>JAWRVZ010000033.1:4657916-5058750 GCA_037043235.1 Rhodeus uyekii
TCACTCTTTTGTCAAATTCGTATTTTTGTAGTTTACACGGAAACGATAATAGTATTGTTTTTCACAAACCTCATTTTCTAAAGTTTTCGCTTTCTGGCTCCCAAAACGGTTTTTAAATAAAAACAGAAAGCTTTTGAAGTTATTTAGCCATCCTGAGAAAAAAGTTTCAGGATACGTTTACACATCAACAAAATGGGAAAGTTTTCTTTTACGTTTTTCGTATACAGACAACAATGCATTTTTTTGGGAAAGTAATGCATTACAATATTGCGTTACTCCCTTAAAAAGCAACTAATTGTTTTACTTAGTTACTTTTTAAGAAAAGTAATGCGTTACGTTAGTTTTGCGATATTTTGTCTCTCATCTGGGCTTGTTTGTTTTATTGTTTTTTAATAACAAAACAATATCTATTTTTAGGCAAATATAAAGGCAAATATCGCTTTCACACCAATATTTAAATAACAAGGCTGAAGGAAATGCAAATTCACGCGTGTAAGGCAAACGCATGTTATGCAATTCTCGATTGTAGAAGAAGAAATCTTAAATCATTTTAGTTCAGAAGTGAGTATATTGGTCAACAAAGTGAGATTAAATGCATACAAATATTAGTTTTATTCATCATAATTAATTGGAGGTTTGTTTAGTATTCTGATTTTTATTAATTTTGGGGAAAACTGAATTTGTTCTTGTGCGAGTGAGATTAGTAAATGCTCACATTTTGTCTAGAACTACAATAATCATATTGTAGATTAAGGATGATTACTTTTTTTAAAGTAACTTAAATATTTTGATGTAAAAATTAATGCATTAGTAGCTATTCGAAAAAAGTAATCTGATTACGTAACTCAAGTTATTTGTAATGCGTTTCTCACAACACTGCTAATAAACCAGTATCCTAGTAATATGCATGCTAATAAGCAACCAGTTAATAGTGAGAATTGGACCCTAAACTAAATTCTTTTTTTATTTTATGCATTTGGCAGACACGAATACTTGAAAAAAGTAATCTGATTACGTTCCTCACGCTACTTGTAAAACTGCAACAATGTTGTCAAAATGGTCATAAAACCGCTGTGTTATGCTGCCAGGCCAGTAGTTCACTTGAAAAGCAACATTACTGACCTATAGACTGAATATGCATGGTTATGTTTTTAGAAAACAATGGTATTGTTTTCAAATACATGCACTTTGATACCATTTTCTAATGTTTGCATTTTCAGCCCCCAAAAATGCCGTAGAAAATAAGAAGCTTTTTCAAAAAAAGTGTAGCTGAAAACGGTGTAAACGGCCCCTCAAAGTGCACAATTTTTGAAAACAATTAGCCTTGTAGTGTTACATCGCCAGCTACTGGCCTGGCATGCAAAATACAGCGTTTTTAGGAGGTTTTTCAGATCCTTGTGAATGGGCATCCTGACACAAGGAAAACCCTTTTGTTTTCACTACATTGTTTTGAGTAAATGTCCCCAAAAACTCACATGTGGTCTGGATTTATAATCCATTCCAACTGACAACACAAAAATAATATGTAGTACATTTGTGTTTCTTACATATTATTGCGTTTTTAAAGTTATGTCTGCAGCATTGTTTACAACAGCACCCTTTCTGTTTTCATGTCAGGCTTTTGGATTGCACCTTAAGGTTTTATGTTTGCCAAGAACCTGTAGCACTTGATATTTTGCCAGTTGTGTTGCTGTCTATGCCAAAACCAATTGATTTTCCTTTTTTTGTCTCAGGAGAACTAGTTGCAAGAAAAGGAGTTCTATTTCCATGATAAGATCTCCAGAAACCTTTACTAGATAGGTGCACACATTGTATGTGGCTTACATTACTGATTTTCTTCACTGCACAAATTTAATAAGCCTTTGCTAGACCTTGCTTGAGGTGCACTGTTTTCTGAATATAAAGGGCAACAACACTAAATTAAACCGGCAATCATCTGTATCAAATGTTGTGTGCATGAATTCATGCTTTGGCACATGGACTTTCAGACACTTGTGTACATTCACAACTGAGAACTATACGGCATGTCACCTTATATCTTTAATAGAAGCAAACTTACTAGATTTTCAAAAACATTTATTTATTACAGTAAATCACTACCCTCAATTTATGGTTTAAATTTGTATTTTGCCACACTGCATGTCTGCAGAAAGAGGCTCACTCCCACAATAGCTTGGTGAAGTGAAGGCTGTCACCTAGTGGATATTGTATGAAACAGAGTATTCTTTGTTTTTTTTGTAAAAATAATCTGTTAAATTTGAAAATGTTATGGTCCAAAAAGTACTGTACAAATATGCAAAATAATGCCATATTTGAATAATTTTTTATGGCATATCATTTATTTTTTTACAGTCATATTTATTCATTCATTTATCCAAAGCAACTTCGAAATGATGAATACAAGTGATTCAAATAAAAAAGGCAATAACAAGAGAAACGCTGGCAATGCAAAGTTTCAAATATCACAGTACAAATTAGAACAGGGATGAAGATGATGATGATGATGATGATGATGAT
Organism: Rhodeus uyekii; assembly: GCA_037043235.1. Classification (NCBI taxonomy): domain Eukaryota; kingdom Metazoa; phylum Chordata; class Actinopteri; order Cypriniformes; family Acheilognathidae; genus Rhodeus; species Rhodeus uyekii. The sequence continues at coordinate 4,660,434 of JAWRVZ010000033.1, forward strand.
GATACTTATTTTATCTAAGGCATACATATGAAGCAGGGTTATTGTAAAATTACAATTATTTAAAAAAGTCTGTTAAATGAAATAAAGCTGAGATAAAATAAATTATATGTATCAAATTAGAAATTTGAGTTAAAGCACTAACATTGGAACTAATTAAAACTAAAACTGAAATAAAAAAATAAACTAAAAATAGCAATATTTTAAAAAAAAACTAATAAAAACTGCACTTAAAATGAGCATAAAATATAAAAAGCCAATTCAAAATACAAAATTCAAAAACAATTTGAAAACAAACAGTCATATCATTCACACAAGAATTTAAGAATTTTGTAGGAAGGGATAAAAGGAATAGCCTTTTATCCCTGCACCATGGATACCATATGATTCAATATGATTATGATTAGCACCATGGATACCATATGATTTAATATATATATATATATATATATATATATATATATATATATATATATATATATATATATATATATATTAAATCATATGGTATCCATGGTGCTCATGGATGAGATGAGTTTTCAGTTGTCTCTTGAATATTGTTAGGTATTCGGCTGTTCAGAGGAAGGTCAGGAAGATGGTTTCACCAGCAACAGTGAAGGAGAACATTTTGTAATGTTATTTGGTACCTCTCTGTGATGGTACCACGAGCTACGCTATCACTAGGGACATTCCGCCTTTTCCTGCCTAAGCTGGTGTATTGACATACCATCTGATATGCTGGGAAACGCAAGGGTGCAAGCATTTAACAGCGTAATAAATCATGGGCAGACTTCAAAACACTGTCTGCAGCTAATGAACTTATTGAAGATTTACTCTGTTTGTTTGAACTCGTATGGAGTTTGGAAATGACGTTTAGCCTATTCTCCCAAAGAATAACAATTCAAGTTGGGATTTTGCAGAGCCTGGAAAGATTTATAAACAAGAAAGTCCTGGTGACTTGAATCGTTACAGTTATCTGGTGAAGGACAGTGTCAGGGTTCTGCCACATTCGGTCTAGTAGTCATTTCTTAGTTTTGTGGCAGAGCTCTGACACTACCGTTATGTCTCATGTTTGGTGTGTGTGCGCGCGGCGTCGAGGATTCGAGCCGCGCGCACGCGTGTCTGTGACGTCTTTTGTACGAGTTATGATGTCCGGTCCCGATACTTGGGTCTGGTCCAGTTTCGGTTTTGGATCGGGATTCGGGCATTCATAACTCGTGTGTCTTCGTCCTTGTCGTGAGCTCGTGAGAACTCGTTCTTGCGAGCTCTACGTTATGTGAGTGGGCGCGGTTTCAAGCCTTGCGCGAGCCGCGCCTCCTCTCGTCCGTGTGTTTATGTTTGGCACGCGGTTCGCAGTCCATCGGCCGCATGCTTGTGTTTTGTCACGCGCAGTGGTTGTCAACAGCTGCACGTCGTCCTTGGTTAATTGTCTGCATGTTCATGTCTTGTCTGTTACCCCGCCCGTCTTGTTTCATTGTCATTAGTTTGATTTTATTCCAGCTGTGTTTCTCCATTAATTGCCTTCCTCCTGTCTACTTAATCTCCCCGTGTTTGCCGTCCTGTGTCGCTTCGTTGTCGTTATTTTGCCATTCCTTCCTGTCAGTCTTGTCGTGTCCTGCCGTGCATCTAGTCAGTCGAGTCATGTCATGCTTCTAACCAGTCGAGTCGAGTCGAGTCATGTCTTGTTTTTCCCCAATCTGGGAGGTTTATGTTTGAAGTTTTGTTTTATTTTGTTAATAAAGAGCCTGTTTTCCTGCACTACTGAGTCCTCGCTTTCCCCAAACCTGGCAGACACAGTCAGGGTGAACGTCTGTGATATGAATTTCCCAGGGGAGCAGATATTCACACACTCGTGCATTTGCATATTAATAGTTAACACTTTCATTGTATGGTTTTTAAAAGAAAATGAGAACGTTCTGTGTTCCACTTCTAAAGGAAGGGTCACTGAAGTTGCTTTGGCATCCTTAATCGCAGGCAGAGCAGCGCCAGGGTTACAGGAGGCAGCGTGCAATGCTATTATTTTGCAGCCAGGATCCCAGCTAACAGAAAACGTTCTCAGAAGAACTTTGGCAAGGTTCTCTCAAAGTTAATAACAAACGTTCTTCCAGTAATGTTAAAGGCACAATGTGTAAGATGTATAGATTAAAATATCAACAAAAAAAAAACACTAGAATAAAGTTATATTTCATTGACTTGTGAAATCCAAAGAAATCTTCGATTCTGACCGTTGTGAAGGCACGTGCCATTGTGTCTCCTGTCAGTGATGTCATATCCGCATTACCCACAATTTTTAGTTTTACTTCCGTAAAAATCATAGAAACATGAATATATTGTGTATTTTAATATTATAAATATATTATGTTTTATTGGACGGGTGAACAACTGTTTGGTTGCCTTTTCTCAACAGAAAGCTAATCATTGTTACAAAGATCAACATAGTTTGAATCTTTCTTGATTTAACAAGTGTAACCATGTCTCAACTCTTTTGTCAGCAAAATCAGAAACATAGTAACATTATTACAGCATTTTCTCGACCACAGATATTTTGAATTACTGTACATGAATTGCATCCCATTCAGCAACACATCATCCAGCTTTTATAAATAATGATATTCTAATATCAATCTTGCTTACTGCAATGTGCAACAAGCAGAGTAATAAAATGATTTTCAACGCACTCAGTTGCATTTAGTATGATTTAACCAAGTAAAACAGCGCTGCATTATTAATTATAAAATAAAGTTATCTCCATGAGTATTAATTCAGCATTTGTAGCCCTTTCATTAGAATATAATAATGAATATAAGTGATTAAACAACTGTAACAAAAAGTTCAAGGAAGAAGTAGAAACGTAAATTTAATAGTAAATATAAAAGGAAAGGACCAGCAGTAGCCGACTGCTGTACATAAGCATAATTTAAAAAATATTTTAACTGAGCTACACTTTATTGTAACTCAATCAGTAGAGCATTGGTGTTTACAACACCATGCTCATGGGTTCAATCCCAAGGAAAGCAAGAACTGATTAAATGTGTTCCTTGAATGCAGTCTAAGTCGTTTTGGATAAAAGTGTCTGCAAAATGCATAAATGTTAATGTAAAAATGAACTGGACCTGAGATCGGTGTGCCCTGCATGTAAAATAGACTGACTGACATTAGAAGCTGCGGTCTTCAGCATCCTTATTAGCGCGCCTGCCTCCCACACCGAAAACCCCGGTTTGAATCCCGCTAGAGTGGGTCGAGTAGGACCGGTTACATTTGGTGCCGTGACCCGGATGGGAGTGAGCTTTAGCTGGATGATTGTAATGAAGGCCTGTAAGAGCTACGCATGTAAACCTTACTCCTCTGATCTTAAAGCGGCGCTCTAGCAACTAACACTAGAGGCTACGGTCTTAAGCGTCCTTGCTCATGGGTCGAGTAGCACGGCCTACACAGGTTTCAATAGCATTTGCTCCACCGGCATCCTTCCATGGCTCTCAGCCCCGCCCTGGGTTATAAGTGATTGGTGCGTGAGCTGTACTTCTCCAGCTAAATCAGGCTGGTTTTGAGCATACCGTTTGATGCCTGTCTTCATGTGATTTATATGTTCAACCCATATCCATTATTAGCTTCTATAAAATCAAACAAGGTATACATAATTTGGTTATGGGCCATAACAAGCTCATCCATGAGTCCAGTTGGACTGCTTTCCATCGACTGTGGAGGTGAAGACGACAGCTCCAATGATTCCATGCTCATTCGTGGCATCATCAAGTTATGTCTTTGTTATTGTTTTGAATAACCGACCTCTAGGAGTGAAACTTACATACTGTGCCTTTAATAAAACACTTGGACAAAGTTTTCTGGTCTTTAAAGATTTTCTCAAAATCACTAGATTTACTTATACATCATCCATGAAGGTTTTATTTTCTGAAACAATTTAGTTTTAGTTTTTTATGTTACTACTTGTTTCACAATGTTCTGTGGACATTCAAAAGGAACATTCCCATAATTTTTGCAAAATTTTATTTAAATATTTAAAAGAGCATTTTGATCAGACAGAGAACATTCAGAAATTGTGTTTTGAACAATGTTCAGCAGGAGCACGTTCAGATAATCTACCCGATCAGTGTGAGGAGGCCTATATATAAAAAGCCAACCTCTGTCCCTTGACACTTTTCCAGCATCCCTCCTCCACCCCAACTCCTCACTCTTATCTGTTCTTATCCCAACTGGGGATGGATGGGGGGAGAGAGTACTCTGGGATCAGGCCACATTCCGTGCCCTCCCTCTGGACAGTGAGCCAAACACGCATACTCTACTATATTCGATTATTTTCATAACTTAGCAAAATCTTCTTGGAGCCTATATTTGCTAGCTGGGAGAATAGTAATGGAGAACATCTTTTGCAATGTTTTAGTGTATTGCACATTGGTTTAGCATACTGTACCCCATTTTTACTTTCTTCTTGTTAAAGAAACCACAGAAATGGTCTTAGATGGAAACAAAAGCAGTCCTCTCAGTGTGTTTGTCTCAACCGTTGACCCCCCTAAACCCCTATCAAATACCCCAGAAACCTGAACTCGGCATCTAGGCAACAGCCAGAACCCTTTGCTTGTGCTGAATTATAGACAAAGGGTGAAAATGTAGATGGAATGAAGCATGACGCTAAAAGAAAGCCTTGCTAGGTGTCCTCTGTGAATGAAGGAGGCCATCTTGTTCTACTGAGACTCTATAAAGGACTCCTTAGTTGCTCAACTGTCACATTAATTTCATTAGTAATGATCATTATGCCAGAAAAATATTTTTTAAAAGGCTGTCAAGCGAAATAAGTAACCGTATTTTACCGCATACAACCTGCAGGCACAGATAATCCGCAAACTTACAAATCGTTGGCATAACCCGCACCCTTACATAACCAAAAAAAACCCTTACGGACGTACTAAATATCTTGAAATATTATTACAGGAAAAAAATTTGTGATATAGCCCGCGCCCTTACATAACCCGCACCCCCTGTGGGGTTTGTAAAATCTGGTATAACCCGCGGGTTCTATGCGGGGTAGTTGATTAAGTAGTTAAAATGTGTGTGTGTGTGTGTGTGTGTGTGTGTGTGTGTGTGTGTGTGTGTGTGTGTGTGTGTGTGTGTGTGTGTGTGTGTGTGTGTGTGTGTGTGTGTGTGTGTGTGTGTGTGTGTGTGTGTGCGTGTGAGTGTGTGTGTATAAACGGCAATTAGATGTATGGGATGATGATAAGGAAAGACCGGATGTGATAAAATAGTGACACTTGTCTTTATCAATAATAAGATGGCATTCTAGGAGATGCTCTGGAGAATCGCCATCCCATTGCCGGTAGAATGAGTCACGGCCTGTCCACGCTCATGAAGGAAAGCGAGCAACACGGCTGTGATCTCGTTCCTGCAGATGGGGCCCCATGACTCTGCCTGTTTGCTCCTGATAACACTGCTGGAATTGTTCCTTGCTTCACTCCCCCTCACATTTATCAAAAGCGAGTACAATGACATCCTTCAGTGCTGCTGCATGCTGAGGTGCTTTCATGGCTGTTGGCCATCAAACGAACATCCTCAGCACTCACAGAAATATCAGTCTGGAAAATGTACATGAGACAACAACATTCTGACAAAAACGGTTGTTTCGTGAATCATCACTAGCAAAATGATTATAACATATTTTCATCTAAGTGTTTGCCATAGCTTTGCTGTGTAGTTGCTAAGGTGTTCTGAGCGGTTGTTAGGCATGCTGGACACCAGGAGATATGTTTTCCACGCTGAGACAAGTATGGAATGCTGGTTTGCTGGTTCCCATGGGTAGCTGGGGACCAGCTCAGATTCGTCTGAGAACAGTATCACTATGCTGGTCCACCAGCACTATAATAACCAGCAAAAACCAGCCAGGACCAAAATGGAATTCATGCTGGCTAAAATTTGTAAATTTTTAATGTAATTTTTTAAATTTTTTAATTTGAATTTTGCGTGGGGGTATTGCTACATCTAAATGCTAGCCCATTCTGAGGTAACAAACATACACTAAGAATGTTATGCTAACGTTCCCATTAAGTTATGAAAATGTTGTATCTGAATGTTGTGGGTTACATTTACGCATTTGGCAGACGCTTTTATCCAAAGCAACTTACATTGCATTCATGGAATACATCAAAACAGTTCTTCCCTGGGATTGAACCCATGACCTTGGCGTTGTAAACACAATGATCTACTAATTGAGCTACAGGAAAGCTAGGGTTAAAAATAATCTTTCAGTATCCATTTTTACTTGAATAAATGCCAAAGTTCAGTGGCCTTGATGCACACTAAATCTCATAAGATCTATAGAGGAGCATTAAAACGAAGTGATAAAATGCTAATAGCTAATGCTATGCTAATAGCTTGTCTTTCATCTTCATGCTTCTTTTCAGTGATAGGAGAATGATAGCAGCATATTCTACAGTTCATTTAGGCCTGTCTATCAGCACTACTACAACTATCACACATCTTTGGCCGAATAAAAATAAATATGAATAAAAAAATATACATTTTTGCAGCAGAGCATGTTTATTCCTTGACATGGCTGTTAGCAGAGGTTCCCTGTTCCCTGCCCTGGGGTGAGAGATGAATAAACCATAATGGAGAAGAGAGGCATCTAGTCAGCAATCTGAAAGAGACTGGCATGGATAGAGTCACCTTGTCTGGTTTCCCTGTCCTTTATTTCACCTCCCCGTGTTTCCGCTGCACCTCCCGGCGGCGTCTTTCCACTCCGAGTGTGTTTAATATTTTACGATGACAACTGGGATGATCAGTCGATATGAAAGCCTACGTTTAGCACAACAAAGTCACTTCATTACACCTCACATATAATAGCACATACTTTATTGCATTTTTCTACATTTTCTCACACAGTTTTACTGCCTATATGTCTTCTTTGTATTGGTGACTGTTAATGGCCTCGCTGTTATGAGCGAGACAGTCCTTGTCTGTCCTTTATAAACTCACAGCATCCGGCTTTTATAACTGAATTTGTGTGCCAAAAGTATACCATTCAAGAGCGTGTTGTTTTGCTAAATCAATGCCCATTATTTCTACCATCATAGGCATAAGCCCCACAGAGGACACCGCAGGGCGATGTTTGTGTTATCAAAGGCTGACTCAAGCGCTCTGCTTCAGCGTGCAGAGGTAGCAATAAAACTCTCCGTCTGTGCACTGTGTGTCACAGCTGAATGCTTTAACTGAGACTCACCCACACATCTGAAAGCTCAGTGCTTTGTCAAGGACATCCAGTCTTTCTTACCATTTTCTCTCACGAATTAGTCTTTTTTAGTGCACCGGAAGGTCTTGACTCTCTGACTAGAGATAGCTATCATAGAAACAAATGGAGAGGATATTTTTTAAATAACCCTCATCACTCTCTCCAAGTTCTTTAAAACTATTATTTTCCAGGGCTGTTAAGCCCCTGAACACATTACGTTATTGCCATTAAGAAATAGTGTTCTGCTCAAAATTAAAAAATTCTGTCACCATTTGTTCACTTTTCATTAGTGAACCAGTGAAATCTTCAAAAGATGAGTTGGATGTTTGTAAGAAAACAATTTTAATCTTAAATTATAATAGAATAGATAGAATAGCAGCATTTCTTCAACCTTATATATTTTGTGTTTGGCAGTAAAAAGTCATACAGGTTTGGAACAACGAGAGTACATGATGACAGAATTTACTATATTTCTATAAAAATGACTCATAAAGTAACCTAATGTATTCAGGTGGATTGAGTCATAATGAATATTTTTTTATTTGAATAAACCAGATAGAATAGATGTTAATTAGGATGCTTATATTATCACAAAGTAGAGACATATTGAGAAAGCATGCAGAGCTTTCAGACCTTCTGAAGGTCCCTAGCTTAGCATGCAATATTGACCTTATGTAAATAGATATGATGAATATTGCTGATAAAGAGCTTGATTTATAGATCTGCTGAGTGGAGAGTGTGTTTTGTGCATTCACACCAGCACCTGGACACATTTTGATGAAATGCAGCTAGACTCAGGTTAAGTACGAATCTAAAGGGCATGGCAGTGAGCCAACTACCTGACTCTACCAATGAGAGCGCTTTGTTTTCTAGTCCATGCTGCAAGGGTAATCAAGAGAATGACATGACAGAACCAACCGTTGTTCCTATTACTTGCACGATCTGTCACAGTAAATCATTTCGACTCTGTGTACTGTCAACTGCCAGGTGCAAAGACGCGCATTCACAATTCACACTGAGCAGAAAAGTTTTTGATATGCAGATCTCTGCTTGTCACATGTGGCCTTTGTTTCAGCTCTGGCTTGTCTTGCGCTAAATATTTGACATTCTGTGAGCTGAGTGTCACAGTGAGATATCTATTTATATATTTATATCTGGATATCATTTTATGCTCAGTTTAGAGGTCATTATTTAAAAATATTTGACTGAATTGTAATACAGTATATATATATAAAACTATTAACACTTAATGTGCATCTCTCTGGAGTATTTCAATGCAGTCAAATATTTTTAAATAATGACCTTAAAAACTGAGCTTGTAAATATATAGATTTCTTACTTCCATGGTCTTTCATCCATCTAAAATGTAGTTTGATACATTAATACTTTAATTCTATACATTAACCCTTCCATAAAAATATAATTCAACAGGTTATTAATAATAAGAAAAGAGATGTATTGTCTGTCAGAATTTGCTCTCATAACAAGAGGGTTAAGTGAATATAATGGTTACAAAGGGAGGTTTTTTTCTCATTTTATGCCCATTCCACTCAAAAGCACAGTCACTCCTATCTTGCATAGATTTCAACCCATCACAATGCGTTTGACACAAACAATTCTCTCTAAGCTACTGTTGGATTTAAATTCAAGTGGCACCCCTGACAGAAAACTACTTCATTTCACAAGTTTAAATGAGCACCACCGCTTGCCTTTCTTCAGCTCTGGCAGGTCTCAATTGGTAGAGAGGCAACATGATCTGAATATTTACACATGGCAGCAAATGGATCATCTGAGGCTGCTTTGCCCCCCCTTTGTGTGTGTGTGTTAGTATAGCAAAGCTTCTTCATCTGTGTTATTCATGCATAACCTTGAGGGAGATAAAAGGCCATTAATAAAGCACCAGACAGCCAGAATGTGCATTTTATGCTTTTCTACACGAAACACAGGTGCATCAGTAATGACGTGGTCTCGCTTTGTCAATCTGATATGTTTGCTGTTATTGAGGGGGACGAAATTGCTATTTCAACTTGGGTCAATGACAAATATGAATGACCAAGGTGATGAAAAGCAATTAGTTAAGACTTAGTTGAAGATCATTATTTAACAAATGTTAAAAAGTATACTGTTTTATTGCATTGTTTTCAGTCATGAATATATATTTCTTGTCTCTTAGCAACAAAATGGCTTCCTGTATGTTGGTTACACCAAACTAAAAATTTGTTTGAAAGAAGTCTCTTTTCTCAAGTTTCAAGTTTGCATTTATTTGATTAAAAAAACGAAAACTGTAATATTGTGAAATATTTGTACAATTTAAAATAACCATTTTCTACTTTAATATATATTATTGTGCTGTTTTTGTGACAACTGTGATACATTTTTTTCAGGATTCACGATGCATAGAAAACTCAAGAGAACAGCATTTATTTTAAACTGAAATCTTTTGTAAAACTATAAATGTCTTTACTGTCACAGGTGATCAATTTAATGCATCCTTGCTAATTATTAATTTCTTTTAAAGACAAAAATCATACTGACCCCAGTATGTTAGTATGTTTGTTGTCAGTATGTTTTTTGTAAAAAAAAAAAAAAAATCATAAAAAAAGCAGTATTGTAAAATATTAGTAGTAATATTTTAAATATAATATACAACATATTCTATCACCGGTATATTTTTTTAAATGTATATATATATATATATATATATATATATATATATATATATATTTTTTTTTTTTTTTTTACTATACTGCTTTTTTATAGAAATAACAATCAAATATATTATTTTTGACTTTATGCCCCAGAAAAAATATCTGCATGAATTGTATTTCAGAAATTGAAAACATGCTCATCATAGAAGATATGTGTTCAAGTAACTATGTAAATTTCATTTTTAATGTTGCTTAAATAAATAGATCCAGTCACAAAAAAAAATGTTCTTTTCTGCCTTTCCTTATACCCGTTTATTTGCACATAAGCATTTTTGTGTCTTTTAATAACATCATTATCAACTCAGTGTTTTCCTCACAGAGGGTGATGAGAAGAGAAATGATTTCACAGAAAGCCGCTGTAAGACGGTGTAATGTTCCCCGAGCCCGATGGTCCGTCTCTGCAGTGGAGAGTGAAGCAGTTCCACTGGCTGCAACACAAGACACGAGCGGGAGTGAGAGGCAGCTCCCATGTCCTGTGTTGCAGCCCCTGGCCCAGCCACAGGTCACCTTCATCTCTCCCACTTCTGCTGCCTCACTGCAAAAAAAGATAAAGAGGCACAGACTGAGTATAAAGGACAGATAAAATGAGGGGGAGAGATATAGAATGGTATGTATGTGAGAAGGAGAGAAAAAGAGAGAAAGAACGCTTCAATGTCTTGAATACCACATCCATCACAAACACTGAAAATAACTTTCCTGTTTCATCTCGTATCGGACTAGCCCTACCTCTCACGCGTGACCACGTCAGGGGAACGCAGACACTCTGGCCCAAATTGCTTAAAGTGAGGTTAATGACATTGTAAGGCACCTTCCAGCAAAGACAGAGATTCTCTCCAGAGCCTTCCTCAGATATCGAGCAATGTCAGAGCAAAGCATTTCCATTTTTATCACAGGTATGTAAATCCCAGAGGTAGATAAAACAGATGGGCTGGTGACAAAATTCACAACATACAGACTGTGCTTTGAAAAAGTGAATACGAGTAAAACCATAAATCTCTTGAAGTTCCATGATTCATTCAAATTAACGTCTTTTTTTTTAAATATTACCTTTCGTGCAGTGTGTAATACAGCTTTGTGAATGTAAAAGGTCTGCAGAGTGCACAAAACTGCCGAAATGAGTAATCAGCAATTCCAATCTCACTTCCCTTTACATACCTTTTAATACATTTCCATAATGCCAGACTATAGTGTTCACTAGCTGCCCGTGAACAACGCTTACTTTGAGCCACCCTCATACACTGTAGTTGTAGCTGAGATTGGAAGAGTTTGATTTGTGTTGTTGATGTGGAGAAGAAGCTGTTTTTTAGCACTGCAAATTCACTTTTCCTGCACTTCAAAAGGTAGATAACTCGGGCTTGAATTGACGCTGAAAAAAACGATGTCATTGTTACTGTTCGTATTACTGTTAATACAACAGTTGAGTAAGATCTGGAGCTGAAATTCAGATATGGTAATCTGCGTTTAATTTCTGACAGGCTGACCAACCAATCCCAACAGACTGGGCCGTCTGACCAATCAGAGCAGAGTAGGCTCATGGAATGAGAGACCGAATCTTCGAACAAACTGTTCAATGAAATTGTGAAAAAAATTGTGCAATGTATATTTGACTCATGCAGGCAAAACAAGACAAAACAAGAATTTGAGGGTTTCACAAAAATGCGTTCGTCAAGCCGTTCTGAATAGCAATTCTAAAACGATCTTTATTTTATACGTTTTTGTGAGGACTATCTTTTCTTTATCCATGAAAAATACTGTTTCACTGTTGCTCACTTCTCACTTCTCAGCACAACTTTGGTATTATTTTAAAGCGCACCTTTGTGAATATTCATAGCGAATTCTCTATGGCAGGAGTCTGAAGCAATAAAGTGTGATTTTCAAACTCATGCTGATGAGCTGACTAAAACCTTAAGTGTGTGCACAAAGACCCCTCAGACAGAGCATGATTCTGATATACACATATACACAGAATTACAGTGTTTCAAAATACAGTAATACCTCAGTTTACGAGTTTAATTTGTTCCAAGGGCGAGCTCGTAACCCAAAACAATTTTCCCCATAAGAATGCACTAAAAATCAATTGATTCGTTCCACACGACCATAAATGCCCATTTTAAATATTTTTGGGTTATACCCTATTAATTACAGTAATTATTATAACCATTAAGATCTCATATAAATACTAATTAATAATTGACAATTAAACTCTAAAAATACTTGACAATTTACTGTAACACACTTCAGCTTTGAGCAGCGTCTCTGCTGGCGTGAAGGAGACCAGAGGAGAGAGGAGGGAGGAGGGAGGAGGGGGGAGCGGGGTGTTACTGTCAGCAAGGGAAAACACAAGACCCAGATTCAAGTGCAAATGAGTGAATTTATTACAATAGTGCAGAAAATAAACAAAGTGATAATCCAGAGTGAAGGTCGTGGAACATGGGAAACGGGGAGACGCGCGCGAACACGAGAGCTCCAAAGACAGAAATTAGTCACTTTCCATTTTTAGATGTGTTGTGTTTTACCTATATGTATGCATGCTTTGTTATAACCATTTTAGATGTGTTTGATAATTTAGAAGCTTATAATCAGTAAATACTTGGGTAAAACCAAGTCAATCTTTACCTTGCCTTCATGCTAAGAGTTAGTATAGCCATGAATGGTCTCGAAATCTTTGTCTTTCCATTTGCAGACCGTCTAGGTTTGTTTCACTGTGCTAGGATGCATCAGACTCTTTCTTTTATTCCAAAACCCAAAGGTCTGCATTCTCAAGTAGGCAATAAAACATGCTAATCACCTCCGACTAAGAGACAAAGAAAAGTTTCCCGCTTCTCAGTTCCTTCACTCTGATTGGCTGTCCCAACTCTTAGAGGCGTGCTTTGTTCATGCCTTTATAAGCGCCCGTAGGCCAAGGATCAACTCTCTTCAGTCTCTCTTCCAGCCCCTTCTTCCTGTTCCTTTTCCTCCTCTGGCGCGGATTCTTGGATCCTCCTTCAGCGCCATTTTCCACAAAGGACATTACAAACAAAGAACCATAATTTGAACTTACCGCGGACTCCAACGGACCCGCCCAGCAAGACGCAAACCTCGGACCAGATCGGAATTCACACGCACGAATTCCGACCAGCCACAGAAAGAAACATAAGCAAGTAGCCCTTAAGCGATCTTTAGAGATTTGAGTTTATACCAATAAGTTGGTCTGATTCCTTGTTTGTTCTCAAATAGGTTATTGTCTGTAATACTACCTTCCTTTGTCTCTCCTACTCTCCCTCTCTTATTCTCTCTTCTTCCCTTTTTCAATTCATCTGTGTATGTTTGTCTATTGTTTGTCGATTATTAAAATATATATATTCACACGTGATTGCCTCTGAATTGCTCAACCATAAGTCACTTTAATGGTGACCGATCCTTGTTACAAATTAATGGAAAGATCTTTCTTTGTGGCCAAAAGAAACCTTTCCTTTTTATAGAGTTTATAAGGTCAATATTTGCTGGACAAATTATCCGTCCTTTGAACTCTTTTCTAGAATTAAAGAAAATTCTACAAGTCGAATCAAGCCATAGATATTAATAATTGTTATAATCCGTTATAATTAACTGTTAATATCCAAATTCCCCTTTGTGCAGATTTATGTGTGTTCGATCACAAAACGATTCACGCACACATAGATCCGCACCATTTCCCTTAGGCTTAGAATCGCTACATATAATGGTGGAGAATCAGCGGGCACCGTTTTAAACTTGTGTTTGAGCAAACTCAGTCCAGTCTAAGTGTGTATGTATATGTTTTGTTGTAACGTGCGTTGCGCAAAGTGAGTGCCGCCGAGCAACTCACTCTGCCTAAAACCTAATGAGCTCATGTTTCTGAACCCGGTCTGTTAACACGTCTATTTGTCTATCATTTAGCCTTTGTTAACAAGTAAATCCGTTAAAAACTGCAGTCAATATTAAAATCGCATCTGCAGAGACGAAGAAATCTCTTTGCAGAGCATTTTAATATTTGTTTATATCCCTGTTGGACGAAGAAATCTCCTCAGTGGATAACGTTTGATCCGAGCGAGTCTCCTCCGATCAACCCTGTTTAGGCCTTTATTGTGTCGCTAGTCATTCATCGCGTATGTCCGATGCTTTGTAACTTGGCGAATTCGCTCCGTTGAGCCCACGCGGAGTAATTACCCACGTGCGCTCAGGCAGATCAGACAAAGAAAGTCGCGCCACGACAGTTTTGTGTGATATGAGCCAGGAGCTAGGTGTAAGCTCTGATCCAGCTTAAAAACGACAGTGAAGAAAGCCTGTTCGTTTATATTTGTGCTTTAATGGTAGTGAAAGGTTCATGCCAGGCACTTCCTTGATCCGCCGCGATCGAAAGAGGAACCAAAAGTTATATATAGAGAGATTTATTGCATGCGTGAGTATTTTGCAGCTTCAATGAACCATTGAACCCGCCCAAAATTCAAATCACGAGCGTTGGGATTGGCGCTGCTTCTCTGACCAAACAGAGCGCAGGCCCTCCTCCCTACGTCATCGTCGCAGCGAACTCGATAACGCCACCTGGTGGACATTATTCGTAGTGCGGCTTCTCCTCTTTGTTTTCTCTCTCAATTTTCCTGAAGGTTAATCCTAACTTTCCCTTTTGCTGCATTAGTTCTGCCCAGAACTGTAATTTTCACTGTTACTGTTATTTGACACTCTCTGTCTCTACGACTCTTCACACTTATTTAAATTTATGTTAAACGAGTTTAACTTAAATTCAAATAAAGTTGTATCAGTGTCACCACAGGCATTCAATGATTAACACACCCCCTGGAGGTCATGCTCAGATCTTTCCTCCCATGACTTTCCTCTGAAGTGTTATTTCTGCTTTAAGTGCCTATTTATTGTAACAGCAAATTTCCAAAATTATACAGGTACCTTGGCACCTGGTTATTTGAAATTCGGTTTAAACTAAGTTTAAATTCAACATTTTCAAATTAACATTGAGTGCCTTTGGGGCTTTCCCCCTCTAAGCATCCAGTCTCCCTAAGGGTTATTACTCGACAGCGCCACCGCTCTGTCGGGTCCGCAATAACACCTAGTGGCGAAGCTTAGAGTTTCTCCTCCCCTCTTACCATTTCCTGTTACTTTGTTTTCGATTTTTAATCCACTTTAATATTTTTGTTTGTTTTATCCTGCCCTGTGTACCTCACTGTCCTGTTGTGTTTCTTTCAGTTCACATACAGACAGAACCTGTGTGAGCAAGCAAGGAAAGCTAAATATTAGATTGGAACCCAGCCGCCAGAGTCATCACACGACCCAATAGGCTGCCGCCGTCAAAATCTTTATTTAGGCTTGGCACTCACCAAGATTCACGGCCAAAGATATTAAGTATCTGGACCGTAGCTCACTAACAGTCTATACTGTTAGCTCTAAATTTGTACTTGAAACGTGCAAAATTTTAGCTCTAAATTCTGCAAGGACTTGCATTGTTTCTTTTGTGCTGTGTTCTCTCGTCAACAGTACGCCAAGATGTCCTGTGCATCCAGCCCTGCTGCCCACTGGGACAACCTCGAGACCTGGCTGTCTGCTATGACCCATGAGTTCCTGCCCGGAGTCACCGGCGACCTACAGCAGCTGAGCAGAGAACAGCTGGACGACGATCTGAACAGGCTAACGACCCATGATCCCACACAGAGCTACAATCGCAAAGAATGGGCCAAGATCATCGGGAGGCTCGCTCACAATCTGATCGTCCAGACACGGCTCAGCGAGAATAACAACATCCAGCTGGAGCAGGAGACAACAGCGCTCAAACTTCAGGCTGAGGAGGCCCGGAGGAACCAGGCTGACGCCCAGACTCGTCTAGATCAGCTACTCGTCGAGGCTCAGGAACGGCACAGCGGAGCGGATGAGACCGACACAGAGCTACAAGACAAAGTTGAGAGACTCCAAAATGCACTAAGAGAACTTCGTGCTGACACAGAGCACCGAGAGCAGTTGGAGAAAGACCACAGAGAGGACTTAAATGAACAGCTCCAACAAAGCGAAGCTCTCCTGATCAGAGCTAGAAATGAACTAAAAGAGAAGGATGCTGAGGTCAGAGCTTGCAAAAAGCACCTGCAACTGGCCAGAACCGAAATCCTTGCTCTAGCAAATGAAAGAGACAATCTTAAAGATGAACTTGACAATGCTCACAGAGAACTCAGACATTCCTACAAGCTGTACAGCAAGCAGCTAGGGGAAATGCACAACACAGTGTTTCCCCTGAACAATAGGTCAAGACCTCCGAGTCAAGAGTTCCTTGTTCCCAAGGGGGGTGCTAGCCCACAGTTCAAAGTGTCACCAGCCAGCTTCCCAGAACCCCGTTCAGCAGCGAAGGGGTGGGAACCTTCCCAAGACATTCCTGCCGCCAGGCACGGCAGCGCGCACAAAGAACTTGACAAGCTGGCCAGAAACATCCCCACTTTCACCCCAAGCCCTGCAGGAGGACACGACGTGCATGCCTATCTGCAGGATATAGACTTTGTCTTACAAACTATGCACAATGTGACAACATGGGACAGATTGTATTTGCTTCGAATCACATCAAGCCGGGATGTACGCAGCTTCTTGGATCGACAACCAGAAACTGTCAAAACCAACTATCAACAGCTGCGACAGGCTTTGATTCAAGAGTTCTCTGATCCTGAGTCAGACAACGGGTTCTTCGCTGCTATGGACCTTACACAGGGCCGAGCAGAAACCCCGCAAGCATACTACAATCGACTGCGACAGACCTACTTCGGAGCACGGAACGAGCCTGGAATGGAGGAGGATCTGAACTTCAAAATTCTGTTCCTCCGAAATCTGCATCACACAGTGAGTCAACATCTAGGAGTTCTGGTCTGTCCCCGCAGCATGCCCATCCAACAGCTGCGGGACCTCGCCCATAAAGCTTACACCAAGCAAAAGACTGTCACTGAAAAGACTGTAAAAAACCCAACAGTCTACCCTGTCTTCTACCACAGCGCTGAACTGTCACTAGAGGGTGCCCAGCAACACCACAACAGTGGGCACCCAAACAGAGAGTCAAGATCGTTTCCAGCCAGCAGAGGGCGCCATAACTACAATGGTGCCCGTCCCATGCACCAGCCCAGACACTCTGAAAGATTCTGGGACCAGCCACGTTCACCCCACAACACAAAGGGTGGAGCCACGTGGGATGGTAGCCGATGGCCCAGAAACGACCGACACTCATCGAACGGTGCGTACAGCCCAGAGAGTCACCGGCGAAATGGCTCTCGACAGGGCCCAAACAAGCCCAAGTCCAAGTTTGTTCCAGAACAGAAAGGTGCAACTATGTCTGAAACAGCTGAGATCCTGAAGATTCTAAGAGAACTTGTCAACAGGACACCTCAAAAGGACGACAGGTCAGACCACGCATGACTAGGCGTGAAACGTGAAATCAACACCATCACTATCAGCCCTCCAACTGAACAGCAGTTTCAGATTCCAGCATTCCAACCACAGATCACAGAAACGACCTACCAATCTTCAAGCATCACACAACTGCTGCTGACTGCACCGACAGAACAAGTGTATTCTCTCCAGCACCCAACCAGTCAGCCTCACAAGGCACCTGCAAGTGCTGTAGTGGTTGTCAGCCTCCCTGACAATTCACCTGAGACTAGCACCACCTGCTTAGCAGTCACCACTCAAGTCCCAACACTAAGACTCTTAGGGAACCTGATTGAAAAGGGGGTGACCCGGAAACTGCATCTAGCAGTCACCTTGGAGAATGAGATGAGTCTCGAGGCCCTTGTTGACACGGGGGCAGACCTCACTTTAATGTCATCCCAACTCTTTGACAGACTCCAAGTTGCAGCTAAGAGACAGAACCGAACTCTAAAATCACAAAAATGTGTGTTGAATGTGCACTCATACAGCCAAAATGAGGTACAGCTCGAACACACTGCTCCCATCCACCTCACAATCGGTCCAATGAGTCTGGTACACCCAGTGTACATATCACCTGTGGACACATTTCCTCTCATCATCGGCAAAGATCTGCTAGATCGTTTCGAACCCCTGCTGGACTTTAGACACTTGAAAATTTGGGCTCAAGTGCGAGAACCCCTGTCTCTCCAGTCACCTAGGACAACTGAACCAGACTGTCAGGTCATGGAGGTCACGGGAACTCAGCCAGAGGTCGCGGGAACTTTCACAGCCGTGTCAGCTCCCGGGAAAATTTCAAGTTCACTGCTGTGCACCTTCCAACCTATCAAAGACTTTGACTCTGACCTCCCCAAGGTCACAACAAACTTGCAGTTGAATGATGTCACAACAACAGACATCACTCTTGCATTGTGGGCAGACAACTCAGCCATCAGCCTTGCACTGTTCAATGCCCTCATCAAGGACTCACCTGACCTTCCCTTCACCAGCAAGCGCACCTGCTTCCCCATTGACTCCTGCTCATCAACAATGAGAACTGCCAAGAACATTTGCGCTTTGAACTTGAACTGGAATGGCAGGTGTTTAACCCATTACTTCCTGGTCCTCCCGGACCTGCCACATGATGTCTACATCGGAGCAGACATTTTGATTCGCCTTAAAGCTCAAGTGGATTTTATTGACAAAGTGGTATGGGCCCCAATGACTTTAAAATCTTCTGTTGCAGTTTGCCCTGAAAACCTCAAGTCAGGCCAGACCATTCCAGAGGTCTGCACTTTAGTTAATGAACAGGACATTGTAGTACCAGCCTACACCAAAGGGGTCGCTGTTCGGCTCAACATGCGACGTGGTCAAACCCTGGAAGCCACACCTCTCACCAAGGTGCTTTCCCGTGCGGTTTACATCCTGTTCAACAACTGCACTGCAACAGACATTAGAATCCCCAGAGCTTATCGTCTGGGATGGTTAGTGAGTCATGATTTCCACAACTTTGAACTCACTTTACCAATAACTGGTTCCATCCCACCTTCAATGATCCCAGAAGGGCGCACTGACAACACCCTGTCCACAGCACCCTTCCAGATCATCACTATCGCCCCTGCCACGGCATTAACCACAGAACAGGTATGCAGAACAGAGGATCAACGCCTGACAGTGCATACAGTCTCTAACCAACCTGCTTGTGAGACTGACAACGACACTGCACCTCTGACAGCTGACAGGGCAGATGACACAAAGGAGACAGAGGAGCCACATCCAGGATTTGAGACTCAAGTCCAGCAAATCCTCAAGGATGCGGACGCTTTAAAGGCTGATACAGACTGTCAAGAACGACAAGTACTGTACAAATTCAAAGCGTCAATTGCCAAAGACTCACAAGACTGTGGTCTCACTGACCTTCACACAGTGCGCATCCCAACACACCCAAATGCTCCTCCCACTTCTGTCAAGCAGGACAAGATTCCCATAGCTTCACAAGAACCTGTGCAGGAAATCATCAACTCCATGCTTGAAGAAGGTGTCATCCGCCCATCCAACAGCACCTACTCTGCTCCCATCTGGCCCGTCCTCAAACCAAACGCCAAGACGGGCGCACTCCATGGCAAGCTATGGTCAGTACCAACCCACCCACCCACCCTCAATGCTGCAGCAACAACCCGCAGCAAGCAGACACCTCCAGCAACGGTGTCAACATCACAGCCGCTTACGCTGGCTCAACAAATAGCTGCTAGCGATACAGCTGACCTTGAAGCTTCTAACCACCTCTCAGACCCCACCAGCCACCCTATCTGCACCTCTGACCTCACTTCTGCACCAAGCCTCAGAAGGCTGCACGAACTCAAACACCTGCTGCGCGTGAAAGCAAACATGCTGTGGTATGCCCCGGCTGTCCTCACAGCGCCAAGGCTAGTGGTGCCACCGCGCCACAGGGGGGTCACGACAGCATATGCCCACGACGCACCATGCACCAGACACCATGGCACTAAAGCCACTCGAAACAAGTGACATTCTGCCCTGGCATGCAGCAAGACATGGCAAAGTACGTCAGATGGTACCTGGTTGGCTGCCAGTTCAACAAGTAACCCAGTCTCACAGAAACACTCACCTCACAAGCAGAATTTGCAGGTGGTCAACACTCCCACCAGCATGACACTGCCACTTGTGTCAGTTGACTCCTGATCCAGAACTTGAACTGAAGATTGAGAAAGGGGGGTGAGTTTCCAGCATCACTCACCTTGACACTGCCCTCCAAGAGCTCAAGTCCGAACCCGGACACAACAGTTCAGCTGCAGTAGAGACAAGCTCAACCTGGTCCAGAGAGAACTGACAGAGTCTGGTCAACTCAAATTGAACCCCACAAAGAGGCACCCTGCTGGCTAACACCACATCAGCAGTGCAAAATTCCCTCAGCCTTTGACAAACACCGAAGGGGGGAGGGAAACCAGAGCCCTCCACTCAAAACTTCACCCACAAGTTTCATGAAGGCTTCTGCAGTCAAAGAAAGAAAGGCTTAAACCACACCAACCCTGAAACAACACATGCAGTGACAAAGACCTCAACACGCAAACGCCACGGAAGGACCAACAGCTGTCAACAACAACAACCGACTTCAGACATTTCGCACAGGTGTCAAGCGGAAACTGCACTGAGATGGCCGGACGTGCCTGCCTCAGAGTCACCAGAGCTGCTGGCATGAGCAACACGGCTCCCTGAACAGGACCCACCACAGAAGTACTGTGCCACCACAAACTTCTGACTCTCTGCCCAACACAGCTCAAACAAGCTCCATTCAGCACTGCCATCAGAACAGAGCAACATTCCGACCTGCAGACACCCTGGAAGTGCACTAATGTCTACCTGCTGTCCTCCTTCCACCAGCACCAGCGCTAGGTCAGTTTTCTACATGTATGTCTCACGGTCCGCAAAGCCTTGACCACTCCCTGCAGCAACCAGAAAACACCTGCCTCAAATGAACTGACTTTAAGATGACAGGTGACACTGTCAAGGCACCTGCTGATTCAACTCCCATCAACCAAGTCAATCCTTCATGATGCACCTGCCATTCGACAATCGGAACTAATGTCCAAAGATGTTCAAACACGAACTTCGTTGGCCAAAGGGGGGTCTGTTGGGTATGGACGGTGCTCATGAATGATCGATCAAGATTCATTCTTTGATTGAAAAAAGTGATTCGACAGGATCGGCTCCGTAGAGTCTGTGACTTGACAGTTTAAGACTTCTAGGACACAAACCATTCGCATTCACCCTCGCTCTCCTCTGCATTTCAAAGGATGCCATCGTAAAACAGCCCCCACACACAAACACACACATACATACCAAGAACAAAAGACTGTGCCATGTGACTTTTAAATTAGTCACTTTCCATTTTTAGATGTGTTGTGTTTTACCTATATGTATGCATGCTTTGTTATAACCATTTTAGATGTGTTTGATAATTTAGAAGCTTATAATCAGTAAATACTTGGGTAAAACCAAGTCAATCTTTACCTTGCCTTCATGCTAAGAGTTAGTATAGCCATGAATGGTCTCGAAATCTTTGTCTTTCCATTTGCAGACCGTCTAGGTTTGTTTCACTGTGCTAGGATGCATCAGACTCTTTCTTTTATTCCAAAACCCAAAGGTCTGCATTCTCAAGTAGGCAATAAAACATGCTAATCACCTCAGGCTAAGAGACAAAGAAAAGTTTCCCGCTTCTCAGTTCCTTCACTCTGATTGGCTGTCCCAACTTAGAGGCGTGCTTTGTTTATGCCTTTATAAGCGCCCGTAGGCCAAGGATCAACCTCTTCAATCTCTTCCAGCCCCTTCTTCCTGTTCCTTTTCCTCCTCTGGCGCGGATTCTTGGATCCTCCTTCAGCGCCATTTTCCACAAAGGACATTACCAGATTAAGAACCCAATTTGAACTTACCGCGGACTCCAACGGACCCGCCCAGCAAGACGCAAACCTCGGACCAGATCGGAATTCACACGCACGAATTCCGACCAGCCACAGAAAGAAACATAAGCAAGTAGCCCTTAAGCGATCTTTAAGCGATTTGAGTTTATACCAATAAGTTGGTCTGATTCCTTGTTTGTTCTCAAATAGGTTATTGTCTGTAATACTACCTTCCTTTGTCTCTCCTACTCTCCCTCTCTTATTCTCTCTTCTTCCCTTTTTCAATTCATCTGTGTATGTTTGTCTATTGTTTGTCGATTATTAAAATATATATATTCACACGTGATTGCCTCTGAATTGCTCATCCATAAGTCACTTTAATGGTGACCGATCCTTGTTACAAATTAATGGAAAGATCTTTCTTTGTGGCCAAAAGAAACCTTTCCTTTTTATAGAGTTTATAAGGTCAATATTTGCTGGACAAATTATCCGTCCTTTGAACTCTTTTCTAGAATTAAAGAAAATTCTACAAGTCGAATCAAGCCATAGATATTAATAATTGTTATAATCCGTTATAATTAACTGTTAATATCCAAATTCCCCTTTGTGCAGATTTATGTGTGTTCGATCACAAAACGACTCACGCACACATAGATCCGCACCATTTCCCTTAGGCTTAGAATCGCTACAAAAGTCACTCGTAAACCGAGGTATTACTGTACCTGTTTTGGCTAATATTCACGCAAACATTATCTGTTATGTCTTAAGTGAATGTTTGGTTAATTGGGAAAAACATCTCATGTGTAACATCATATTAAATCCATGTGGTAAAATAGACATTAATATATAGGCTGTTTGTTTCATTAATGTTAAATCAAACAATTGTGGTATCATGGAAAAAAGTTGAATATATATTTTCCGATAGATATTTGGTTTAGACTTGGCAAATATCCAAAGCGACTTACATTGCATTCAAGGAACACATTGACATTCTAATCAGTTCTTGCTTTCTCTGGGAATTGAACCCATGACCATAGCGTTGCAAGCACCACACTCTACTGTTTGAGCTACAGGAAAGTAGCTTTTAAAATGTTATTTTAGAAAAATTAAAAATTGACTCAAAATTGACTTTGCCGACTCTATTAGTTCAGACAGGTGTAGCTCAGTTCTAATTTAGTAGGTTTTTAAACACAGAATATATTCATTTTTGAAAATGTGGTCATTGTGACTCATTTTGCTAGCACGGGTCACATATTATGAGAAAATGTAAATGCTTTTAATAATGACCATCCAAGTTATTCTGTACTTTTTGCACATGACAACAGAGCTTTGAAAATGACTATTAATTTTTGGATGAACTATTCATTTAATTCTCTTGCCTTTATATTCCAAATGACAACATCCTTATATCTCCCTCCCATTGTGGTGAAAGACGGCAATCAGTGAAATCTCAGAGCTCCCAGTGTGAAAATGAGTCCAACCTACTTCTGAAACTGCTGGGAGACGCACTACATGATGCTTTAGCAGTCAGTCCAAGGACGACCTGGCAAGGTGAACTGAAAGAAGAGCTGGTAGGAAAAACTTGCGTGCTGACAAAATGGTGAAATTCAGTCTGGACCCGATCAGATGATACGGACCGGAGAGTTTGGATGTGCTCTGCAAAACACGGTGTGCCGTTGTAGGGGAAAAAGGACTGTAAAACGCAAAACAAACTAAACGAAAAAAAGAGATTGTGCTAGAGAGTACATTATGGCACATAGGAAAATGTAGTGATTGAAATCATACTTTTGTCAGACAATAAAGTGGAGGTATTTTAAGAAAAGTAGGCCATCTATTTAAACCTTATTTTCCTTTGCTTACCTGAATTTCTTTTTATCAGTGCCTCAATGAAATGGATTTAAATGGATCTTCATGGTTTGCTGAAGGAACTGCGGGCGATTAATGAAAAATGTAATTAAAAAATTGATGTAAGCTAATGAGAACCACTTACACAGTGACGGCACAGAATGAAACATATACGTGTTCAGCCTTGCAAGTGCCGATTGCCTCCTTCAAAGACCACAATGGTGTACTGTACGCACCAAAACAATAGCCAAATCCCACAGAGAAGCGTTTAGGACGATATCAATGTGAATGCCATACTTTAAAGACCCTTTCCTATGTTATAAAGCCGAGGTGGAGCTGTGTGCAATGACCTTGGGGTCACTATGAGGGTCCATTGTGCTTGGTCCCACAACACAGTTCTTCCTGTGTGAGAAACAATGGATGTCCAGTTTTCAACTAGCCCACTGCAATCCACAGCCCAACAAACATCCTTCTTCTGTACCAGGCTCAGCCATCCTGCAATGTCTAGTGACAGGAACTTCACTTCAATCAGATCTATGAACAATCGGGATAGGGGAAGCATATAGGGGCCGTCTGGGGAGAACACTGGGGAGCCACACTGGACACATTCGGTCTTAATCATAGTAAATAGGGTCTTATTAAATCGATTTGATCACAGAAGCTCAATGAAACACTGGGAAATAACACACTGCATGACGATTTTTTGTCAGATCTTGTTTAGCTGGTATTACGATTTATGATTAAAGCTTAAATTGAGAATAGAAGATGGCAGCGCAGCGCTTTCTTCATTATTTCTGTTGAGCAACAGCTTATAAACTCTTTGAAAAAAGCTGACGTGTATTTGCTACAAACTGATTGTACACTGCGACACTGCATTTCATGGTTCGAGAATGGTTGAAACCGATTTTGATGTGGTTTAATAGGTTTTGCTTATACAGAATTGTGTAGTTTCCTTCCTCAGCAACACTCTAGTGATTTTGAAGTGTCTACTTGAGTAAGAGAAAAATAACAACAATATTATCAGTGTTTTTCCCTTTTCAGAAACCGTTTACACCCCTCATGACACCCATAGAGCTGCTAGGATGTTACAGCAGTTTTCTCTTCACTATCACAATAGCACTGGTGTCCTTTGAGATATACATTAGAATAACTTCTTTTCCTCTTTGCAAACAATTTGGTTCAGAGGTCAAGGCGTTTTGGGGAATGGTCAAGAATTGTTTTGAGACAAAAACCTTCAGGAATGTCTGATGATTTTTTTGTTGTTGATCAAATAAAGGATAAATCATCTTACAAATCAAGGTTATTCAGAAGAGATGTAAACAAGCCATTGTAAAAATGTAAAATGCACGTATCCTGCAGTTGCACTCCTGAGTTCGCTCCAAACTTCAAGGTCGCCTCTTCCTTTTCAATCCTCCCTTTCAATTTTGCTTCCTGTCTGCTTTCTTTTTCAGGCTGAATTCAGGTTCATTTGTACACTTTTTCCCAGTCATCCTAATGACAAAAAATGTCCCAATCAAACTGAATTCACCCTAAATAAATAATAAACCTTTTGTTGTTGTTGTATATATATTATATTTAATCAGACAGTATGTAAGTTTATTGTAATTTAATAATTTAAAATATATATAACTTACAGTTCAAACTTATATTATATTCAACAAGACATTATATATACTTTTACAGTAAACTATTATTAAAAATAACACTTTTAAATATAATTTGCAGTGAAAATCACGAAGAGAATGTTAACAGATTTCAATATTAAATATTAATGTTATTTTTCTCATGAATTTTATGTTACATTTCATATTTAACTAAACCGGTTATTGCACAATTTTAGTGTTGTGTATCAACCTGATCTTTGTGTGGGTAACACCCAGACGGTTTTGTATCTTTCTTTTTACTGTGAACGTTACCACTGCTACCAGTATGTTTGTTTTTTACAGTCTTCAAATCTTTTTCTTCAGCGAAAAGGTTTTTGTTTTATATATATAAAGTCTGTTCCAAAAACTATTCAATGAAAGAAATGATCTTTCCACACTTAGCTTTCATGCTGCCTTCTATTTTTGTCCCGCTGACAGATTGGAGGATTGAATAGAACAAGGAAACATGTTTTCGATTTCAGTACGGATGAAAAGCCAGAGCTTCAATGAATTGTTTACACTATATATCCGTCATTGTCCGATGTTAATGAGGAAGGAAAATCGCAGTGTAAAAACATTCAACTACCTAGAAGCTTTTTAAATTGTTTCTGCATGATATGACAAGCAAAACAGGGACGTATTACGGTGTCAGTTCAATCCCCGCTCTCATATCCATCTGTCATTTCGCCAGCAAATGTGTGCCTGCTTTACATCTCCATTTGGGTGCAGTGACAGAACTATAAGAGGACTGCAAGTTTTAACAGAGCGGCTCACACGGACCTCTGCACCTCCTGAGCCTTCATTCGCAGGTCTCAGCAGAATCAGAGTTGGTGTTGCATTACATATTCGTTCAGAGACTCACTCAGTTCTCTGCCTCCTACAAGCCAGTTTAGCGTTTCCAGTATGCTGACAGCACACTTCATCCCCCTCAAGACTTTGGACCTGTGAAAGGGGAAAGGCTTTATTCGCCAACACGGAGGTTCCTTCACTTAAAAAGGCACGGTTGACCGAGCCGGAACAATATTAGGGGGGGAACAACCCCTCCTGCACATAGTTTCGCATTCAATGACATTGACATGCAACATTTTGAGCTCCGATAAGCAAAGTCAAGCATTCGTCCCTGCAGAAAAATGCACATAACATGTTCAAGGACAGCAGGATATTCAAGAAGTAAACAAGTAAACGAATCTAATGTATTGGCTATCTATTCTGGAATGAATTAAGAGAAATTAAGCTACAAAAGGAACCATTTTGCTGCAAATGAATGGAAAACGTTTGCTGATTGCAGTCATCCATCGCCTATTCCAAACATTCAGAAAGAATAATTTTAGAAATGGTGATGGTGAGAATAACAAACGGCTATTCGCAAGAGGGAAATAAGCAGTTTAGAAGCGATAAAAAGTGGAGAGCTGTATGCGCCTACCTGCAGCTGGAGTTCAGCGACGCGCGCTCTTCTGAAAGGTGACGCGCTGCTGGTAAGGCGCGCGCTCGCGGTCCTCAAACAGCCTCCGCTTTGAACGAGGGCTCATTCCGTACCGTGTTCTCTTCCCGGGGACGATACAAGAAGCCTTGTTCACAAAGCTACAGTCTCATATTATTTGTCAGGCAGTGACAGGTCGCGCGTCTACACCCTCTGCCTCTCTGGCCGCGCGCCCGCTGAGAGTGAACGTGAACTGCTTTCTCCTGCCTTAAATATCCAATCTCATCGACGCAGCGCCTCTGGCATCAGAGTCCGCGTGATGATGATTTCCTCTCTGTGACCCGAGAGAAGCGACGCAGCGAACGGCCCAGGAGTCCGTGCTCGTGGAATGATAAATGGGAGATTTAAGTCCCTCGACATGTAACTGCGAGAAAAACAATTTTCTGAAACAATCAATCTTGCATTCTCCCAAATGAATCTTTCGGGGGGGTTCTTTTGGCCGTTTGAAATTTCTTAATTCAATCTTAATTTTATTCCTATTATATATATCAGTAGTATATGAAATATATATATATATATATATATATATATACTGTATATAGTTCAAACGTTAATCATATTAGCAATGGCAACAATAATGATATTTTATTATTATAATAACTAATCATTTATATATATATATATATATATATATATATATATATATGAAAAGCAAAAAAAAAAAAAAAAAAAAAAAAAAAAAATATATATATATATATATATATATATATATGTTACAAACGTTAATCATATTAGCAATGGCAACAATAATAATATTATATTATATTATTATAATAACTAATCATTATTGTTCTCATTATTATTTGTTAAAATAAATGCAGATCTGTAATAATAATAATAATAATGATAATAATGTATCATAATACTATAAAGTCAATATATTGATATTAGGCTATATATTATTATTTCTACAGTTAAAATTAATACTATTTAAGTAATGTATTATTATTATTATTATTATTAGTAGTAGTAGTAGTGGTAGTAGTAGTATGCGATCTTGATTTGTCCCTGTACTCACACACACACGCACGCACGCACGCACGCACGCACGCACACACACACACACACACACACACACACACACACACACACACACACACACACACACACACACACACACAGACATATATCATCTTGAATAAGAACACTCACTAAAACTATACTGTTGTTGTTGATGTAAATGGAATATATAGACTGAATAAAAATCAGTGTGAATGTTATCAGGGTTTTATTGGAGCAGTCCCGTACACTGTACGCATCGCTTAAAAAAAACACAAAAAACTCGCACCCCCACAATTCCTCGCCCACATTGAGGCATTGTGGGTAATTGTAAAAAACAAGCTCTGGTGTTTCCTGTTGTCACGCTGGACCGAGAAAACACAATCTCTCCACATTCTTTTATAATACACCTCAATTATCTAATAAGGTAGCATTTGTTGTAGTTTTGGACTCTAGTTTGTTATCAAAGATGCCTGACCGTAAATGCAATCGCAGTGACCAGTTTTTAATCCAGGCTTCTCTTCTATACAAAGACATTTGCCCTGAACAGTCGCGCTTTCTCATGTAAGTAGTGTATGTAAGCTTCTCGTGTAAGTTCATTTATCATCAACTGTTCATATTTATATATCTAATAAGGTGTGTGGACTTTGAACATGTTGTACTGTACGTACATGCTTTCTGCTATAATGTGATGCAGTCATCAGTAGATGGCAGGCTTCTCATTTTCTCTTCATAATGCGCTTTTGTTACATTTGGAGACATTTAGAGATATACTTTTTTATGTACCATTTTAAATACCAGTACATTACCGACTATTTAGATATTATTATATAACTGATAAACAGAAAAGCAAATTCTGATTTTTTGACAATTTATATTAAAGATATATGGAAATATAATATGCATGGTCAGTGTTTTAGTGGCAGTAACGTAATAGCAATAAGTCATTCTTGTTTTTATTATTTAATTATAATAATAATAATTTATACAATGTTGTTTTTCAATCATAATGGATATTGAAATGTACTTTGTCTCATTTTTAAACCTAAAACGAGACTTTTTTTCTAACCTGTGAATAAATGGTTGCTAATTAAAAGCACAATTTATGCAGACAGTTCATGAAAAAACTGCAGTACCTGTGAGTGTGAACCACATTTGTTTCCCCTTAATGTCAATATTGCTCTTTACATTTCTAATGCATTTGGCAGATGCTTTTATCCAAATTGCTTGCTTTCCCTGGGAATCAAACCCACAACCTTAGCGTTGCAACCACAACGCTCTACTGTTTGAGCTACAGGTTAGCTCCGATATTTAAAGTGTAAAACTGTTTTAGTGATGTGTTCAAAAGCTGTCCCACTCACCTTATTGTCATATTTGTGGATATAATAGCTATTGAAATGCGCCATCAAGGTGATGAAATAAACACGTGCATTCAAATCTCATCAGCTAAACAGTGTGTTGGTCATCTTGGAGTGTTTGTTCGGTGTGTTAGGTTAATCTCATGTGTAGCGTCATTAAAAACTTGCTCCTTTAATATTAAAAGTGGATGGAGAATCTCTGATCCCTGTAAACCCATATTGATAATTCACCACATATATAAATTAAACCTGTTTTATGGATCAAATTCCTTTATCTGTGTTTTAGTCTAACAATCATAAAACTTTTTTGAACAGTGTTATAGTTTTTCAGTTATAATAAGTGTAAATTATTAATGTCATCAAGATAGATTCCTCCAATTATTATGCTAAAGTTATGGTGAAAAGTCAAATAAAGATGAAGCCAGGAAAGATTGTCATGCTGCTATGAATCTCCTGGTTTATTGGCTAGAGCTGACTGTGCTCTCAGAGCCTTGTGGCATGTTTTTCCTTGATTAAATGTGTCCCAAGACCATGTTCAGGGTCAGAGCACTGCATGTTTTGAGTGTTAGTCGGTTTGTTGTGTTCAGCGGGTTCAGGATGCATCTGTACTGACTCATGGCGTTCATGTACGCAAGTTACTGGAGTCTGTTGTCTGAAAGTGTGTGACATGAGATATGTTCTTATTTATAAACCACTCGAGTTAAGCCCTCACTCTTAATGTCTCCGTAAGGCACAGTCTTTTTCTGCCAGGCTCGTCGATGGGGATAAGCGGTGTCTGCTGGAGTTCTCAGGGACTGATTATTCTCTTTCTTGATTTTTATCACTGGTGATTTAGCTAAAGTGGAGTTTATCTTTAGTTGATATTATCGTGCTGAGACAGTACATTGCAAATTAATTGAAACGGTTCTTTATCTTGGTTCTGAGAGCACTTAAAAGAAGCTGCATTATTAATAGGTAAATGAGTTTAATTAGATTACCACAGGGAAGAAGTCATGTTGTGATATTACATGCCAATGGCAGTGCTGGCTGGTTATTACCTTTTTTTAATACAGATGGCAAATATATAAAGAAAATGGTGAAATCAAACACAACTCTGAAATTATGATAAAATAAATCAATTAAAATAGTCCTTTCTGTGTACGTGTGGCCTGGGAAACCTTATTTTCTGAGGACGAAATGTCCCCACAAAGATGGCAATATCCGAAATCCATGTCTTTTGGGGATATTTTTTGGTGCCCATGAGGAAAACAACTTATAAATCACACTGAGTGATGTTTTTTGAAAATGCAGAAAGTTTTCTGTGATGGTTAGTGGATAGAATATTATGGAAGCCCGTTTCCGCCACAGTTGAGAAGAAGAAAAAAGATTAAGTCGAAATAATGACTTAGTATCTCGAAATAACGAGAAAGTTTCTCGAAATAACGACTTAGTTTCTCATTATATCGAGATACTTTCTCGAAGTAACGACTTAGTATCTCGATATAAGGAGAAACTTTCTCAAAATAACGACTTAGTATCTCGATATAACGAGAGCGTTTCTCGAAATAACGACTTAGTATCTCGATATAACAAGAACATTTCTCTAAATAAAGACTTAGTATCTCGATATAACAAGAACTTTTCTCGAAATAACGACTTAGTATCTCGATATAACAAGAACGTTTCTCGAAATAACGACTTAGTATCTCGATATAACAAGAACGTTTCTCGAAATAACGACTTAGTATCTCGATATAACTAGAACGTTTCTCGAAATAACGACTTAGTATCTCGATATAACTAGAACGTTTCTCAAAATAACGACTTAGTATCTCGATATAACAAGAACGTTTCTCGAAATAACGACTTAGTATCTCGATATAACAAGAACGTTTCTCGAAATAACGACTTAGTATCTCGATATAACAAGAACGTTTCTCAAAATAACGACTTAGTATCTCGATATAACTAGAACGTTTCTCGAAATAACGACTTAGTATCTCGATATAACTAGAACGTTTCTCGAAATAACGACTTAGTATCTCGATATAACTAGAACGTTTCTCAAAATAACGACTTAGTATCTCGATATAACAAGAACGTTTCTCAAAATAACGACTTAGTATCTCGATATAACAAGAACGTTTCTCGAAATAACGACTTAGTATCTCGATATAACTAGAACGTTTCTCGAAATAACGACTTAGTATCTCGATATAACTAGAACGTTTCTCGAAATAACGACTTAGTATCTCGATATAACTAGAACGTTTCTCGAAATAACGACTTAGTATCTCGATATAACTAGAACGTTTCTCGAAATAACGACTTACCTTTTTTTAATACAGATGGCAAATATATAAAGAAAATGGTGAAATCAAACACAACTCTGAAATTATGATAAAATAAATCAATTAAAATAGTCCTTTCTGTGTACGTGTGGCCTGGGAAACCTTATTTTCTGAGGACGAAATGTCCCCACAAAGATGGCAATATCCGAAATCCATGTCTTTTGGGGATATTTTTTGGTGCCCATGAGGAAAACAACTTATAAATCACACTGAGTGATGTTTTTTGAAAATGCAGAAAGTTTTCTGTGATGGTTAGTGGATAGAATATTATGGAAGCCCGTTTCCGCCACAGTTGAGAAGAAGAAAAAAGATTAAGTCGAAATAATGACTTAGTATCTCGAAATAACGAGAAAGTTTCTCGAAATAACGACTTAGTTTCTCATTATATCGAGATACTTTCTCGAAGTAACGACTTAGTATCTCGATATAAGGAGAAACTTTCTCAAAATAACGACTTAGTATCTCGATATAACGAGAGCGTTTCTCGAAATAACGACTTAGTATCTCGATATAACAAGAACATTTCTCTAAATAAAGACTTAGTATCTCGATATAACAAGAACTTTTCTCGAAATAACGACTTAGTATCTCGATATAACAAGAACGTTTCTCGAAATAACGACTTAGTATCTCGATATAACAAGAACGTTTCTCGAAATAACGACTTAGTATCTCGATATAACTAGAACGTTTCTCGAAATAACGACTTAGTATCTCGATATAACTAGAACGTTTCTCAAAATAACGACTTAGTATCTCGATATAACAAGAACGTTTCTCGAAATAACGACTTAGTATCTCGATATAACAAGAACGTTTCTCGAAATAACGACTTAGTATCTCGATATAACAAGAACGTTTCTCAAAATAACGACTTAGTATCTCGATATAACTAGAACGTTTCTCGAAATAACGACTTAGTATCTCGATATAACTAGAACGTTTCTCGAAATAACGACTTAGTATCTCGATATAACTAGAACGTTTCTCAAAATAACGACTTAGTATCTCGATATAACAAGAACGTTTCTCAAAATAACGACTTAGTATCTCGATATAACAAGAACGTTTCTCGAAATAACGACTTAGTATCTCGATATAACTAGAACGTTTCTCGAAATAACGACTTAGTATCTCGATATAACTAGAACGTTTCTCGAAATAACGACTTAGTATCTCGATATAACTAGAACGTTTCTCGAAATAACGACTTAGTATCTCGATATAACTAGAACGTTTCTCGAAATAACGACTTACCTTTTTTTAATACAGATGGCAAATATATAAAGAAAATGGTGAAATCAAACACAACTCTGAAATTATGATAAAATAAATCAATTAAAATAGTCCTTTCTGTGTACGTGTGGCCTGGGAAACCTTATTTTCTGAGGACGAAATGTCCCCACAAAGATGGCAATATCCGAAATCCATGTCTTTTGGGGATATTTTTTGGTGCCCATGAGGAAAACAACTTATAAATCACACTGAGTGATGTTTTTTGAAAATGCAGAAAGTTTTCTGTGATGGTTAGTGGATAGAATATTATGGAAGCCCGTTTCCGCCACAGTTGAGAAGAAGAAAAAAGATTAAGTCGAAATAACGACTTAGTATCTCGAAATAACGAGAAAGTTTCTCGAAATAACGACTTAGTTTCTCATTATATCGAGATACTTTCTCGAAATAACGACTTAGTATCTCGATATAAGGAGAAACTTTCTCAAAATAACGACTTAGTATCTCGATATAACGAGAGCGTTTCTCGAAATAACGACTTAGTATCTCGATATAACAAGAACGTTTCTCGAAATAACGACTTAGTATCTCGATATAACTAGAACGTTTCTCGAAATAACGACTTAGTATCTCGATATAACTAGAACGTTTCTCGAAATAACGACTTAGTATCTCGATATAACAAGAACGTTTCTCGAAATAACGACTTAGTATCTCGATATAACAAGAACGTTTCTCGAAATAACGACTTAGTATCTCGATATAACTAGAACGTTTCTCGAAATAACGACTTAGTATCTCGATATAACTAGAACGTTTCTCAAAATAACGACTTAGTATCTCGATATAACAAGAACGTTTCTCGAAATAACGACTTAGTATCTCGATATAACAAGAACGTTTCTCGAAATAACGACTTAGTATCTCGATATAACAAGAACGTTTCTCGAAATAACGACTTAGTATCTCGATATAACAAGAACGTTTCTCGAAATAACGACTTAGTATCTCGATATAACTAGAACGTTTCTCGAAATAACGACTTAGTATCTCGATATAACTAGAACGTTTCTCGAAATAACGACTTAGTATCTCGATATAACTAGAACGTTTCTCGAAATAACGACTTAGTATCTCGATATAACAAGAACGTTTCTCGAAATA
This sequence comes from Rhodeus uyekii, assembly GCA_037043235.1. NCBI lineage: Eukaryota > Metazoa > Chordata > Actinopteri > Cypriniformes > Acheilognathidae > Rhodeus > Rhodeus uyekii. The sequence continues at coordinate 4,694,223 of JAWRVZ010000033.1, forward strand.
ACGACTTAGTATCTCGATATAACAAGAACGTTTCTCGAAATAACGACTTAGTATCTCGATATAACAAGAACGTTTCTCGAAATAACGACTTAGTATCTCGATATAACAAGAACGTTTCTCGAAATAACGACTTAGTATCTCGATATAACAAGAACGTTTCTCGAAATAACGACTTAGTATCTCGATATAACAAGAACGTTTCTCGAAATAACGACTTAGTATCTCGATATAACAAGAACGTTTCTCAAAATAACGACTTAGTATCTCGATATAACAAGAACGTTTCTCGAAATAACGACTTAGTATCTCGATATAACAAGAACGTTTCTCGAAATAACGACTTAGTATCTCGATATAACAAGAACGTTTCTCGAAATAACGACTTAGTATCTCGATATAACAAGAACGTTTCTCGAAATAACGAGAACGTTTCTGGAAAAACGACTTAGTATCTCGATAAAACTTATTTATCCTTATTTCGAGAAAGTTTCTCATTATTTCGAGATACTAAGTCATTATTTCGACTTAAACTTTTTTTTTCTCAACTGTGGTGGAAACGGGCTTCCATAGAATATACAGTTTGTACAGTATAAAAATCATTATGTCTTTGGAAGTATCCATTAAAGACTGTGTGTGCATGTTGTCGTCAGTCAAAGACAAATAATTAAAATGAAACAAAAGTAAACAGGCCGTAATATTAAAATATCAGAAAAGCTTTAAAATGAGCCAAAATAATAGACGCAAATAAAGTCAATGGAAACTTTGAAAACAAATCAATAAAAGGAGCGTTTAGTGTTTTGTTCTTAAAGTAAAAAAGCAATTATTTTAAAATGAACAAGCGTTAATGCAGTTAAATGGAATAAAATTGAAATGAATACTTCCCAGATCATTTCAGAAAAGCTTTCGAATAAACAAGTGCTTGATGAATGTTTCCTATTCTACACAAGTACACATGTACAACTTTTAGTCAGAAAGCAAATAAAGAAATTAAAGTAACAAACCAACCAAAAATGTAACCCTTAAGAGTCAAAAAGGGCAATAAAACTAAATGAAGAAAAGAAAATCCATTTAAGCCTTTCGACAGAAAACGTTTGTGACACAAATGAATTTGTCCCTGTTTGTAAAGTGTTTTTTCAAGACATTTACCAGACTTCATGGCAGGCAGGAATTATTTCCTTCACACTTCATCACTGCCCGGATATTGGCTCTATGTCTTCTCAATGGGAACTAGAGGTCTTCCCCGGCTCTGTGGCATGCTGTGAAACATCCGCTGAGGCATTACAAACAGTTGCGGATGGGACAGCAAATGATTAGAATTCCAAAATCCCTGCTCCCCTTAACATGCACGTGCCACGCAATCACAACAGGCAGCTTTTAGCAACGTAAACTAATTTTAGACAGGATTATAGAGCTTAGATAAAGGAGATAGAAAGAACTGCACCATGTCCAAAAATAGGGTGCACACTCATAAAGTCCCAGGGGGCGAATTAAAGCCCCTGGGGAAGTCATGGTCAGGAGTTCAGGTCATTGACCGTCTGTGTGTACAGCACTTTGACCTCAGTATTTAAATTTTAAGGAATCACATTGTAAATTCTTAATGAGGTCATATGTGAGGGATATTAAATGTTCCAGATAGCGACTTTGAGTTTTTTTACTTGTAGTCTGTTGCAGAAATTTCACTATGTGTGTTGGAATCTATAGACCTCATTTATCCACGCTCATTGTGTTCTGTCTTCCAGTTTTTATTTCCACGGCATGAAGGCTAGATCTTACGGATATATGAATGAACTGCTCATTTTAAAATCGTCCCGATCTACTGATATTTGTTCTGACATCCGCTTCAAACATAATGCTCATGATAACTTTCGTTAAATCTACAAGTAAATCCCCTTCTCCCGCTAAAAACTGTTGAAAAAACAATGGCAATTTCTGAAATCCATGTCTTTTGGGGATATTTTTTGTTGCCCATGAGGAAAACAACTTATAAATCACACTGAGTGATGTTTTTTGAAAATGCAGAAAGTTTTCTGTGATGGTTAGTGGATAGAATATTATGGAAGCCCGTTTCCGCCACAGTTGAGAAGAAAAAAAAAGATTATTTAAGTCAAAATAATGACTAGTATCTCGAAATAACGAGAACGTTTCTCGAAATAACGACTTCGTTTCTCGAAATAATGAGAAACTTTCTAGAAATAATGATAAATAAGTTTCTCGTTATTTCGAGATACTAAGTCATTATTTCGAGAAACGTTCTCGTTATTTCGAGATACTAGTCATTATATTGACTTAATCTTTTTTTTTCTCATCTGTGGTGGAAACGGGCTTCCCCAGCACGGCATGAAGGCTAGATCTTACGGATATATGAATGAACTGCTCATTTTAAAATCGTCCCGATCTACTGATATTTGTTCTGACATCCGCTTCAAACATAATGCTCATGATAACTTTCGTTAAATCTACAAGTAAATCCCCTTCTCCCGCTAAAAACTGTTCAACATGCTATATATGCTATATAAATATACAGAGCTATCGTAAGTTTAAACGCTGCGCGCTTGTTTCTCTGGCTTCTATAAGATATAAAAAACTGGATTGGGCGCAAGACCTCAGCCAAGCTCATAAATTATTCATACGCTGCTATATTCCAGTCTAGCTCTTATAAAGTCTGAGATTTAAGGACTAACTCTTTTACTGCTTTTTTTTATTACAGGAGAAGGCATCAAAGCAATGGTAAGTTATAGCTTTGCTATTCATATTAATAGACCTGTATGTCATATTAAAGGGCTTTTAATATATTCCCAAAGTCTATATAAGACCTTGCAGGCAACAGAACAAAAAGTTGGTTTTGAAATAGATCAGTAGCAAGTCCAACCACATTTCCTGATGTAAAATATGAATTCATTTCCACGGCCTTCACAGACCTCAAAGATGGCCCGACAGCAGAGTAGGATGACCACATATCGGAAAAGCTGTTTTCCAAAGTCCAAAATGCCAAACTGTCCTCAGAATAGAGCATAGCATCACCTGTTTTATTTTAACCAGTTGCCATGCCAAAAACCTCATCTATATTTCTCCCACCGTTCCAGCCGCTGCCCTGCCGGAGTCTGTGATCTGCCCCTTCTGTTTCCAGTGGCGACAACTGGGCAATTATCACGTGCGTCTGCGGCCCAAGCGGAAGCCCACGGCGAGGATTAGAAGACTTCTGAGGAGGGAATCGGCAGGAAAGAGACTCTCCGCAGAACAGACTGTAGTCCTCCGAAAGTTTAAAAGGGCCTCCAATGCTCTGGTGAGGTCAAGCCCGCCTGTTTTAGGATCTCTTCAGTTCAGTTTATTTGCTGTCATAATTTCTACCTATCTGCCCTTTTCTCAGTGTTTTAAGAACAGGTGCTTGAGATTAGACTAGATGAATATAAACCAGAAAGAATAGACACTGAAATAGAAGAATATAATAAATATATACTACTGTTCAAAAGATTGGGATCAGTAAGATTTTCTTGAATGCTTTTATTCAGCAAGGATATATTCAATTGATCAAAAGAGACAGTAAAGACGTTTATAACGTTCAGATTTCTGTTTAAAATGAATGAATTCTTTCACTGTTTCCAGAAAAAATATTAAGCACCGCAACTGTTTTCAGCATTGATGATGATAATAATAAATTAATACAAAAATTAGACTGAAGACAGGAGAGCTTTCAGCTTTGTCATGACAGGACTAAATTACTTTAAAAAATATATTCAAATAGAAAATAGTTATTTCCGTCTGTAATCATTTCATAATATTACTTTTTTTTTTTTTTACTAATTGTGATTACATAAATGGAGCTTTAGTGAGCATAAGAGACGTATTTTAAAAACATAGAAAATAGCACAGATGTTTAAACAGTAATGTGTACATATAGATAAAAAAAATTGATCCACAGCAAAAATGGCTGCCTACTGCTCCGTGTGTGTGTGTGTGTGTGTGTGTGTGTGTGTGTGTGTGTGTGTGTGTGTGTGTGTGTGTGTGTGTGTGTGTGTGTGTGTGTGTGTTCACTACTCACTGCTCCTAACGTGTGTCTACTAACTTGGTTAAATGCAGAGGACAAATTCCGAGCATGTGTTACCATACTTGGCCTTCACATATAGTAAAAAAAACTTACAATAGTGGGCAAGAACACAGCATTATAAATATACATTTAAAATATGCAATAATTGTTTCTAAATTATAACCTTAACATTAAATAGAAAACCTTTTAAATGGATGCTTCACATTATTACTTTTTTGTTTATTATTGGGGCTTTTTAAATTTTATAGGATTGTGGTGTAGAGAATGGGAAGTACAGTAATACCTTGAGATATGAGCGTAATCCGTTCCAGGACTGAGCTCGTAACTCGAATTGCTCGTATCTCAAATAATTTTTCCAAAAAAAAAATTAATCCGTTCTGGCCCTCTAAAAAAACTCCATTATTAGTGCTAACAATAATGGAAAAAACATTGCTATAGAGCAGTGCTTCTCAATTATTTTCTGTCACGCCCCCCTAGGAAGAGGTAAAAATTTTGCGCACCATTTTGGAACTTTCGCCTTATTGTTTCCATGGCAACCTGCAACATATTGTCACCTGACCTACCGCAGTCACAAAAAGCACTGTATAATAGATAATTCAAAATAGTCACCAACTTGTTGGCTCAACTTGTTGAAACCTAAAAGAAATCTTATGTGGTTGAAAACACTGAATTGTTGTGATAAATGACTTTGTCTTTTTTTTGGATCAGTGCCAGTTATCGCGTGAAAACACGTGTGAATTTTGTGGTTGATCACGGGACATATGAACACCGGTGTTTTCGTACACATCAAAGGATGAGGAGACGGTTATCTGAACTTCATATATGCTGCTCTTGTTAAGTGCAAGAAAACTACTCCCTGGCAAAAAAAAGCATGTACCCCAGAACCACTGCTATAGAGACACACACAGACAAGACAAAAAAATAAAAGTATAGTATATAAGGATTACTGTGATATAAAATAAACGTGGTTTTAAAATTATGAATTCTTATAAACAGACGATACATGATGAGGGAGGGATTACGTAGATTACGTAAAATACGTAGATAACGCACACACAAAACGGAAGTGTACTGTTTCTTCCAGTGTAGTGTATTGGATAATGTATGCCTCAGAACTTCATATTTATAGTTATTGAATATACATAACTCGTGCTGCTCACAGCCTAACGCTCCCGAATCACTCGTCGCCCCCGATAACCCCCGCTGTAAAACCAAGGGGGCCCTCTAGTGGAGGCCATATACAATTACCCCATGAATGTAGATTAAATACACCACAGACTCGCGGGAGATGCTTAGGGAAATCAACGAACACGTGGAGTGAAGGAGTGAGGGGGGGCGCGAGATTGTTGACGGGGGTGGGGGGGGGGGTGCGCGAGATTGTTGGCGGGGGGGTGCGCGAGATTGTTGGTGGGGGTGGGAGGGGGTTGCGCGAGCGAGATTGTTGACGGGAGGGTGGTTGCGCGAGCGAGATTGTTGATGGGGTGCGCGCAAGATTGTTGAAACACACCTCTTCACCGCCAAATCTGCAGCGCCACATCCGCTTGCGGACCAGTACCATTTGATCAACGGTTGGGACGTAACAAATATGTTGAAATATTATTACGTGTAAAAAAAATTGTGATATAGTTTGTAAAATCTGCTATAACCCATGGGTTATATGCGGGAAAATACGGTATATGTTTACTGACATACTGCCGGTATACCCGTGTGTCTCATTTGCGGAGCTAGATAAGCACGGCACTATAAGACAAATGACATAAGAGTAAATTCAACTGAATGATTTGATTTGTTATTGCTGAAAAGCAAAAATTGTATTTAGATTTCCAGGTTTCGTTATGCAGCATGTCCATATTTTGAATTTGTATAATTTTGACAGGATATATTTTTATGGAGAGCAAAATCTTTTATATATAAATCTTTTTAAGTTTTATATAAAATGACATAAGAGTAAATAAATTTGAATGTTTGTTCTTTTAACTTTTACTTACTTTTACTTTACTTACTTGTTTACTTTATTTCTAACTTGTATAATTTAGACAGAATAGATTTTAAAAAAAAATTAAGTATTTTTTAAATATTTTTATATTTTTAAGTTATTTAAGGTATAAGTTGATTTATTCCAGAATAATATTTCTCTCTGTTTTTATTCACATCTAATTTAAAAAAAGGTAAGTTTTAAAAGTTTACTTTTAGTGTTTTCAATAAATGTTTATCCTGTTCGGCCCGCGACCTAAAGTTTTTTGGGATTTTGGCCCCCTGTGCAATTGAGTTTGACACCCCTGCTATATGGGGATTCTACTCTTTACAAATGCTTTATGTATACTGAATATAACCATGGATCTGAGCATTAAAGATGGTTTAGAGTTCAATTGCTCCTGTATCTCAATTGGCTTAAACAAATATATACTTAATGTACTTTGGTGGCGGTGGGTGAGTACATATTTTTAAGCAGTAAGACTCATTTTGTCACATGAAATAGTTTTTGATTCACTTTTTTTACACTGAATGCATCTATAGCTAAATTAATTAAATTAGACCCATTACTTTTTCACTTTTCTTTAGCGTATAATGTGATTTAAACATAAAAAAAGTAATGCAAAATTACAAAGTCGCTCCTATGGGAGTTATTTTCTATATATCGGAACTCCCTAAAAACGAGTGTTCTTCTTCGTTTAAATAATTCCCGCCCACGGCATACACAGAAAAGAGGGTTGGGGCCTGGTTGAGCTGCATTAGTAGTGAGTTGAAAAACACTGTTATGCTAAGGGATGTGACATTTCTGAAACATGCTCGAAGCAGTTGGCCAATCACAACACACTGGTCCATCCGACCAATCAGAGCACATTAAGCGTTTCGAAAGGTGGAGCTTCGTAGAAACGGGAACTAAACGGATTGTTACTGACAGACTGAAGAGAGGTGTTGCAACAATAAAAAAAATAGTGTTTTTGAAAAATTCAAGCATGAAAACCTAATTCTAGTTAATTCCCATTTGTAAAAGGGCATAACATGTCCTCTTTAACTTGCAATTCATTATTTCTTCATTAGTTCATAAATGTACATAAAACAAACAAAAAACGAGCTGTGCCGTATTTTCCCGCATATAACCCGCAGACACAGATAAGCCGCACCCTCATATAGCCGCGGATTTTGGGGTTTTGTGTAAAAAAATCTTTGGCATAACCCGCACCTTTATATAATCCAATAACATAGATTGATTAACTTTTTTGTGTAAGTTCACATTTCGAATTTCGAATGTTGCTCGCATGACGTCAGTTATCCATAACTGTTCAGGCTCGGTACACAGTGCTTGTGCGCGAAATTCAAACAATAAGAAAACAAACACAAGTCAGAATCAAAAGAAAAAGCAGTCTCTCCCGCTGTGCAGCAGCACGTCCCTTAAGTAGCGATTCTACAGGTGTTGATCATCGGATGAGATGAGAAGAGAAGAGCACGCCCTCATGGCAGCACAGCCAATCACGTCTTCTTGCATGATTGACAGGTCAGACAGCCTATCAGCGCCAGCTGTCAGAGTGATAGTGCAAGCGAAGCGCCAACTTTAAAAATCCAGTGGAACTTGTACGCCCCCTGACTGTCTTTGCCAAAAGATTCATTGACGTAATATTTTCAACATTCTATGATTTGTGATGCACTAATGACATTTTTTATGTTCTATTTAGCATGAATATCATGCAGATTTGTTTACAGCGCTCCCTCTGCGGTTGCGCGTGCATTTCTGGTTTCTTGTTGTTGTCCCCTTTGAGTTGGGAAGTTTCCGTGCATCAAACAGAAAGCTCTGATGTTGCATGTGCACCTTTCAACATTTTTAGGAAGCATCTATGCCAGTAACCATGGCGTTTTGCAGCCTGTGTTTGATGCAGGTTATGCTTTTCCCTGAGGGAAAGAATCAGTGATCCAGCTTTTCCATGTGTGGTCAAAGGGGGATGGGCGGATCACGAATCGATCGCCCTGGAAAGCAGATGGGTCTGCACATATCAATAGCTAAACACACACACATATTACTTGGCCAGGCTTGCATATCAAGGGCAGCTGTGGCATCTAGAATCTCAGCAGGAAGGTCAGAGCCGACAGTCTGGTCTGGCTTGTGGCTGCTGCGTTGAGGGTATTTCAGGAGCTTGGGCTATTAATAGAACACAAAAAGCCCATCTGCCACACTGATGTTTGTGAGAGAGAGTGGCAAGTGCCAGTAAATGTTTAGAAGTTTTGGGATTACTCGGTGAAAAGCTCAGTTAAACTGCTTGTCTATGGCATTTACAAATGTTAACATGTAGATATACAAAAAAAGCTTATGTATCATGCATGCATGTGTTGTACATTTCAGCATTTGATATCTGATATATCGTTTTGATATTTGTTATCCGTTATAGATGAAATATAGGTTATCTATGACTCAAAAGTAGAGCCCACATTCAAAATCTTATATTAAACCTCAAAACTAATGAATATATAAAATATCTCTCGCTCACACACAAACACACTGTCATTCAAATTTTAGGGATCAGTAAGATTTGTTAATATAAAAAAAGTCTCTTCTGCCCTCCAATGCTGGATTTATTTGATCCAAAATACAGTATAAACTGTAATAATGTGAAATATTATTAGAATTTAAAATACCCTATAATAATTCTATTTGAATGTATCTTAAAATGTAATTAAGTTGGCTGAGAAGCAGCCAACTTACTGTTGTTCGACTTAAACTTATTAAGTTGGCTGAGAAGCAGCCAACATATTGAAATGCTAATAAACTTATTTTTATTAAGTTGGCTGAGAAGCAGCCAACTTACTGTTGTTCGACTTAAACTTATTATTAAGTTGGCTGAGAAGCAGCCAACTTACTGTTGTTCGACTTAAACTTATTATTAAGTTGGCTGAGAAGCAGCCAACATATTGAAATGCTAATAAACTTATTAAGTTGGCTGAGAAGCAGCCAACATATTGAAATGCTAATAAACTTATTATTATTATTCTTCTGTACAAAAATTTACACGCTATCTCCTCCAACAGCTTTAGTGCTACAGGACCCAAAATCAGAACAGGCCGCAGGCCTGTTCTGACTCGAGTTGCTATATCTTTTCTAAGGAATCGGACCTACGGTTTTCCTACAAATGGCGAAAAAAGCCCCCAAAAAAGTCCCATTGACTTTGCATTGCGGAATGTTCAGATATTTCAAACTCCAACTGTCTCCAAATTCAAATCTAAACACTGCAGCTGCTGAGAGTCAGTGCATGGGCGGTTCTATAACTGTCTCTCATCCAATCAGAATCAGTGATGCTGCCATTCTACCTAATATGGCAAATGACAGGAAACAGGAAGTGCTTGCACTTCCTGTTTCCTGTTTCATTCCCTTCATGTTTCATGGTAACTTGCATAGGGATTTTGCATTGAACATAACTCTGCATCACAGTATTGTACACTCATGGGGGAGGGCTCTTTTTAATCAGGTAACCAATGACTGTCTCAGGATCATTATGAAGCCACTCCCTAACAACCAAACAGAGTACCCTAGCAACCGTTTAGCCAGACCTATATCTCTGGATCCGAGCATCGTAGAGACATGGGGGTTGGGTCTATTGACTCATGCTAGCAAACAGGACTTCCAACATGCTACATATGCTAGCAGTGAATAGCTACATGCTAATAGTGGTTAGCTAAGTGTTAAATTGTGCTAGGAATGCCATAGTAACTACCCAGAAGACCTCACAACTACCTAGTAACATCCTAGCAACCGCCCCAGATACCCTAGCAACACCCTGGCAACCACCCAAAATACCCTAGCAACGCCCTAGCAACCACCCTGTTTACCCTAGCAACTGCCTAGCAACCACCCAAAATACTCTAGCAACTGCCTAGCAACCACTCAGGATACCCTAGCAACCACCCCAGTTACCCTAGCAACCACCTAGCAACACCCTAGCAACTGCCCCAGATACCCTAGCAACTGCCTAGCAACCACCCAAAATACCCTAGCAACTGCCTAGCAACGCCCTAGCAACCACCCTGTTTACCCTAGCAACTGCCTAGCAACCACCCAAAATACTCTAGCAACTGCCTAGCAACCACTCAGGATACCCTAGCAACCACCCCAGTTACCCTAGCAACCACCTAGCAACACCCTAGCAACTGCCCCAGATACCCTAGCAACTGCCTAGCAACCACCCAAAATACCCTAGCAACTGCCTAGCAACGCCCTAGCAACCACCCTGTTTACCCTAGCAACCGCCTAGCATCACCCTAGCAACCACCCAAAATACCCTAGCAACTGCCTAGCAACACCCTAGCAACAACCCAGGATACCCTAGCAACCGCCTAGCAACCACTCTGGTTACCCTAGCAACACCCTAGCAACCACCCAAAATACCCTAGCAACCGCCTAGCAACCATTCAAAATACCCTAGCAACGCCCTAGCAACCACCCTGTTTACCCTAGCAACCGCCTAGCATCCCCCTAGCAACCACCCAAAATACCCTAGCAACTGCCTAGCAACACCCTAGCAACCACCCAGGATACCCTAGCAACCGCCTAGCAACCATTTTGGTTACCCTAGCAACTGCCTAGCAACCACCCAAAATACCCTAGCAACCGCCTAGCATCACCCTAGCAACCACCCTGTTTACCCTAGCAACCGCCTAGCATCACCCTAGCAACCACCCAAAATACCCTAGCAACTGCCTAGCAACACCCTAGCAACCACCCAGGATACCCTAGCAACTGCCTAGCAACCACCCAGAAGACCTTAGCAACCTGTTAATTTCTGATTTCGTAATGTACTTTGTATTTAATGTTAAATTGTGCTACCAACATGCGAAATTAACGTTTCCGGTGCGTCCTTCTCAGCCAACTTCTAAAGTTTGTCTCGACGAACTTTATCCTCTCTAGTTATTATTATTCTTCTGTACAAAAATTTACACGCTATCTCCTCCAACAGCTTTAGTGCTACAGGACCCAAAATCAGAACAGGCCGCAGGCCTGTTCTGACTCGAGTTGCTATATCTTTTCTAAGGAATCGGACCTACGGTTTTCCTACAAATGGCGAAAAAAGCCCCCAAAAAAGTCCCATTGACTTTGCATTGCGGAATGTTCAGATATTTCAAACTCCAACTGTCTCCAAATTCAAATCTAAACACTGCAGCTGCTGAGAGTCAGTGCATGGGCGGTTCTATAACTGTCTCTCATCCAATCAGAATCAGTGATGCTGCCATTCTACCTAATATGGCAAATGACAGGAAACAGGAAGTGCTTGCACTTCCTGTTTCCTGTTTCATTCCCTTCATGTTTCATGGTAACTTGCATAGGGATTTTGCATTGAACATAACTCTGCATCACAGTATTGTACACTCATGGGGGAGGGCTCTTTTTAATCAGGTAACCAATGACTGTCTCAGGATCATTATGAAGCCACTCCCTAACAACCAAACAGAGTACCCTAGCAACCGTTTAGCCAGACCTATATCTCTGGATCCGAGCATCGTAGAGACATGGGGGTTGGGTCTATTGACTCATGCTAGCAAACAGGACTTCCAACATGCTACATATGCTAGCAGTGAATAGCTACATGCTAATAGTGGTTAGCTAAGTGTTAAATTGTGCTAGGAATGCCATAGTAACTACCCAGAAGACCTCACAACTACCTAGTAACATCCTAGCAACCGCCCCAGATACCCTAGCAACACCCTGGCAACCACCCAAAATACCCTAGCAACGCCCTAGCAACCACCCTGTTTACCCTAGCAACTGCCTAGCAACCACCCAAAATACTCTAGCAACTGCCTAGCAACCACTCAGGATACCCTAGCAACCACCCCAGTTACCCTAGCAACCACCTAGCAACACCCTAGCAACTGCCCCAGATACCCTAGCAACTGCCTAGCAACCACCCAAAATACCCTAGCAACTGCCTAGCAACGCCCTAGCAACCACCCTGTTTACCCTAGCAACTGCCTAGCAACCACCCAAAATACTCTAGCAACTGCCTAGCAACCACTCAGGATACCCTAGCAACCACCCCAGTTACCCTAGCAACCACCTAGCAACACCCTAGCAACTGCCCCAGATACCCTAGCAACTGCCTAGCAACCACCCAAAATACCCTAGCAACTGCCTAGCAACGCCCTAGCAACCACCCTGTTTACCCTAGCAACCGCCTAGCATCACCCTAGCAACCACCCAAAATACCCTAGCAACTGCCTAGCAACACCCTAGCAACAACCCAGGATACCCTAGCAACCGCCTAGCAACCACTCTGGTTACCCTAGCAACACCCTAGCAACCACCCAAAATACCCTAGCAACCGCCTAGCAACCATTCAAAATACCCTAGCAACGCCCTAGCAACCACCCTGTTTACCCTAGCAACCGCCTAGCATCCCCCTAGCAACCACCCAAAATACCCTAGCAACTGCCTAGCAACACCCTAGCAACCACCCAGGATACCCTAGCAACCGCCTAGCAACCATTTTGGTTACCCTAGCAACTGCCTAGCAACCACCCAAAATACCCTAGCAACCGCCTAGCATCACCCTAGCAACCACCCTGTTTACCCTAGCAACCGCCTAGCATCACCCTAGCAACCACCCAAAATACCCTAGCAACTGCCTAGCAACACCCTAGCAACCACCCAGGATACCCTAGCAACTGCCTAGCAACCACCCAGAAGACCTTAGCAACCTGTTAATTTCTGATTTCGTAATGTACTTTGTATTTAATGTTAAATTGTGCTACCAACATGCGAAATTAACGTTTCCGGTGCGTCCTTCTCAGCCAACTTCTAAAGTTTGTCTCGACGAACTTTATCCTCTCTAGTTATTATTAATCTTCTGAGACCCTTTTTCTGACTCTAACTCGACCTACAGCTTTAGTGCTACAGGCCCCAAAATCAGAACAGGCCGCAGGCCTGTTCTGAAATAGTGTGCTATATCTTTTCTAAGGGATCGGACCTACGGTTTTCCTAAAAATGGCGAAAAAAGCCCCCAAAAAAGTCCCATTGACTTTGCATTGCGGAATGTTCAGATATTTCAAACTCCAACTGTCTCCAAATTCAAATCTAAACACTGCAGCTGCTGAGAGTCAGTGAAGGGGCGGTTCTATCAACTGTTTCTCATCCAATCAGAATCAGTGATGCTGCCATTCTACCTAATATGGCAAATGACAGGAAACAGGAAGTGCTTGCACTTCCTGTTTCCTGTTTCATTCCCTTCATGTTTCATGGTAACTTGCACAGGGATTTTGTATTGAACATAACTCTGTATCACAGTATCGTACACTCAAGGGGGAGGGCTCTTTTTAATCTGGTAACCAATGACTGTCTCAGGATCATTATGAAGCCACTCCCTAACAACCAAACAGAGTACCCTAGCAACCGTTTAGCCCAGGGGTGGGCAATTATTTTTCTCATGGGGCCACATGAGAAACTCGGGCAGTTGTAGAGGGCCGGACCAATACACTTAACTCAGTTCTGGCCAATTGATTGTATATCTCTTTATAAAAAACATTAAATGAAACAATATGATGAAAATGTGGAATTATAACACTATTTAATGAACATTCACAAAAACAGTTGTTTCAAAAACTAGCATCACAACTTTACACAAAAAAGCAAGTATTTCAAAGACCAGCATTGCATTAACTATATACAAAAAACAATAAATGTCCCCAGAGTTGTTTGTGGGTTTTTTTTCTTGTTCAGTGAGAGAAATCTAGCCTCTGTTGGGCTTGAACAAGTGCACTGAAGTCAGGTTGAATATCTGAGGTGGATATGCGAAGGACAGCACACAAGTGATCATCACTGAGAGAGGATCTGTATCTGGATTTGTTAAACTTCATCACGGAGAATGTTTGTTCACAAATGTAGGTAGATCCAAAGAGAACCAACATCCTCTGAGCATGTCTCTTTATGTGTGGAAAGTTTTCCTCTTTGAGAGAAGAATAAAAATGCAGCAGTGATACTGACTTAAAGTGCTCTGACAGTAGTTTATCAGACTGCAGATCAATTAATTCAAGCTGAACATCAATGGGTGCATTATCCACACTGCAAGTGAAGGGAGAAGAAATCATGTGCATTTCACTCTCAACTCTTTTCACTACTTTAGTTACAACATCAATAACATGGTTGATCTTTAGCACTGACTTGCACAACACCTCCTGGTGTATAATGCAATGCAAAAATATCAATTTCTTTTCTGGGTTAATTTCAGTCACTTTATCTTGCATCTGTTTCAAAAGTCCGACATTTTTCCCTGTCAGATTTGGACAACCATCGGTTGTAACACCTGTCAGTTTGTCCCATTTTAGTCCCAGTTTGTCCATGGATGAATTTACCTCGGTGAACAAATCACTCCCCGTTGTAGTCCCTTTCATTGACCGCATTGCTGCCAGCTCCTCCGTGATCTCAAAGTCTTTCGTTATCCCACGTACAAAGACAAGTAACTGGGCTGTGTCGCGGACATCACAGCTCTCATCCAGAGCCAAGGAGAAACAGTCAAAATTATCCACTTTGTTTTGCAGCTGAAGTTCCAGATTTCCCGCGATGTCCTCGACTCGTCTCGTTACAGTTCGTCTGGAGAGGGCCACATTCGCAAATGCGTCTTTTTTCTCAGGGCATATTAGCGCAGCAGAATCCACCAAACATTCTTTAATAAATTCCCCATCAGAGAATGGCTTACTGTTTTTAGCGATTTTGTGTGATATCACAAAGCTGGTATTGACAGCTGCATCCCTGGATGCATGAAGCTTAGTAAAATGTCCTTGCTGCTTTTGCAGCTGTGCCAGTAAAGTTTCAGATATCCGTGATCGCTCTGCATCTGTCAAATTTTTGTATTTCTCTTCATGTTTCGTCTCGTAATGACGATTCAAATTGTAATCCTTAAGCACCGCGATCTGTTCTCCACAAACTAAACAAACAGCTTTCCCTTTGACTTCTGTAAATAAATACTTTGAAGTCCATACGGTCTTAAAAACTCTACATTCTGCGTCAATCTTTCGTTTTTTATTTTTAGCTAACATATTTAACGTCTGAGCATGGAGAGAAGTGAAGGTGCAAACGGTCACACGCACTGTGACTGACGTATGTAAATAGAAAACAAAACAAAATCAGTTGCCATGACTACAGACCGTAACTTTTGTCGTGCGGAAGAACATTGCAGCCGGAGCTACTTTTCTCCATTCATTCTATGACGAGTCACGCTGGTACGGGTGTTCCTCCGCAATGGTGCGGACGTGAGCCAATATAAACACTGATTGCATGTGTACCGTAGTTATTCAGGATAAGACAAAAACACGGTTTGGGAAATGTTTTCATGATGTACTCGCTTAATATATAATTTTTGAACATTTTAAAAACAAAACAAAAAAGATATGGACTGCAGCTTTAAAAAGTACCAATTACCTCACGCGGGCCGGTCAAGGATAGCCCGCGGGCCGGATGTGGCCCGCGGGCCGTACAATGCCCAGGTCTGGTTTAGCCAGACCTATATCTCTGGATCCGAGCATCGTAGAGACATGGGGGTTGGCTCTATTGTAGCTAAGTGTTAAATTGTGCTATGAATGCCATAGTAACTACCCAGAAGACCTCACAACTACCTAGTAACATCCTAGCAACCACCCTGGATACCCTAGCAACTGCCTAGCAACCCCCCAAAATACCCTAGCAACTGCCTAGCAACCACTCAGGATACCCTAGCAACCACCTAGCAACACCCTAGCAACTGCCCCAGATACCCTAGCAACTGCCTAGCAACGCCCTAGCAACCACCCCGGTTACCCTAGCAACACCATAGCAACCACTCAGGATATCCTAGCAACCACCCCAGTTACCCTAGCAACCACCTAGCAACACCATAGCAACTGCCTAGCAACCACCCAAAACACCCTAGCAACCACCCAAAATACCCTAGCAACTGCCTAGCAACACCCTAGCAACCACCCCAAATACCCTAGCAACTGCCTAGCAACCACCCAAAGTACCCTAGCAACTGCCTAGCTACCACCTAGCAACACCCTAGCAACCCCTCTGTTTACCCTAGCAACCACCTAGCAACACCCTAGCAACCGCCCCAGATACCCTAGCAACTGCTTAGCAACCACCTAAAATACCCTAGCAACTGCCTAGCAACGCCCTAGCAACCACCCTTTTACCCTAGCAACCGCCTAGCAACACCCTAGCAACCACCCAAAATACCCTAGCAACTGCCTAGCAATACCCTAGCAACCATCTAGGATACCCTAGCAACCGCCTAGCAACCACTCTGGTTACCCTAGCAACCTCCTAGCAACACCTTAGCAACCACCCAGGATACCATAGCAACTGCTTAGCAACACCCTAGCAACCACCCAGAACAACTTGGCAACCTGTTAATTTCTGGTTTCGTAACGTATTTCATAGTTAATGTTAAATTGTGCTACCAACATGCAAAATTAAAGGTTCCGGTGCGACTTTCTCAGCCAACTTCTAAAGTTTGTCTCGACGAACTTTATCCTCTCTAGTTAAGTTGGCTGAGAAGCAGCCAACATATTGATATTCTAATAAACTATATAGTTATTATTTTTATTATTATTATTCTTCTGAGACCCTTTTGTTGACAGTATCTCGTCCTACAGCGTTAGTGCTACATACCCCAAAATCAGAACAGGCCGCAGGCCTGTTCTGAATTTAGTTGCTATATCTTTTCTAAGGGATCAGACCTACGGTTTTCCTAAAAATGGCAAAAAATGCCCGAAAAAAAGTCCCATTGACTTTGCATTGCGGAATGTTCAGATTTTTCAAACTCCAACTGTCTCCAAATTCAAATCTAAACACTGCAGCTGCTGAGAGTCAGTGCAGGGGCGGTTCTATAACTGTCTCTCATCCAATCAGAATCAGTGATGCTGCCATTCTACCTTATATGGCAAAGGACAGGAAACAGGAAGTGCTTGCACTTCCTGTTTCCTGCCTCATTCCCTTCATGTTTCAAGGTAACTTACATAGGAATTTTGTATTGAATGTAACTCTGCATCACAGTATCGTACACTCAAAGGGGAGGGCTCTTTTTAATCAGGCAATCAATGAGTGTCTCAAGATTACTATGAAGCCACTCCCTAACAACCAAACAGAGTACCCTAGCAACCGTTTAGCCAGACCTATATCTCTGGATCTGAGCGTCGTAGAGACATGGGGGTTGGGTTTATTGCTTCATGCTAGCAAACAGAACTGTCAACATGCTACACATGCTAGCCGTGAATAGCTACATGCTAATAGTGGTTAGCTAAGTGTTAAATTGTGCTATGAATGCCATAGTAACTACCCAGAAGACCTCACAACTACCTAGTAACATCATAGCAACCACCCCAGTTACCCTAGCAACTGCCTAGCAACCCCCCAAAATACCCTAGCAACTGCCTAGCAACCACTCAGGATACCCTAGCAACCACCCCAGTTACCCTAGCAACCACCTAGCAACACCCTAGCAACTGCCCCAGATACCCTAGCAACTGCCTAGCAACGCCCTAGAAACCACCCCGGTTACCCTAGCAACCACCTAGCAACACCCTAGCAACCACTCAGGATATCCTAGCAACCACCCCAGTTACCCTAGCAACCACCTAGCAACACCATAGCAACTGCCTAGCAACCACCCAAAATACCCTAGCAACACCCTAGCAACCACCCCAAATACCCTAGCAACTGCCTAGCAACCACCCAAAGTACCCTAGCAACTGCCTAGCTACCACCTAGCAACACCCTAGCAACCCCTGTTTACCCTAGCAACCACCTAGCAACACCTTAGCAACCACCCCAGTTACCCTAGCAACCACCTAGCAACACCCTAGCAACCGCCCCAGATACCCTAGCAACTGCTTAGCAACCACCTAAAATACCCTAGCAACTGCCTAGCAACGCCCTAGCAACCACCCTTTTACCCTAGCAACCGCCTAGCAACACCCTAGCAACCACCCAAAATACCCTAGCAACTGCCTAGCAACACCCTAGCAACCACCCAGGATACCCTAGCAACCGCCTAGCAACAACTCTGGTTACCCTAGCAACCACTCAAAATACCCTAGCAACTGCCTAGCAACCACCCAAAATACCCTAGCAACTGCCTAGCAACCACCCAAAATACCCTAGCAACTGCCTAGCAACCACCAAGAATACCTTAGCAACTGCCTAGCAACCACCTAAAATACCCTAGCAACTGCCTAGCAACACCCTAGCAACCACCCAGGATACCCTAACAACCGCCTAGCAACCACTCTGGTTACCCTAGCAACCACCCAAAATACCCTAGCAACCGCCTAGCAACCACTCTGGTTACCCTAGCAACTACTCCAGTTACCCTAGCAACCGCCTAGCAACACCCAAGCAACACCCTAGCAACCACTCCAGTTACCCTAGCAACCGCCTAGCAACACCTAGCAACCACTTTGGTTACCCTAGCAACCACCCTGGATACCCTAGCAACACCCTAGCAACCACTCTGGTTACCCTAGCAACCGCCTAGCAACACCCTAGCAATTACTCTGATTACCCTAGCAACCACCCCGGTTACCCTAGCAACCACCTAGCAACACCCTAGCAACCACTCTGGTTACCCTAGCAACCACCTAGCAACACCCTAGCAACCACCTAGCAACACCCTAGCAACCACTCTGGTTACCCTAGCAACCACCTAGCAACACCCTAGCAACCACCCAGAAGACCTTAGCAACCTGTTAATTTCTGATTTCGTAACGTACTTTGTATTTAATGTTAAATTGTGCTACCAACATGCGAAATTAACGTTTCCGGTGCAACGCTCTCAGCCAACTTCTAAAGTTTGTCTCGACGAACTTTATCCTCTCTAGTTATTATTAATCTTCTGAGACCCTTTTTCTGACTCTAACTCGACCTACAGCTTTAGTGCTACAGGCCCCAAAATCAGAACAGGCCGCAGGCCTGTTCTGAAATAGTGTGCTATATCTTTTCTAAGGGATCGGACCTACGGTTTTCCTAAAAATGGCGAAAAAAGCCCCCAAAAAAGTCCCATTGACTTTGCATTGCGGAATGTTCAGATATTTCAAACTCCAACTGTCTCCAAATTCAAATCTAAACACTGCAGCTGCTGAGAGTCAGTGCAGGGGCGGTTCTATAACTGTCTCTCATCCAATCAGAATCAGTGATGCTGCCATTCTACCTTATATGGCAAAGGACAGGAAACAGGAAGTGCTTGCACTTCCTGTTTCCTGCCTCATTCCCTTCATGTTTCAAGGTAACTTACATAGGAATTTTGTATTGAATGTAACTCTGCATCACAGTATCGTACACTCAAAGGGGAGGGCTCTTTTTAATCAGGCAATCAATGAGTGTCTCAAGATCACTATGAAGCCACTCCCTAACAACCAAACAGAGTACCCTAGCAACCGTTTAGCCAGACCTATATCTCTGGATCTGAGCGTCGTAGAGACATGGGGGTTGGGTTTATTGATTCATGCTAGCAAACAGAACTGTCAACATGCTACACATGCTAGCCGTGAATAGCTACATGCTAATAGTGGTTAGCTAAGTGTTAAATTGTGCTATGAATGCCATAGTAACTACCCAGAAGACCTCACAACTACCTAGTAACATCCTAGCAACCACCCTGGATACCCTAGCAACTGCCTAGCAACCACCCCAGTTACCCTAGCAACACCCTAGCAACAGCCCCAGATACCCTAGCAACTGCCTAGCAACCACCCAAATACCCTAGCAACTGCCTAGCAACGCCCTAGAAACCACCTTGTTTAACCTAGCAACCACCTAGCAACACCCTAGTAACCACCCAAAATACCCTAGCAACTGCCTAGCAACACCCTAGCAACCACCCAAAATACCCTAGCAACCACCTAGCAACCGCCCCGGTTACCCTAGCAACCACTCTGGTTACCCTAGCAACTCCTTAGCAACACCCTAGCAACCACCCAGGTTACCCAAGCAACCACCTAGCAACCACTCTGGTTACCATAGCAACCACTCCAGTTACCCTAGCAACACCCTAGCAACCACTCTCTTTACCCTAGCAACCACCCCTGTTACCCTAGCAACCGCCTAGCAACACCCTAGCAACCACTCTGGTTACCCTAGCAACCATCCCTGATACCCTAGCAACCGCCTAGCAACACCCTAGCAACCACTCTGGTTACCCTAGCAACCACCTAGCAACCACCCTGGATACCTAAGAAGCTGCCTAGCAACGCCCTAGCAACCACAGAGAAGACCTTAGCAACCTGTTAATTTCTGGTTTCGTAACGTACTTTGTATTTAATGTTAAATTGTGCTACCAACATGCAAAATTAAAGTTTCCGGTGCGACATTCTCAGCCAACTTCTAAAGTTTGTCTCGACGAACTTTATCCTCTCTAGTTTATTCCTGTGATGCAAAGCTGAATTTTCAGCATCATTACTCCAGTCTTCAGTGTCACATGATGTTTCTGGAATCATTCTAATATGATGATTTGCTGCTTATTATCAATGTTGAAAAAGGTTATTTAATGCATAGAAAGCTCAAAAGAACAACATTTATTTGAAATATAAATCTTTTGTAGCATTATAAATGTCTTTACTGTCACTTTTGATCAATTGAATACATCCTTGTTGAATAAAAGTATTATTGTCTTAAATAAAATATCTTCCTGCTCCCATAGTTTTGAACTTACTTTTGATTCTGATTGCTCCCATACTTGATTTGTGAAAACAATATTTATTCGGGATGTTTTATGACAAAATAACCTGTTTGCAAACATTTTATTAAAAGAAACCGGACGTGTCAATTTCGTATTTTAATTAACTACACTTCTTTTTGCGATTCTATCAGTTTCAAGAACTGTATAAATAAAACAGTAGTTGTTGTTAATAAAAATAAAATTAATGTTTAATGTAATACAGTATAATATAAAAGTACATTATTAAAATATATCCTTTGGATATAATTGGATAATTTTAATAAAAGTTATACAGCCCCCTAGTAGAAAAAACTGTTCTAGGTCACAAAGCACCAAGATTATTTATTAATTTAAATAAAATTTTAATTAAAATTTAAAGTAAATTTATTAATTAATTTAAATGTATTTATTATTATTTGGTAACAAATCAAATAAGTACATTGCTTAACATTGATAATGTGACTCTGTAAAGACGGTCAGATGTTCTTGTTTCCAATGAAGTACAAGTCATGTTCATCAGCTTTTACACAAACTTTGTGTATGAAATTCACATTTTTTTCAAGTCAAATATTCACTATTAAATGATAAAGTTGATATCAGACGTTTGGACCCCACTGTACATGTATTCATTTTGGTATAATGGAAGGGTTAGAAGTGAAAGAAACCTCTGGCGGTATTGTTATTCCATGCATGACCCTTCACCCTGCTTTGGATTCATCTGTATGCAGTCGTTCCAGCTCCATTGTGCTTTTCCTATTTGTTTCCGTTCTCTTGACAGCTGCCATGAACTGACTGCATCAGTCTCACACAAGAGAGCCAATATAAACATCCTTGATAAAGGCTTGTCAATTCTCTCTGCCATATATTAATAGAACTCTGTTACCATCGTTTTTCTAAATGTCTTTTTTAGTGTTCCAGAGAAGAAAGGAAGTGATTGATTTGTTTGTGAAAATTACACACTCACAGTTGTTGCCAGAATTATTGGTAGTCCTGGTAAATATGATCAAAGATGGCTGTATAAATCTGCATTGTTTATCCTTTTGGTCTTGCATTCAATTCATTGGAGGAATGATCGGTGGTCTGGTGTTCTTCAAACTCATCAGGCATTAGGAGAAAACTCAAAGCTGTTATCTTGGCAAAAGGAGGTTGCAAAAAGTATTTAATAAAAGGGAGTCAACAATTAGGTCCAATGTGTTGTGGGGTAAATAATTTATTTCATTATGTGATTTACGCTCCACTTTCAATTCTTTTACATCAGTGAAAGGTTAGATTTTTGCTAATTGTTTTTAACGAAAGATCAAAAGGATAAAGATATACGGTATAAATATATATATATATATATATATATATATATATATATATATATATATATATATATAAATAATTTATTATTATTTTTTTAGAGCCATCTTTGATTATATTTACCAGGCTGCCAATAATTCTGACCAAAAATGTATGTTGGAAGTCTGTGAGGCATTATGGGATATGCCTGACTTATGGAAGCTTGTTTCTGCCAGAGAGTAAAACATTTTTACATTTTTGCATTTGGCAGACACTTTAATCAAAGCGACTTACATTGCATTCTCAGGTCTTGCTTTCCCTGGGAATCGAACCCATGACCTTGGCATTGCAAGCACCACACTCTACTGTTTGAGCTACAGGAAAGCTATAATATAAATATAAAAGGTAATGATGCAGATGTTTGCTCCACAATACCAATGAAATTGTGTTTATATCTTACAATTTGGAATTTAAAAATTAGAATTTACAGTTATAAATTTGCAATTGCAAGAAAAAAGGTTCATATCTCGCCATTATGACTTTTTTCTTCAGAATTATGAGATTATCTCACATTTTGGATTTATAACTCCCAGTTTTTATGTCACAATTTTGATATCTCATAATTTATAACTTGCAACTGTGAGTTTATATCTAATAGTTCTGAGAGAAAAAAAGTCTGAATTCTGAGATAAAATCATAATTTAGTAGGGAGAAGTCAGAATTGTGAGAAGTTGCAAATCTAATTTTTGACAGAAACAAGCTTCCATAATGAGTTTCTTTATTCTGTGGAAAACTAAAAAAACTTGTTGTTTTTGTTTTCACTTTTACAATCCGATGTAAGAATCAAAATAGTTCATTTGTTTTTATTTGTTTTTTATCGTTGTGGTTTTACATATGCCTTTTGTTGTTAGAAAACATATAAACAGTACAGTGCATGTACATTTTTTTTAGATGAATGCCGATCGCTTCATCAAACAAATCGTGGCAACACTGTTGTGTAAAAAGACACCAAAAACATGAGCATGTACATTCTCATTTAATAACTCACATCATGTACATCAATACATTTTAATTTTTCTTTCTTGCCATGTTTGTTGTCTTTGGCGCTCTGACAGCTGGCGCTTTGCTTGTACTGTCACTCTGACAGCTGGCGCTGATAGGCTGTCTGACCTGTCAATCATGCAAGAAGACGTGATTGGCTGTGCTGCCATGAGGGCGGGCTCTTCTCATCTCATCCAACAGCAGTAGAGACTGCCTTTTCTTTTTCTTCTGATTCTGACTTGTTTGTTTTCTTATTGTGTGAATTTCGCGCACAAGCACTGTGTATCGAGCCTGAATAGTTATGGATAATTGACGTCATGCGAGCAACATTTGAAATTCAAAATGTGATCTTATACAAAAAAGTTCATCAATCTATGGGTGCGGGTTATGCCAACGATTTTTTACACAAAACCCAAAACCTGCTGGCTATATGAGCGTGCGGATTATCTGCGTCTGCGGATTTTATGCGGGAAAATCGGTAATATATGTTGGTGTAATATATGGGTTATCTCGATGCTTTTTTTGCAACCCCGTCGACATAACCGAACTCCTGTACCTCAAAGTTCTTTGGTGATTTTAGTTACCTCTGTTGGAAACATACTTTAACAAACTAGCAACTAAAACACAACATAATGTCTCCTTTCAGGCTTTTATCTACATGCCCCATCAAATTAATTAGCTTAAACAGCGATTTATGTCAGCCTTCTACAGCAGAGTCATTTAACCCAGAACCTTCCTTTTAGAAACAATGGAATAGACACTGGTTATGAATGCTATCTCTACTATGTCCATATCTGTCATCTCCTTCTGAATCCATCCTTCTCTTTAACAGTGTTTATCCTAAAGATTCATTTCATCATGTCTTTGTTTTGAGCTTTGTGTTTATGACCCTGTGTAATGGGCAGATTTTGATCATGGGGAATGATCTATTTTGGGATTGAGCTGTGTGATGGAGATTAAAGGATGTGACAGAGTCTGCTGTCTTTAAATGGTAAACCACTCTACGTTTAAAGCAGTGGTGAACTGTTATATTGTTTTTTCTATTTTAGCTGTGATCTTGATATCATGTTCTCCTAAAGCTCTTTGGTTAGTGTAACCAGTGCTTTAGTCTAATGCCAACGTCTTGATTTATGTATTTATTTAGCCTCATAAGATGAAAAGATAAAATAGACCTTTGTGGGATATTTGAGTTTTAATGCTGAATTTATTAAGTACAAGTGAAAAGATTAAATCTCACACAGACCATCTGTACTTATTCCACAGTTCCCATTCAAGACGTGCAGAACTACACATACAGAAGAATTATTATTTTATCAAAGTTGTGTCACTTTTTAAAGACTTGGTTCAAGTTTCTGAGGAATCCCATAAAGGTTGTTCAGATACTACAGAGCGTTCCTTCAGTAACCAATCAGAATCAAGAGACAGGCAGGCAGACTCCGCCCCCTCAGCAGTTGATTGGCTCTTCCTGCTCTTTATATCTTCAGACATGAAGGGTGGTGTAGTAAACATAGCTGTTC
This sequence comes from Rhodeus uyekii, assembly GCA_037043235.1. Classification (NCBI taxonomy): domain Eukaryota; kingdom Metazoa; phylum Chordata; class Actinopteri; order Cypriniformes; family Acheilognathidae; genus Rhodeus; species Rhodeus uyekii. The sequence goes on from JAWRVZ010000033.1 coordinate 4,718,774, forward strand.
TCACACACATGCCTGGATCATCTCAGATCTTCTACGTTTCAGCTTAGACACCAAAAAACAATGGCAGCCTTTGTGTCGGTGAGTTCAATTTCCACACAGAAGAAGGTCAATTCGTTTGAGCCGTTCACAGTTCTGTGATTAATTCATATAAATTGTATGAATCATATGTTCAGGATTTTGGAATCAACCACAGAAAGATTTTTCTTGTGTATGCTGTACGGTTCAAGTGTTTGGGGTCTGTAAGGTTTTTGAAAGTTATTTAAATTTACATTTATTTGATCAAAATTACATTGAGCTATAATATTGTGAAGTATTTTAACAGCTGTATATTTCCAGTTGTGGCACATAATCCTTCAGAGATCATTCTAATATGCTGATTTGCTGCTCAAGAAACATATCATCAATGTTAAAAACATTATTTCTGTGGAAACTTTGATACATTTGTTTTTAAGATTCCTTGACGAATAGAAAGTTCAAAAGAACAGCATTTATTTCAAAATCGTTTGTAACATTATAAATGTATTTACTGTCAGTTTTGATGAGTTTAATGCGTCCTTGCTGATGTCAGTGTATTGAAGGATATAAAGAGATCAGAAGATGATATAGGCAAGTGTCAGTAGGAGATTGGAAACGTGAGGGTTGGTGGGTTTAATTTAGTGCTGGTCTCTGGCAGTTTCTAGCAGTGTGGATGGCCTTCGGGCATGTGTTCGGTGTGCTTTTGACCTGTACCGTTCTGTATATAGAGCTCACGTTCATACACAATGTGTGAAATACCAGACATAAGTGCTCTCAAGTGTCGGATGTTAGCACAACAGTAAGAGCACCTAAAAAGCCAAGATGTTTATTACTTTTAGTAACTTATGTTAAAATAATAATTTTTTTTTATCTTGAATTAAATTTTTGATTGGGGTTCCAGTCAGCGTGTGAGGATTGTTTTTGTTGACTGAAATACTTTTCTGTGAGACACTTGGCTATCAACATTATTAATTAGTTAATATTCCATATTAGTATTATTTGCATTCCAATTTTTTTTATGTCCACGAGTCCATCTGATGCCAGACATCCTTTATATTCTCTTCAGATTTTTTTTATATAAAAAGTTTTGGTTTTTTTTGTGTATATGTAGAGCATTCATATTAGAATCTATCCTTCATATGATAAAACATTGTATATACAAATTTTGTCAGAAAAAAATAATGTATGAGGTATTTTTAAGTGTGTATATATTTATATGCATCTGGTGTGTGTGTGTGTGTGTGTGTGTGTGTGTGTGTGTGTGTGTGAGTGTGTGTGTGTGTGTCTATGTATGTGTATGAGCTGAGCATCACAAGATCCCAAATCCTTGTCCTGAGAAAAACAGCTTATAAATCAGACTCAATTTTATTTTTTGAAAATCTAAAAATGCAGAAAGTTGTTTATGATGTGTAGGTTTAGGGCATGTTTAATGTATAGATTATAGATTGTACTGTTTAAAAATCATAACGAATATGGAAAGTCCCCATAAAACATGAAAATCCTGTGTGTGTGTGTGTGTGTTTTCAAATCATTTGCATTGGCAATTTGGCATGATGACTTGGCCGAAAACATTTTATAGTTTAACCAAGACACTTTTGTTCTCTTAGATGGCAACGTGTCACACCTGTAATAAGGTGTCCAGACAACCTGGAATGAACCGTGAGCTTCTGGCTACTCTGTCACAGAACCGAAGAACCCCAAGAAGTGCGGGCAAACACAGAACTCCACAGTCAGTCAGCAAGACCACTCCAAAATCTGTAGTGAACAGAACACCAAGTGGCACACCAAGGTAAGCCACTCTTAGTGAACATGTATGCTGCAGGTCTCCACCACATCTCACAGAACTGTTAAAAGCATTTTCTGAATGCTTTCTTTGCGCAGGTCAGTGTCTTCAAACACAAGCTCATCGTCAAAGTCCGGCAGTGCAAAGCCGTCACCTTTCGCCCGCCTCAAAAAGATCCTTATGCTGGAAAACAAACAGCAGAGTAAGAAAGGTGGTCTGAAGGACTTCCTCTCATCTCTCTGAAGACCTCAGGATCCTTGAAAATGAAAGACTCTGGCCTACTTTGAGAGGAGCGACTGAAGTTCATGATGAGGATGATAATCACTTCTCCTCATGTATTACGCCACCTAGTGGAGGAATCATTAAAGCCTGGTTTATATTGAAGATTACTGTTAAGAATCTGTTTCTGGATTCTTCTGGACAAGCGTCATAAAAATGTCCTTTGTATGAGAGTGTACCTACAGAACCATGCTGTGACTTTTTGTAGTGCTTTTTTATTATTTTCATGAAACCACTTCTTTTTTTTTTTACAAGAAAACTTACTTTTGTACAGTGTGTGTTTAATGTTAATTATGTACACTTTGAATTCGCACATTTGTGTCCGCTGTTTGGATCACTGATATTAAAAGAAGGATTGTCTTTACACTTGGCTTACACATTGAGTTTTTTTATGCTGTGTTGTTTACATTTGATGGCTTATTTGCCTTCAGACTAAAAGGAAAAGACCAAAAATATTTCATACTGATGCTTGGTATATTTTAAGTTTTCATGTCTGATCTTTGACAAATTTTCTTTTTCAATAAAAAGTAAAATAAAGTTGTGTGTTTATTCATTCCTTTTAAAAGACCCATAATGTTTTTTTGCCCTGAACTGTATTGTAATAATTTTAAGTGTATATATATATATATATTTTAATCTATCTTTATAAATAAATAAATGGAATCACAAAATTAATAATGGTTAAACTTAATACGTCGACACTCTCGACCCAAATTTTTGCCCATTTTATTTTGTTCATTTGCTGTAACAACAAGCACGTTGGACTTATGTTTCCAGATAATTTAAAATATGATTTTTTTTAAATGACATAATTTGTCTGACATGTATTAACGTATAATGAAGCTACTTTTTTATGTGTGTGACACGATATTGTTTAAATCTCAACGCGCGTTTTTAGGGGCCTTTTATTTTGAAAAGCCACTTTCACTCGGAAGTGGTCAACCAGACGCTCATATGTGCCTTTACAATCATCATTAGACCACTAAAGTATTCACTTTTTGAATATAAGATGTGATTATATATTTATAAGACGTTATCCCCAACGAATGTACAATGTCAGACCGCAAACGAAGCCGAGAGCGTCACGAGGACAGACACGAACGAAAGAAACACAAGGAGTCAAAACAAGATGACGACAAATTCAAGAATCAAACCAGAAAACTGATTCAAGAGGTGCAGAAACTCAAGCATGTGGAGACTTTGTGAGTGTTTGTTTGCTATTGATTCGAGGTTTTATTATATGAACTGCTGTTACACTTTTGTCTTGTAAATGCTAATACTTTTTTTTTTTTTTCCTTTTTTCTTTCAGCTATGAAAATCCTCCCCCTGGGTTTATCAAGGTTTGGCCAAAGTATTTTCATTAAATTCTCCAGATTTATCATGTTTGGTTACACTTTATTCTAAAGTGCCATTGCTACAGTGTATAAATTGTAATAAACTGTTATTAGTACAGTAAGCAAGCACCTGTGATGTGTATATAACAAGGACATTGTAAAATAAAGTGTTACTTCTAGTGGCTTACATTTCTGCATTTGGCAGAGGCTTTTATCCAAAGCGACTTGCATTGCATTCGAGAAACAGATTGACATTTTAATCAGTTCTTGCTTTCACTGGGAATCTAACCCATGACCTTGGTGTTGCAAGCACCACACTCCACTGTTAGAGCTAAAAGTATATGGCATTAGAGAGCATGTATAGACATTAGAAATAAGTTTTCGAGTGATGTATATTGCATTTTGTAGGAAGATGATGACAAACCGGAGGACTGTATTCCTGATGCTCCTGGTAATGAGGACGCCAGGAGCTTCCTGGCTCACGCTCCCACCAAAGGACTGTGGATGCCTCTGGGAAAAGAGGTGAAGGTCATGCAGTGTAAGCAAACTTTCTGAAATATTTAAGTTTGTTCTAAAAAAAAAAAAAAAAAAGAATTGTGATCCTTTTGTATTTACAAAGAGCTTTTTTGTGACCTAAATTGAACTGAATTTGTTGGTGTGTCTTTTACAGAAGCATCTTTCTGCCACGTAATAAAAAAATAATGAAAGTTAGTTGTGACTTTTCATCACATTTCTGACTTTTTCCTCTTGCATTTTCAAGTTTATAGCTTGCTATTCTGACTTTTTTTCTCAGAATTGTGAAACATAGACATGCAAGTTTAAGAAAAAAGTCTTGAATTGTTAGATTCTTCCAATTAAAAAATTATTGCAGCTTTTTATCTCACTTTTTCTTTTTTCTTCTTGAAATTGTGAGTCATAAACGTCAGTATTGCAAGATATAAATTCGTAGTTGTGAGAAAAAAGTTAGTATCTTTATCTTTACTCACAATTCTGTGACTTTTCCCCCCTCACAATTCTGAGGTTATATCTTAAAATTATGAAAAAAAGTCAGAATTGTGAGTAAAAAAAAGTCAGAATTGTGAGTAAAAAAAAGTCACAGAATTGTTTGTTAAAAAAAATCTAAATTGCTAGATATAAGTGCAATTGTGAGGAAAAACATCAGAATTGCGAGGTATTAATTCAGAATTGTCAGTAAGAAAAAAGACAATTGCGAATTATGAACTCAGAATTGTGATAAATTTGTGTCTGTGAGGAAGAAAAAAAGAAGTAAAAACAAAATGTCAAACTATCGTCAAGTTATGTTTGCCTAAGGCTTTATTTTATTTTATTTTTTAAAGCCCATTATCAGCGCCTCCGTTAACGGGCGTCCGGGCGTAATTTACGTCCGAAAATCACCAGCGTACGCTGAAATTTTAAGTTCAGGAAGTCCGCGGGACGTCCTGTTTAATGGTTTTACGCCAGATCACAGAGCGCTCGACGTACATGTGCATTGCAAAGTGACCAAATGCATTGTAAATCACCACATGCGCCGTAGGCGTGTATGCTAAGCGACTCCATTGATAAGGTCACTTAATCTCTTTCGCCATACAACTCCTGTCAAGATGTACACTAGTGATGTAACTATGGTAATTCCCGCGAACTACTGAAACTCCGCCTACTGCGGGGATCGCGAAAGCCAACAGCGAGTGCTATGGCCATAAACTAATTGATAACTATGCACAAACGTGCGGGGATCGCGAAACTGTGAGAGATGTGTTATATTGACGGGTAAACTTTCCCGAAACTCCCCAAAATAGCCTGGTTATCTGTGCATGATACGGAATGCTCCGCCTCCGTGAAATTTGTGGATATGTTAATAATTATCTACCACTACGGATCCTTCATCTACTACCGTATATATATATATATATTCGATCTTACGAGAACGTCTATTAAAATTATTGTGCTTTACGACGTAGTAGTACTGTAACAGGGACTTCCAAAAATAATACCTGGGACTTCCAAAGATAATACATGGGACTTCCAAAAACTAACATCTGGAAGTCTGGACTTCCAAAAAAAAAATCTTAGTGGAAGCGCTGCATTATAAAACCCCATCTGAAAATCTCAAGGAAACCAATGGCGAATGAATCTTCCAGGTTTTGTCGGCATCCCTGCAACTCTCTATTGCGAGAGTGTCAGAATTGTGAAGCTGGCTTCTAACTCACAACAGGCTTTTATATATTGTGAAATAAAAAGTCGCAATTCCCTTTATTACTAAAAAAAAATGTTGTATCCCGTGGCAGAAACAAGCTTCCATAGTCTTTTGACTGGTCGTGTATATAGGAAAGTTTTTGTGCAGAATGTAATTGTCGATGAAGGTCATTGAGAAAAAGTAATTGCACAAACTGTGTGTGTAGGCTGGAGATGTAAGAGGTACGGCCACAGAACTGGAGACAGAGAATGTCCTTTCTTCATCAAAGGCAACCAGAAACTGGAGCAGTTCAGAGTAGTAAGTGACACACATGGCCTACTTTCTGCACTGCTGCAGTACAAGGGATTTATTTAAAAGCACGTACAGTAACTTTAACTTAAAGCCTGATCAAAAACTTTTGCCTTGCATATACAAGGTTTGAACATTTTTAAAGAGAATTTTTGGAGATTGAGCCAGATTTTTTTTAAATGTATTTTTTAAATCTCTCATTTACATTTCTGCATTTACCAGACGCTTTTATCCAAATCGACTTCCATTGCATTCAAGACACACATTGACATTCTAATCAGTTCATGTTTTCCCTGGGAATCGAACCCATGACCTTGGTGTTGCGAGCGCTACTCTCTACTGTTACAGGAAGTCTCTCATGCCATGTAGTTTTGATAACTTTTTTTTTTTACTGAACAAACATTAGCATGGTACATGTCCTTTCATTCAAATGCAAATATTGATCATTATACAAATAAAAACAGAAGTAAAAAAGGGGAAAACATCTACATAATAAATTGGGCTATAATATGAAAATCAGAATAAAATTACAGTTGGCTATAAAGATAAATTTATGTCTGTACAGCTTTATTTCAGTCAACGAAACCATGAATTAAACTTGCATTTATGAGTATGTAATTTGGTCAGTTGCACATATTATGTCATCATGTGGTTATGTGGTTTGGACAGTTCACTTATATCAATGTTTGGATTTTCCATAATTTCTCTGACCATTAGAATTAAAACATTGTTTTTTTGTGTGTGTCTGTGCCTTTAAAACACATATTACTGTATACACATGCTGCAGTTTTATTTTTTTAATCCAAAGTAGTTTTTCATTTTACAATCTTCAGTAACAACCACTTTGCAAACTCTTAAAGGTAAACTCAGTATTATTTTCCTTATTCAAAATTACACATATAAATTGAATTGTACTCATTTCAGTGGCCTAATACAAGTTTATTTACATGGAGCAGGTTCCCTGACATAAAACCATTCAGATATTTTATCTCACACACAACCTAAACTTTTATTTTTGTGTGATGTTGCATCCACACCACTAGGTGTAAGTGTAAGTCCATGATGACTGCCATATTCACAGACAGAACAATCAAGATAAACTGGAACTGAAGCTATAAAATATTAAGTTAAGTTAGTTAGAATTTTTAAATATGGTAAACCTGAACTGTTTATAAATGTTCATATCATTTCTGTGATTCAGGCACATGAGGATCCGATGTACGATATCATTCGAGAAAACAAACGCAATGAAAAAGAGACAAGGTACGTCAAGTTTTTAAATATTGAATTTGAGCCGTCTTCATATGTTTTGGAAATTGTATCAGTCCATGTTGCATTTAAATGACTTTCAAAAGCAATAAGTATTGACGCATTTTAAAAATCAAATACCGTTCAATAGTTCGGAATCGGTACAAACAGTAATATTGTGTTATTTTTTCTGTTTTGATATATTTTAAAATCTAAAAAAGCTTTCCTGTTGCTCAACCAGTAGAGCATTGGTGTTTACAACACCAAGGTCATGGGTTCGATCCCACGGAAAGCAAGAACTGATTAGAATGTGTTCCTTGAATGCAATGTAAGTCGCTTTGGTTAAAAGCGTCTGCCAAATGCATAAATTTATTCCAGTGATGGCAAAGCTGCAGTCTTCAGTGTCAGCATATTATTTTAACATGCCGATTTACTGTTAAAGTAACATTATTTTTGTGAAAACTGATATACGTGTGTCTTTTTTCAGGATTCTTTGATGAATTTAAAGTTCTAAAGAACAGTATAATTATTTGAAATGGAAATCTTTTGTAGCATAAAGCCATAACTGTCGCTTTTGATCAATTCGTTTTTTTCTTACTAAAAAGAAAATCTCAGTAACCCCAAACTTTTGAACGGTTGTGTGTGTCTGAGATGAGGCGCTTTTAATAATGTTAAGCCTCTGTTGGATCTGCTTATTAATAAAGTATTTGGTGTGTTAAGGTCTCTCAGAGGCCAGTGTTGATGAATTGTGTCAGTTCAACAAAAGAAGCCTGTTGCAGACGATTACGTAACTCTTTACTTCGCTGTGATTATATTCTGCTATGTGGTGACAAGAGCTCTTGCTACATGGGAGTAATTAGAAACCGTTATGTGGGATGTAAACCCATTGTGGGTCGTTTTGACAGATTATTTTGTTCGTACGTTGCTGAGCTCCACATTTATGCCACAGAACTGTTACTAAACATTCCTCTGGGACTGGTAATTTTAATTTTTCAGCAGGATGTTGGAAAACAAGGAGTAGCTTGTTAAAAAGAAACTTGAAAGTCAGGAATCAGCTTTAACATTGATGTAGTCGTCACAGCATTTAATGAATGAAAGCAAAGATAAGACGGGGTGGTGCGGTTCTGTTAGAGGCTGTGAACCCTCTGAACAACAGTGATCTGATGAATTTTTAATCGTTTCAGGTCGGTGTGGCACAGGCTGTCAGAAAGTGCTTGTGTTTGCTGCTTCCTCTCATGTTTCCTAAATCAATAGCAATGGAATATAGTTAAAGCTCTTGAAATTCTCTAAATAAATCCAGTGTGTATGTATGTATGTATATGTATGTGTGTGTGTGTGTGTGTGTACGTACACACACACAAACACATGCATACATACACTATATATATACAGTGGAGTTATGTCGACGGCCTCTGGGGTTGCAAAAAAGCATTGAGATAACCATTTGGCGATTTATTTGAAGTGATTGGCATGCTATAAAAATTTACATGCACTGTATATGTTTGCTAACAACAAAAGTCATATGTGCACCAACTAACAGCAGAGATTTAACAGTATACAATAAAAACACCTTCAATTCTCGATACAAACCTTTAATTATATTCTCCAACATTGCAAACACAATGATCGCTCACAGCGTAAACACAGTCACAATACACATAAACACATTCGCTCATAACAGTCATTTCGCTCTGACACAGTTCTGAAAAGTATTGCACACGCGGTTACTATGGTTTCTTTACAAACTCTAAAATGCTTTGTTGCTTTTTGCCTTTAACGGTCTGCTTCTATCAGTAACAACGTCTTTATCAATGTTAACGTAATCTGGGAATTCCTGGACAATAATGCTTCACTGAACACACACTCACTGCAGACGCGCTCGACTCGGCTCAACTCCTGCGCCTCCTCTTCCAAGATAGCATCTAGAAAGCCTCTTCCGCGAGTTCTTCTACTAGGTACCATCATTAGCCGTGAGATAACCATGTGAAGTGACGACTTTGTCCGAGATATTAGTGTTCGGCGACATTAAAGAATCGAAAATACTAAGACAAATAGGGAGTTTGGCGGTTCCACGTCAACATAATAGTATTGGCGAGTGAACCGTGAGTCGAGATAAGTGAACTCCACTGTGTATATATATACATATACATATATACATATATATATATATATATATATATATATATATATATATATATATATATATATATATATATATTAATGTGTGTATGTATGCATGTATACAATTAATTTTTATATTTTTAATGACTTTTAAAGGAAATGCATTGCTTTTTCATGTTAAATGTTTATTTATTCATTATTTTTTGTCTTTATTTGCTCTACAATATTGTGCATAGAAAACAATTTTGATGTCTCCTCAATGTAGGATCCAGCAGTTGAAACAGCTGCTTCAAGACACCACGTCTGACTCTGACACCACGTCATCTTCCTCTGCCTCCTCTGATCACAACCGGAAGAAGAAGAAGAAAAAGGAGAAGAGGAAGAAAGAAAAGAAGAAACACAAGAAGAAAAAGAAGCACAAGGCCAAGGCTAGCAATGACTCCGACTCCGACTCAGACTGAAACTGTGGTCGGGGTGTCTCCGTGCTCATCAATAGAAGCTCTGCAATAGTGTTTCAGCCCTATCAGATATACACAAGAGGCTTCCCATCAGTTCCCCAGCCCGTCTTCAGATCTGCTTAATAATGCATGGATGCATTTAATCCCCTCTATCGCATGGGATGCTTAAGAGATGTGCATCTTTATCAGACTTCCTATAGCTGGTCCATATCAGACTGTTAGCATGTTTGTTGGATTGAAGTCTGAAGTGAAGAGAGTTTCTGAATGTATGTTGATTCACAATTTGAGAATGTGTCATTGTGAAAACAACTGACGAAAGCTCATGATACATGCCATCTGCTGCCGTGAACAGTGAGTGACATCCATAAATGTCATGCAAATAAATCAATGACTTTACTGCTTTTACAGCTTCTCTTTCTATGGTAGTCTGATATTTACTAAAGAGATTTGAGCATTTGTAGGATCTTGCAACTCAAATTACTACTGTAAATTCACATCCTCTATTTTCATCAAAGTGTTCAGAGCTTCTGCATCTGGCTGTGGGATGTAAGCACAGCCAATTAGCACCTCTTGAATGGGTGACAATGGTTTGCACATCTTTCACATCATCAGAGAGGTGTATTGAGAAGGGAAAAGATGCTTTTCCTTTGATCTCATCCCTCGTTGCTAAAAGCCGGAGTCCTGCGATTGTCGGAGTACGCGTGTTATTTTGTGTCTTGATAAATAGTGTATCACATCATCAAAGGAGCTCTTCGTAATACTGATTCAATTAGAGACTATTTGAATGTGCTTTAAAAAAAACTATTGTGAATTATTTGTAGATTGTCATATTAATAATTTAAACATCAAATCAACTTCAAAATACATTCTATGACTGACTATCAGGGCGTTAGTTTGCGCTCATCTTTAGAGTGTGTTTGTACTGGTAATAAAAGCTTGATTCTCATGTTTCCTCTTTTCATTGTGTCTTTCTTTGTTCTGATCTGGCCAGGGCCTTTAAAAATGTGTGTGTATGTGACATGTTCCCTTTTTATCTGACAAGCTCTGAGTCTTACAAATGAGTTCCCTACTGTTCTGCTCTGTGCTTTGCTGAACTGCTAAGTTTAAATATATTTAAGTTTTGGTTTACTCTGACAAGACAGGCATAACTTAAAGTTCAGTTGTGACAAAATTCCAGAAAATATGTATATTTTATAATATAAATTCAAAATAATGATCACCAATACCATTTACAAATATATATATATATATATATATATATATATATATATATATATAGATTATGTGATGGCTAATTTTATTGTAATTGGTTAATTGGTACCATTTACAATCATATCAAACAATCAAGTTCAAGTTCAAGTTGAGCTTTATTGTCATTCCGCTACATGTGGGTACATACAGTGGAACGAAATGTCGTGTCTCACAGGACCACGGTGCTACATAGGTACAGACATTCAACCATGACATGAAACAATATAAAAACAATATGAAACAATATAAACCTATACATGACTTACCTACTGACACATGACTATAAATATATATATAAAAAAGTTAACCTATACGGACTAAAAAATAAAATAAATTACAAATTATACATAGACTATAGACTATACAAATGTACATGTAAAGAGAACATTGTGAGTCTAACAGCTGGCTTGGGTACAGTGCAATTGAGTCTGACTGTGGGGTTGTGTACACACAGCAGTGTGTGAAAGTGGTGTGTTCTACAGGTGGTTTCTACCTTCAGATTGCACAATTTTTGGTCCATTATTCAGGAGGTAGAGTGCTGTGTGGGAGGGGAGGGGGGGTTTGAGTTCAGGGCTCTCACAGCCTGGGGGAAGAAGCTGTTGAGCAGTCTGGCGGAGCGGGCTCTGATGCTCCTGAACCGTCTTCCTGATGGAAGAAGCTGGAAGAGACTGTGGGAGGGATGGGTGGGGTCCTTCACAATGCTGTTGGCTTTGCTGGAGCATCGTGCAAGGAAAAGGTCCAGGATGGAGGGGAGAGGGGCACCGATGATTCTTGCAGCTGTGTTCACTGTCCGCTGTAGGGTCTTGCGGTTTGCTGCACTACAGTTCCCGTACCAGACAGTGATGCAGCTGGTCAGCACGCTCTCAATGGTGCCCCTGTAGAAGGTGGTGAGGATAGGTGGAGGGAGACTTGCTCTTTTCAGCCGGCGGAGGAAGTGTAGGCGCTGTTGTGCCTTCTTGGAGAGAGATGTGGTGTTGGTGGTCCAGGTGAAATCCTCTGTGATGTGCACCCCCAAGAATTTAGTGCTGCTGACTCTCTTCACAGTCGAGCTGTCGATGATCAGTGGGGGGAGGTCAGCAGAGTTTCTCCTGAAGTCCATCACAACCTCCATTGTCTTCTCCACATTGAGGGACAGGTTGTTAGAGCCACACCAAACAGCCAGCTGTGCCACTTCCTCTCTGTAGTGCGTTTCATCATTGTTGCTGATGAGACCTACCACCGTTGTGTCATCAGCGAACTTGATGATGTGGTTGGAGCTGAACTTGGCAGTGCAGTCGTGGGTCAGCAGCGTGAAGAGCAGCGGGCTGAGCACACAGCCCTGTGGGGCACCTGTGCTCAGTGTGGTAGTGCTCGAGGTGTTGTGGCCGACACGGACTGACTGAGGTCTTCCGGTTAGAAAGTCCAGGATCCAATTACAGAGGGAATTGTTGAGGCCCAGCAGGTTTAGTTTGTTGATGAGCTGTTGTGGGATTATTGTGTTGAATGCTGAGCTGAAATCAATGAACAGCATTCTAACATAGGAGTCTTTGTTTTCTAGGTGGGTAAGAGCCAGGTGGAGGGTGGAGGAGATTGCATCATCCGTAGAGCGGTTTGGACGGTATGCAAACTGAAGTGGGTCGAGTGTGTTTGGGAGTCCGGTTTTTATATTATGCATGACTAGTCTCTCAAAGCACTTCATTATAATTGGGGTCAGTGCTATGGGACGGTAGTCATTTAGACAGGACACGGGTGATTTCTTCGGTACTGGTATTATTGTCGTTGATTTGAGACATGTGGGGACGACTGCCTGGCTCAGTGATGTGTTGAAGATGTCTGTTAGGACATCTGTCAGCTGTGCAGCACAGTCTCTCAGTACACGGCCAGGTATATTGTCAGGTCCCGCAGCCTTGCGTGGGTTAATCCTAGAAAGGGTCTTCCTTACATCGGCTGGAGACAGACAGAGTGCTTGGTCGTTGGGTGGTGTGGGCAGTTTTTGTGCAGGTGTGTCATTCTGCATTTCAAACCTTGAATAGAAGTGGTTGAGTGCATCTGGGAGGGATGTGTCATCATCACCGGCCAGTGGCGGGGGCTTGTAGTCAGTGATGGTCTGAATGGCTTGCCACAGGCTCCGTGTGTCCCTGCTGTCTGTGAAGTGGTTTTTGATTTTTTGGGCATATGACCGTTTTGCATATCTGATGCCACGGGACAGGTTGGCTCTTGCTGTTTTGAGGGCTGCTTTATCTCCTGATCTGAATGCTTCATCTCTGGTCTTTAGCAGCCCACGAACCTCTGCTGTCATCCACGGCTTCTGGTTTGCGCGTGTGGTGATGGTCTTGGTTACCGTCACATCATCAATGCACTTTGAGATGTAGGCAGTCACAGTTTCAGTGTACTCCTGCAGGTCTGTGTGGTTGTTGTAGGTGGCCGCCTCTTTAAACATGTTCCAGTCTGTGCACTGAAAGCAGTCCTGTAGAGTTGATGTAGCCTCCTGTGGCCAAATTGTGATGGGTTTCTGAACCGGTTTGGTGAGTTTCAGTCGTGGTCTGTATGCTGGAGTTAACATAATGGAGATGTGGTCCGAGTACCCGAGATGGGGGCGGGGTTCAGCCTTGTATGCGTTCTTCACTGTTGTGTAAACGCAGTCCAGTGTGTTGTTTTCCCTTGTTGCAAAGCTCACATGTTGGTAAAACTTTGGCAAGACTGTCTTTAGGTTTGCATGGTTGAAGTCACCAGCTATGATAACAAAGCCGTCGGGGTTATTTGTTTGTTGATCACTGATGGCACTGTACAGTTCACGAAGCGCGTCCTTAGCGTTTGCACACGGGGGAATGTAAACCGCGACAATAACAATGGCCGTGAACTCCCGCGGCAGATAGAACGGCCGACACTTCACAATCGTGTTCTCCACCAGCGGTGAACAGTGTTTTGAAACTACCGCGGTGTTGTTACACCATTCTTGGTTGACGTACACACACAACCCGCCCCCGCGAGTCTTACCAGACAGTGATGAAACTCAACAATACTGGTATATATGGAAGCCCATTTCCGCCACATAAGAAAAAAAAATTGTGCATGAAAACTCGAAATTATGACTTACTTAAGTCGAAATTATGACTTACTAAGTCGAAATAATGACTTACTAAGTCATAATTATGACTTACTTAAGTCGAAATTATGACTTACTAAGTCATAATTATGACTTACTAAGTCGAAATTATGACTTACTAAGTCGAAATAATGACTTACTAAGTCATAATTATGACTTACTAAGTCGAAATTATGACTTACTAAGTCGAAATAATGACTTACTAAGTCATAATTATGACTTAATTAAGTCGAAATTATGACTTACTAAGTCATAATTATGACTTACTAAGTCGAAATTATGACTTACTAAATCGAAATTATGACTTAGTAAGTCATTATTTCGACTTAGTAAGTCATAATTTCGACTTAAGTAAGTCATAATTTCGAGTTTTCATGCGCAATTTTTTTTTCTTATGTGGCGGAAATGGGCTTCCATACGGGTAAGACCTTACTAAGTCATAATTTCGACTTAAGTAAGTCATAATTATGACTTAGTAAGTCATTATTTCGACTTAGTAAGTCATAATTTCGACTTAGTAAGTCATAATTTCGACTTAGTAAGTCATAATTTCGACTTAGTAAGTCATAATTTCGACTTAGTAAGTCATAATTATGACTTAGTAAGTCATAATTTCGACTTAAGTAAGTCATAATTTCGACTTAGTAAGTCATAATTTCGACTTAGTAAGTCATAATTATGACTTAGTAAGTCATAATTTCGACTTAAGTAAGTCATAATTATGACTTAGTAAGTCATTATTTCGACTTAGTAAGTCATAATTATGACTTAGTAAGTCATTATTTCGACTTAGTAAGTCATAATTATGACTTAGTAAGTCATTATTTCGACTTAGTAAGTCATAATTATGACTTAGTAAGTCATAATTTCGACTTAAGTAAGTCATAATTTCGACTTAGTAAGTCATAATTTCGACTTAGTAAGTCATAATTATGACTTAGTAAGTCATAATTTCGACTTAAGTCATAATTATGACTTAGTAAGTCATTATTTCGACTTAGTAAGTCATAATTATGACTTAGTAAGTCATTATTTCGACTTAGTAAGTCATAATTATGACTTAGTAAGTCATAATTTCGACTTAAGTCATAATTATGACTTAGTAAGTCATAATTATGACTTAGTAAGTCATTATTTCGACTTAGTAAGTCATAATTATGACTTAGTAAGTCATAATTTCGACTTAAGTAAGTCATAATTATGACTTAGTAAGTCATAATTTCGACTTAAGTAAGTCATAATTTCGACTTAGTAAGTCATAATTTCGACTTAGTAAGTCATAATTATGACTTAGTAAGTCATAATTTCGACTTAAGTAAGTCATAATTATGACTTAGTAAGTCATTATTTCGACTTAGTAAGTCATTATTTCGACTTAGTAAGTCATAATTATGACTTAGTAAGTCATAATTTCGACTTAAGTAAGTCATAATTATGACTTAGTAAGTCATAATTATGACTTACTAAGTCATAATTATGACTTAGTAAGTCATTATTTTGACTTAGTAAGTCATTATTTCGACTTAGTAAGTCATAATTATGACTTAGTAAGTCATAATTTCGATTTAAGTAAGTCATAATTTCGACTTAAGTAAGTCATAATTTCGAGTTTTCATGCGTAATTTTTTTTTCTTATGTGGCGGAAATGGGCTTCCATAGGTATATGCTTTTAAAGTATATTGAATCAGAATCATTGATCACATAAAATGCATTTGATTTGATCATCAGTGCAGGTTTTGTTATGCAGAGTTTGGGTTTGTTTTTCAGCAGTTTCATTCCTAAAGAACTAGAGCTCTTCTAATATCATTTCACAAAGTCCAAAAAAAAAGATTGATGATATGTATTTGCATATTGTTTTTTTATATATATATATATTTTTTTTTTATTGTTTTTTTATATAGAGCCAAACTAAAGGTAACATCAAAGGTAACACCAAAAGTAGACTGGATTTTGGTTTACATAATCTTTTATATCATCATGAACATTGCTTAACAATTCTAGATGTTCCTTAAAGGCTTTTATAGAATTACATCCTCTCTCTACTCATCAGAATGGAGTAGGCAAATGATGTCAGCATGGAACGGTTAATACATCACCTTGTGTGGGACAGATAATCTATTTCCCATGTCTGTGGATATTGTGAGGATGTTAAGATCTGATGGACAGATATTTACAAAATGCCAACTATGCCTTGAAATTTACTGGTCAGGCCAATCTAATAATAAATATAATGTATGTGTGTGTAAACACACACACATACACACAATTTCTGGGACATCTGTGCTTGTGAAGACATTCATTGACACACCCATCACAACTAAGTGCTTAACTTGAACCCTCATCCTAAACGTAATTATAACATTATCCCTAAAAACAAGTCTTGACCCTCAAACAGGCTTTTAAAGGGGTATCAAAAAGTGAGGACGGGCCACATTTCTGTTTTTGTCCTCACTGGTTTAAAACGGGTCCTCACAAAAATAGTTGCACACACACACACAAACATGTTGGGTTTTCATGTTTTATGGGGATTTTCCAGAGACATAATGATTTGTATACTGTACAAACTGTACATTCTATCCCCCACCTCCAAACCTGCAGTATTTCATTTTCTAAAAACATAATTTAGTCTGATTTATCAGCCGTTTTCTTCATGTTGACCAAAACATTTCCCCACGACTTGTCCTCATGAAATAGGATTTACCTGGGAAGATATATATATATTCATATAACCTTTTTGATGATCTGTTGAACACCTTAAAGTTTAGTAATGTTATTTTGTAAATATTACGCCTGGAAAAGGGAAACTTTGAAATGTTTTGCTTTTTGTGCTTTTTATAGACGTCCTTATGTCTTGTTATACTATGCACTTATATCATACCGAAAACTAGGCTATTTTATATAAAGAAAGCATCAATCAAGAGCTTGCATCCACTAGTCTAGACTGAGAAAGTCCACTGATGCGCTTTTATCGGTCTATTGAACGAACACGATTTACCGTGCTGCTATTGGTGGATGACTGAAACAGCGCATCCAATGAGCAGCCGGGAGGAGGAGGAAAGAGGAAGTGAAGACAACATCAGCACTATCATTCTAGTGCGCTAGAGAAAGGGAGGGAGCGACCGCCTGCAACAAACTCTCAAACATCAATCCCTGGAAGGAGGAAAAGTCCCCTCGCCGCTTCAGGTCTGTACGTTTTATGACGCATAACCGATTCCTCTGATTATAATATGGTATGGATGTGATTGCAGGCCAATTCGTGCGGTTTCGTTGCTGCTGGTTGAAGTTGAAGCGCTGTAAGTGTGCAGTTTGTAACGCGATTGAGCGCAGCGGGTGGAGAGTTTGACAGAGCTCAGTGCTTTACTTCATGCGTGTTTTATTCCACACGCACACACACGCGCATTAAAACACGGGGACTGTGTTGTCTCAGAGTGTCTCAAACACCAGCGCTCGTATTTTCTCCATTGGTGCTGTTTATGTCTAGAAAGGTGCTTTACAGAGTTCTGCACAATGACTTCTCTATTGTCTCCGGCAATTTAGAAGAAAAAAAGCTTTAATTTTGTATGAAACTTATTTTGCTCATTGCACATTTTTTTTGTATTCCTTTGGAAGATTCTCATAGACTTTGGAATAATACTTTGCTTGGCTTTGTATCGCACACGACTGTGTAAGTGAAATAAATGTCAATTTAAAGGGACCGTTCACCCAATTTGGTCATTTTGTTGTCTATGGCGATATTATTGTGCGTATTACTCGCCTTCATGTCTTTACGTGCCTGTGTGACATTCTTTCTTTATTCGAAAACAAAAGGACATGTGAGATAGAGGGACACTTTTAGTCACCGTTTACTTGCATTGTAGGCGAAAAAAGATGCAGTGGAAGTGAATGGTGACTGAGGCTTTGTCTTTTGTTTTTGAGTAAAGTGACAGATTTTTGGATGGACGGTCCCTTTAAATTCTGAGATTTATAATCGATTCTTTTTAGGATTAATTAAATAAGACTAATTGCATATTTTTGCATTTGAATGAAACTGAAATGATCTTGCTTAAGGTAAAATGTAAATGTTTTTTATTTGTTATTCAGATGACTCATAACAGTTACAAAGAAAATATCCTTGTTTTTATGCATTCGTGATACTTTGCACCTAAGTTACCGAGGCAAAATCATGCAGTATTATCAATTTAGTGCTGGCCACATTTGCTTCTGTAATTGTAAGTGTCAAACATTTATATGATATTCTCATATTTATTTTCTTTAAATTAAAGTCGTACACCGGTTTGTTATTTTACTTTGATTTCACAATGGTGCTCAACCACTTCAGTAGGTTTTTACTTTTTTTTTTTGTCATTGAATTAGTTGTTGGACTTTTGATCTACTAACAATTCTTCATAAAATGATATATTGTATTTATATATTGTGGTTTATTCTGAAGAACTTTGAAAAATTGAGGAAGAAAGGACATCTGTTTGTAGAGACTTCCATGCCCTCTGGGAAGGAAGTAGTTCCTTCCTTTTCATTTGAACAACCATGAGGACCTCAAAGTCTTTATCTTTTTTTATCCATATATTTCCTTGACTTTGTAGTTCTCGTGTATTTTTCTGATGTGTCTGGATCTTGTGGAGTCCAGATGAGAATATGTTTCGTTGCACTGACAGTCTTTATCCTCATGTCGTTGAGTCACTTTTGTGTCTTGAGGGAAGTGTGAGCTCAGCGTCTTGCCCCATTGGTCCGTTAGATCACATGCATGCGCTCTTGGTCTTAAAATGTAAGCGTGTCCGGTTTATATTATGTGGCATGTATGTGTTTTCTGGGTCAGCGATAGTTGAGTCACATCACAACTTTAATGTCAAATGCATCTTTTTGATTGTAGACGTGATGCTGTCTGTTGGGTGCCACTGTGTAGATGTTTTATTAATTTTTATTGCACACTCTTAAAAATAAAGGTCTTTATTGGCATTGATGGTTCCATGAAGAACCTTTAACCTCCATAAAGTTTCTCCATTGCAAAAGTAGTTGGGTTATTAATTTTCTTCATACTAAGAAAGTAATAGTTCTTTTAAAATCCGTTCATGAAAATGTTTTTATTTATTTTTGCCATTGCACAATAAGTGAGAAATAGGACAGCATTGTCAGTGAGTACAGCGGGAAAGGAGAAGTGCTGTGAACCAAACTCAAACCTAAAGAGCCCAAATGAGCACCATGATGAAGGGTGTCAAAGCTTGTACTGCTAGGCTTCAGCGGTGTGTTATGCGTTCAGTTACTTATCCTCTCTTTAAAGTGTTTGCATCATGAACTCATGAGGGGAAGCATCTGAAGTCATGTAAGAAAGGCTTTTCATTGTCCTCACTTCTTGGGAGGGGGGTTATCATTGTCTCTCTGTGCGGTAGAGGCAGTAACTGAGATCAGATGAGTTTTCTAAGAGAGTCAGAAGTTTACGGAGTCGGTGTGCGAGCGGCTTGTTGAAATTCTGCACATATGCAGCATGTATATATAAATTACATTCTGCAGTTTCTCAGTCTCTCACCTCCGAGTGCAACCTTGCCAATTTATTATGAGTTCTTGACTGCAAGTGACTTCTCTCTCCTTTATAGCCTCCTCAACACCCAGCCCCCTTATCTCACATCTAAACTCACTTACTTGGATGGGGGGAGGGGGGATTCTTAACTGTTCCTTGTCTTGTCTAATCTTGCCTGCCACCAAAAAAGCGAGAAATTTTGGCTTTGTCTTATTTTGGTGGCAAACATCTCCTTCTGTATCTCCTTTGTGGTCATATAAACTGATCCACTTACTACCCATACAAACTTGAAAAAGCCAGTTGCATCAGAGGTTGTTTTGTGAAAATTGTCATTTTAACAGTTGGAGACCGAGGAATCTGGTGCCTCATTTATAAAGCTTGCATATGGTTGGATTTTATCCGAAGTTCCATGGATTGTATTCTACAATCAAAAGTAATAATAAAAGGGGGTTTATAGAGGCAGAAATTGAAGTGAAAATGTTCTAATGCTTATGCTGATTTTTGCTGCTTGTATACCATTAATTAAATTTAATTAACATTATGAAAATGTGAAGCGAAATATGCATACTCTTATTGCCTGCATTGCTGTAATCGTATGCCCAAATGAGCAAAATTCGATATGCTAGTTTGTGATAATTGCATCACTAAAGTAGTAATTTATATCCGTAAATCCCAGGCAAATAAAAAATAAATGTGTGTGTATGTATGCATGCCTTTACTGAGAGAATGCTTGGATTTGCTTTCTTGTTTCTTTTTTTTTTTACATTGATGATGAGTGTTGTACTTCTGTTTCATAAAGAGGTTGTGGGTGTTCTGTTATGTAGTTGGAGTTGATGTGCGTTTACACATTCCCCTTGAATGAAAAGATGATGAACTGACATTTCAAAACGAGATGAATTCTCAATACGTTTCATTTACATGTCACTTTTAATTGGTTTAATGCCGCTGCTGAATGTATTCCTGAATGTATTTATTTAAATACATGTTTGCTGTGTATATATACAGTAATACCTCGGTTTACGAGTTTAATTAGTTCCAGGCGCTAACTCGTAACTCAAAATTCTCGTACACAAACAATTTTCCCCATAAGAATGCAATAAAAATCACTCTATTCGTTCCACATGACCATAAATGCCCATTTTAAAAAAATTTTTTGTTGTTTTACCCTATTAATTACAGTTAAAATTATAACCATTAAGATCTCATATAAATACTAACTACAAGCAACACAAGGTAAAACCGCTGTAAATCACTTATAAAAGTATCACTGTGGTAAATGATGCAACCAAACAGAGCGACGCTGAGAGAATGAACGAGTTAAGGGGTGAGAGGCTTTTTGAGAGGATGTCGCGCGGCGATGCTGAGTGTTAGGACTTTTCCACAAAAAATTTGTTCTCGCACTCCGATACAATGCTCGTACACTGATTTGCTTGTATACAAAGTCACTTGAAAACCGACGTATTACTGTAAAAAAAATCATTTTTTTCTAAACTATTGAAATGTAGTATTTTAAATTCACTTCAGTATTTCTCTTTCTGGAAAATGTTGCTCTTGCACTTAGTTTACTGAATGGTAAACGCATTTGTCCAATAAAATGCTTTCTAGAATGTCCCTGCTGCTAATAACAGCTGTTGCCATTGTTCCTTATGTCTTCTGATATCATCAGATGGATATCAGCGCTCCATCCCCCCCAGCATTGCTTGCCTAGATCAGTTTCCTATGATCTAATACAGCAGTGGATGTAATTACACTAATTACAGAAACAGACAGGTTTCAGTGAAGGTGTTAAAGTCGCTTAAGTGTCAGCGGAAGTGTGAAGAGATTCTGTGATGCTGTCATCGGTTTTCGACCCAAAAACCTTTCTCGTTTTGGATGATGAATATCAATGTGAGACTAAAACCAGGTCATTACCAAGCTTTGTTTAGACCATGTTCTTCTAGAACTCTTTCTCTGCTAGCTTTTAAAAACAGAAAAAAGTAGACACCCACCACTAATATTTTTCATCTTTTTCCACATTTTCATAGAATATTTTGTTGCATAAAAACTGGAACGTGCAAAAAACGTTTTATTCTAGGTTAATGCATTCTTTTTTTAACATCACTTGAGTATGGGTAAGTTTAATAAACAACATTTTGAGCAAAAAGCTGAGAAAATCGCATTCTTATCGTATATCCAGATTGGTTTCAGAACAATGGTCAAAACATGGAGTCCATCAACACCCCGAAACTTGCACAGTCCTTTAGCTCGTCCTGGGTTGACATTTGGTTCCATAACATTAGAAAGTTTTGATTTACAGTAATCCCTCGCCACTTCGCGGTTCAAGTTTCGCGGCCTCAGTGCATCGCAAATTTTTCAAATGTTTTTTTTAGCGAAAAATAAAAATTCTAAAATATCACCATATCGGCAGCCGTATTGCGGAAAGCAGCGTTTGTTTTATCGTGATGCGCGAGAGAAACGTTTACCCAGAATGCCAGACGAAGAGAGAAACTATCTCAGAGGCTTTGAACACACCCACGGGCACTCAGACAATGCACGTGATTGGTTCCCGGCGCGAGATCGACAAATGAGAGCACGAGTGGATGTATCCCGTGAGCTGATTGGCTGATCCTACTTCGCGGATTTTCACCTATTGCGGGGCGTTCCGGTCCACATTAACCGCAATAAATGAGGGATTACTGTATATGCCGTTTAATGTTGATGATCATATTTTACATGTGCATCTGCTTACATGCACTATTGCTTGTTTCTGCTTCTTCTTTGCTTGTGTTTTGAGTCCGTAGTCTTTCAGAAGATGTGTAATAGCGCCCCCTACCAAACAACAGTGAAAACACAAAGCCAGAAATGTCATTAATTGCAGGGAAACCACTAAAATGGGTCCAGTCCCTCATGTTTACACAAAGTATGATTTGTACTGTTGTCTGGATGTCCTCTGTGACTGGGTTGGGCGTCATCTCTAGACTCTGCCAGCAACACTGGGCGGGTTTTGAAGCTTTTCCTCGCACCTGTGCTCTCGAGAAGCCAGCGATCCTGTGGCGTCGCTTGTATGTACTAACATTTGGTTGAACTGGCCCGGCTGGTACTGATTTGGCACAGTTCGTTGTTGAGAGGGCACAGATAGCCTTTGTGAGCCTCAGGTCATCGCAGATGCACGCTCGCGATCGGTCCAGCTGTGCGCTCCAGCTGTGCACTTGCAGTAAAAACTTTCTCTCTTGGAAAACCGTCACATGTGGCGGATCCCTCTGGCGAGCATTTCAAGCTGTATTCTGGTGGTGTTATCGTCACTTAGCCCAGGCTGTAAAAAGAGCAAGAGGTCTGGGAAGATGATATTAACTGTGTTGATGTGTAGGGATCAACACAAATCCAGCTTTGATCCTCTCCACGTGGATCATGAGGCTTTAAAGTTGAGCACTAATGGCTCACATCTTGATCTACTTTGTCAGGACTTCATTTTGGGTTAAGGTTTGTCTTGTTCCTGTTGTGAGCTGTTGGATTTGCTGCAGCACAGATTCACTGGCTCTCTGTAAACGCATACAGACCTGTATCATCATCTATGGCAGGGGTGCTCAATACGTCGATTGCGATCTACCAGTCGATCTCCAAGGTATTATTGGTAGATCACATGACAAGGTGAGGTGACATTGTCATGAACTGACGCTATACAAATAAAGTTGAGTTGTTTTGAATAAAAACTAGACGTCAGCATATCAGCCGTCCCGTCACTTGATTGATACACAGGACAACCAGTCAGATGACATCTGATTTTTTTCCGTACAATTAGGTCACTTGTGCTCAAACAAACAACGCCCCTGAGCGCTGCAAAGCTAACAAGCTAGTCGTTAGTTAGTCGTAATTTTTCGCTCGGTTGTTTCCTCTTAAGCGTAAGATAGGGTATAAAAATGAGTGGGGGAGCTGGACCAAGTAAGAAGAAAAAAACGTATCACTTTCATACGGAATGGGAGGAGGATTTTTTTTCACGATGACATTTTCAAAGTGCGTTTGTCTCGTCTGCCAGTCTACCGTCGCAATACCAAAGAAGGGAAAATGTGGAGCGGCATTTTCGGACTCTATATATATATGTATATGTATATCAATATATATATATATATATCTATCTATCTATCTATATCTATCTATCTATCTATCTATCTATCTATCTATCTATCTATCTATCTATCTATCTATCTATCTATCTATCTATCTATCTATCTATCTATCTATCTATCTATCTATCTATCTATCTATCTATCTATCTATCTATCTATCTATCTATCTATCTATCTATCTATCTATCTATCTATCTGTCTGTTTAACATTCAAAATTCTATCTATCTATCTATCTATCTATCTATCTGTCTGTTTAACATTCAAAATTCTATCTATCTATCTATCTATCTATCTATCTATCTGTCTGTTTAACATTCAAAATTCTATCTATCTATCTATCTATCTATCTATCTATCTATCTATCTATCTGTCTGTTTAACATTCAAAATTCTATCTATCTATCTATCTATCTATCTATCTATCTATCTATCTATCTATCTGTCTGTTTAACATTCAAAATTCTATCTATCTATCTATCTATCTATCTATCTATCTATCTATCTGTCTGTTTAACATTCAAAATTCTATCTATCTATCTATCTATCTATCTATCTATCTATCTATCTATCTGTCTGTTTAACATTCAAAATTCTATCTATCTATCTATCTATCTATCTATCTATCTATCTGTCTGTTTAACATTCAAAATTCTATCTATCTATCTATCTATCTATCTATCTATCTATCTATCTATCTATCTATCTATCTGTCTGTTTAACATTCAAAATTCTATCTATCTATCTATCTATCTATCTATCCGTCTGTTTAACATTCAAAATTCTATCTATCTATCTATCTATCTATCTATCTATCTATCTATCTATCTATCTATCTATCTATCTATCTATCTATCTATCTATCTATCTATCTATCTATCTATCTATCTATCTATCTATCTATCTATCTATCCGTCTGTTTAACATTCAAAATTCTATCTATCTATCTATCTATCTATCTATCTATCTATCTATCTATCTATCCGTCTGTTTAACATTCAAAATTCTATCTATCTATCTATCTATCTATCTATCTATCTATCTATCTATCTATCTATCTATCTATCTATCTATCTATCTATCTATCTATCTATCTATCTATCTATCTATCTATCTATCTATCTATCTATCTATCTATCTCTCAATAAATATAATGGGTAGATCATTTTGACTTGGTCATTTCAAAAGTAGCTCCCATGCTGAAAAAGTGTGAGCACCCCTGATCTATGGTGTTTTGCTTTTTCTTTTTTTCTGGATATATTAGCTAGTTTATTAAAAAATGCATTCAAACTAAAACGTATACACACAATGACTTATCTTCAATGATCAACATTCATACACAGGTTTTTATTGTCATTCTGTGTACACAGAACAACATTTTGACACATTAGCTCATAACAACAATACATTTAAAATTAAAGAGTTCAGCAGTCTGACAACCATGGGGAAAAAAGCTGTTGCAAAACCTGTTTGACATGTTTTTATTGCCTGATTTTTAAAAATCATTTAGGTATTTTTGGAGGGCATAAAGTTGATGGTGTAGACATTGCCTTGAAACTATTTTTCTCTTATTACATGACAATTTTATGTGAAAATGTGGTGCAGCTCCCCAAAAATAATGATATATTTAAATTAGTACATGGTATTGACAAAAAATAAAATTTACCTTGACAAATATATTCAGTTTAAAAAAAAAGATGATTGCAAATTGTATTCTCTCTACTGGAGTAAAAATGTAATGATACAATCGTTATTTGAAGTGCCAAGTTACATTCAAAAGGGGATTTTTGCGCTATTATGATCCTTTTTTTTACATCAACTATACACTTTTATTCCAGTACTTCCTTCATAATTTGAATATTTTTTTATCATTTATGTAACGAATCTGTGAGCTAAACAAATGCATTTTATAAAGACCTGCATTAAGGGAAAAAAAGGGATTAAATCTTATGTCATTGACATTGACCCTCCAAGGAAATGCATAATCTCAGTCCTCTCAATGCCGTTAAAGTCACTTTGGATAAATCTGTCTGCCAGAGTATGTACATGTTGGACATATGGATAAGTCGGAGAGGAAGTGGAAGTGAAAGCTGGATGGCATGCTAGGTTTTTTTTGTCTTTCTGTCTGTCTCTTTTTCTCTCTCAGACTTACTGCGGTCTATCAGAAGCACATGCCATTCCTAGAATGTTTGTTTGCATAAAGAGGAAAACACTGCACCCCATTTTGGCTTTCTTCCTGTTGATGAGTGTCATTACGACTAATTGCATCAAGCCCCAGTAGGGATGTTTGTGTCGGGTGTGGCAGACATGCGCTATATGAGTCTAGTAGATAAAAGAGCAGAGTACGGTCTATCCTTCACAAGGTTTCATTTAAAGATGGCTGATTCATCAGAAAGATATGTTTTTCACCAGGAAAAGCCTGTCTTTTTGTGACGGTATCAGGCTGCATTTGGTTGCAATTTGAGGAGAGTTGACAGACTGAATGTGTCATTGTTGTCTGGCTTTGACTTTAAGCTTTTGTGGATAAAGATCTGGGAGGCTGTAATGTGTTTGAAAGGATTTTTACTCACTGTTGTCAGAGTGCTTATCGGAGAGGATGAGACCCTTTTACGGTGTGATGGTGACTGTGCAGCAGTAAACAGCGGGTGTTTCTGTGTACACAAATGAAGCAGCTCTTTAGCGTTTGAGCATGCGCTGCAGAAAGTGATGAGTGTTACAGAACTACAGTTTAAATTCAGTCACATTTGCAGAGCTAGAGAGTTTCACAGATATGCATGTATGCGGATGAATGAACCTGTTTTGCTGCACTTTCTGGATTTTCGATCACTTTGGGGATATTTCTGTGGTGAGGTTTTAAATCACTCTTAAATTCAATAAAATAAAAGGCATAACAAACGTTATTGTACCGTTTATTTAAAAAGCATTACAAGGTCCCGGTTGTATTTGTTTGTTGAATTTCAGTTAATCACTGATCACCCATTGCCAACCAATTTTTTTTTATTTAAATTTTTTTATTATTAACCGACGTCATTAAACATTTAATAATTTTTACCAGTTAATCACAAGATCAATGATTACCCATTGCCCAGCAATTGTAATTAAAAGCTTCAAGCTTAAAACATTTGTTTCATGTTCACCATGTTCTAACCATGCCATTAGCATAATTGACTAGCTTGTCACTAGCAAGATTGAACATTAACTAGCATTTCGCTAGCAAGATTTAGCATTAACATTTTGCTAACAAGATTTAGCATTTTGCTAGCAAGATTTTCCATGGATTAATGTCATTATCAAGATTTAGCGTCAACTAGCATGTCGTTAAAATGATTTAACATTAACTAGCATGTCGCTAGCAAGATTTAACATGAATTAATGTGTTGTAGTTTTAACAGTAGTAGTGTTTACAGTAATTTTTTCTAGTAGTATAAAATTGTTTAATGCTTACATCTGATTGGTTGACAGAAGTTGACCTTGTCAGAAGTACTTTAATTCAATGGACCATCAATAATTACGCTTCTATAATAACAAAACATGTAAACTTCTATCTGAAATCATCTAGATTTTGATTAATCTTGGTGTGTTGGAATGCAGGTTTGGAACAACTTGAGGGTGAATAAATGATAACAGAATTTCACATTTTTGTTGAACTATGCCTTTAGCGCTTCATAGGATAGTTATTTGGATTGTAGATGTCTAGAATTTCAGCTCGGGGAGAACATACTGTAACTGTTGTCCAAATGCATCGGAGCTTGAAGTTTAGTGGGTTGCGTCTCTAAATTTACAGCCATACTTATCAAAATCTGGGGCGTATGAAGAAGAAATGCTCATTTGCTGAAGTTGGCCAGACGCACCCCTCTTCAGGGCCTTAATCTGGAGAGACAAATGGCTGCTCACGGAGACCGACGCGAAGATGGACTTGTTTTTTTGGAGGTGCTGGAATGTCTCCTCTGAAAACATGGTTGACCTGTGCTACTGTTCTGCTAGGAATGTTCTGCAGGTGGTTTTCTTTACCACTGTTCTGCTGTTTCTTTTTTCTCTCACACTCTACTCCATCAATTTGTTTCACTCTCTGTCAGGCAGCTATGAACTCTGGCAGGCGGCGCGTCTGTCTGCTGACCACCTGCTATAGACATCGTCACAGAGTCTGACTCCTGACAGGCCTGTTTCTGTAAGGCGTGTGTGAGAGAAATCTGCTTCTGTCCAGTGTCACAATAATATAATATAAAGAGTTATTGACATTGAATTATTGAATCTACAGACAGGCTTTTTTTTTTTAGTTCAACAGTTGCCTGACACAAAAAAAAAGTGTGTATCTAAATGAGAAAAAAAAAGAAAAGTAAAGTGTTAATTAAAAAGCGTTAGTGCCACTGTATCTGAACAAAGCAAAGCAAGATAATATGCACATCCGTCCAGAGCGGAGAGGAAATCTGAGTATAAAGTCAGGTGAGCTGCTTCCTGTGGCGCCTACAGTACACGCTCATCTATTTCCTGCTCTAACGGATGTGTAGAATGTTTTTCCAGAGATGAGTATTATGTTCTTTCCTGTTTGATTGCATCGTAATGACATTCAAGAGGGTTATTACTCTCTCCATCGACAGAACAGAACCATGAGAAGGCCTTTTATTGCTGATGTAATAGATTTAATATAAACAAATATTCTTCAGCATTTTGATAACTGTGGCAGACCGAGGACGGTCATTTGTTCTGGTTCATCTTAGATAAGTGTCAATTACATGATACTTTCTCTTTTTTGTATTATTAATTTTTTTTTTTGTCTGAATGGATTCATGACGCTGTTCACGTTTAATTATTGGGTGGTTTCTTCTAAAATATTTTGATTTTTGTTATGAAGCTGAACTAAAGTGCTATGGGTTTGCATTATAAATGACAGAATTTTCATTTTGGGGTTGAACTAAAACTTTAAAGTGTCCCAGACTTGGTCTTCTCCTCACTCCCACTTATCCTTCCGGAGTTCCTCCATGGGACTCGAGAACAGTGTGTGGCGCTCATTTACATTCACTCCAATCTCAAGGCTCTTGGCCTCACCCCCTGCTTAATGCCGCATAGAGTTGGTGAGCAATGAGTGATATCCCTATATAATCACTTCAGCTCAGCTACAATACTTAACTTTGCAAAACATGTTGTAAATAGAAACTTTTGAAGGTCTTCAGAGCTTACAAATACAAATAAGCACATGGGTGGAGTCGGTGGGACATTTTTGAAACCTCTCGCAGCATGGATGTTGGTTCGTTTGTCTCACAAAATAAAATGCATACAAAACATGTTCCTGTATTGAGTCAAAATAGTTGTGAACCTGCAGTTTTCCCATGCCTAATGATTCTCGACCTTCAGTGACCACGTAAATTCCACCCGTGTGTTTTAAACTAGACTTTTCCTTTTCCCAGGACGTTCTTGTTTGTCATTGTCCCAAAATCAAACAGAAAGAAAAAAGGTAGCCATACCCATGCCTGTAATAGATCTACATCAATTGAAGGACGTCCTGAGTGAAGTAACCACCATGAAGAATAGCAGCTCAAAGCAACCCCAATGAATGGGTAGGGTAGGGCTGAGGCTCCGAGATGAAAGCTTGTGTGGGCACAGACACTCATACACACACATAATGAAGGCTGGCATTGCGATGGGCGTTCCCAGTGAAGGCGGTTTGACTGAGGAGAAGATCCTGAAAATGGACAGTGGAAAGGACTGTGTTTGGTCATGGTCTGTGATGATGGGGGGATGGTTGGTTAAAGACCAGATACAGCTGGGGGTTAGTGAGGAGCAAGGGACAGCTGGCTTTGTGTGTGTGTGTGTGTGTGTGTGTGTGTGTGTGTGTGTGTGTGTGTGTGTGTTCAGCACAGTGTCTCTTTGTTCCGCCTGGCACCGACCGGATCATTTAAGACCACAGTCGTTCATTGGCACCTCAGGTTCAGGAACAGCCTGGCGACTCTACAGAACGGCTGCACGCTACGGGGGAAGATGCTTTGAAGGTTAGAAGGCCCAGCAGACAATAATCTACGCCAGCACTCCCACTGTGCACAGTGTTTCCATAGCACGCTATTATTGCCCAAATTACAGTGCTTGGGATAATTATGTATATATATTATAATGCTTGCTATGGAAGCTTAAGCTTTACAGCCACTGAATGATGGTTCTTTCGGGTTTGAGATCTTCAGAAAATCCAGCCTGTCATGGCTCAGTTCAGGTTAAGGCATTGCTTTTGACCCTGAAACACTTTGTTTGTGTAACTTGGAGAGTTTATTTTCATTGCTCCCGGGAATTTTTTTTCCACCAATTCTGAGAGATTAACGGAACATTTCTGTCAAATTGTCGGGTACTGCCATGTAGTTTTCTGCTTGGGATTACGTTTCTCTAAAAGGCTTTCTGTACTTAAACGGCCTGTATATTTGAACCAGGTCCTTGAAGTGGGGCGCGTAAAAATAGCATCAAATCAATCACGGAATGTTCCAGAATCTTGCAGGTCTCGATTCAGGATAAAATGAACCCATTGGGGATTGTGGTGACATGTTGCTCTATATTTTTGCTGATCTAAAACGGGTAGAAACGTAAACGCTTACAGTGAGTTTAGTATGTAATTTGCTTTGTCATAGTGGCCTTGTTGGGTTTGCAGACTTATCCTTGCTAGATCTGCATGTTATTAGTGTGGCTTGCTATGACCTCAAGGCCAAAACCAAGATGTGTTTCCATTGACGGACCAGTAGCCCTACGGTGCTACCCTAAAATCAGCTCTTAACACGCCTCCAAAGAGCAACGTCACACAACCCCACCGTTTCACCAGCATAAGGAAGCTAGTGGACTGAAAAAAACAACTAGATAATGAGTGTACATCAAATATGCTGAATCAAACTGTATAGCCTATATGATTATTTCACATTGCGTACTTATTCAGTCATGCCTACTTTAATTTATGATCACAGCAATACACAAAACGCCTCCGTTACGTTCAAAAGCTAGCACATTTAGAAAAGTACTATTATAATGTCTTATTTTACATGACATGTCTCTAGAAAGAATTAGCATTTCTGTACATTTTCCATAGATTTTTGCGATCTGAGTATGTTTGAGCGATTTCTCTTGTCTCATTATACTGTTGGAGAAACAGAAGGAGCTCTTGGACAGAAAACAAGTTCAGAGTTCCAGTATCAACAAAGGTACAGGGAAGAGACAGGTGAAACTAAATGAAAACACTGTTAGAATTGTATGTGCTTTGTCGAAGTTCAAGCAGACTCTGATATTTTATATTAAGTAGCTTTTAGCATCGGATATAAATGTATTTCTGCCTCGTACTGTGATCAGAACCCCATCGGATCACAACCAGAAGTTTTCACGCACTCACTGGTGTCTGAAAGTGAGTTTTGAGCTGATAATTGTTTAAAATGTTTAATGTTGAGGTTAGCCTGATATGAAAATGGGAAATGAGAGTGGGAAATCAGCGTAATGTATAGCACTCTCGCTTTTGGCCTGAAAGTAGAAACACTGTTACTGTCACAGATGCTCATACTCCAGGTTTGACCAACAACCCTGTATGTTACACACACCATTATGTTTTATTATGAGCGTAGCTTGTTGTCTTGTTACTATGAGTGTGCTGATTGAATCGGGTGAAAAATAGAGCTCGATTTAAAGAGATGCGCAGAGATTAGGGACAAGAATATCCACCTTATTTTTAAAGTTAGAGTGGGTAGCTGTTTTGAAATGGAACGTGTCTGGCTTCCGGGGTCAAAAGCTCCCAGTTATTTTCTTTTGTACAAAAACGCTTGATATTGGAAACTGGTGTTTCTTACTGCATTTCTTATTGTAATCATAAATGCACTATTTTTACAGTTTACTCCACTCTGTTATTCTTCTAGCCATGTTGCAAAATATAATAATAAGTAGCTTCGAGGGAATTGTCATGGATGCTTAAGAGAATTTTTTTTTTTTTTTTTTCGGGTAGTATTTTGTTCCAGCTTTAATTTGTGTATTTCATAATTTTGTTATATTTTATTGTCCTATTTGTTAGTTAAAATATCAAAAAATACCTATACTGTGATATATTGTCGATGTGAAAGAATTTGGTCACATCCCCCCACAATGGGAAAATAAGCGAGTGGTGTCATTCTTAGACCACAGTATGCTGATGAATTGGACTACATATGTCAAGTATGCATACTTCCAGACCCCTCCAGCAGAGAGCCTGGGAACCCCCACATCATTAGCAAACTGACAGATGTCATTAATCTTTACGTCGCGTGACTGATTGTTCGCGTTATGATACCATGTGAAATGGATCTGGTCCGGTTGCTGTTTATTTTCCATGTTGTCTGTTACTCCTGCTGTTATCCATGTCCTGAAATCACCTCTCGGCTGGCTGTACATTACATCGCTGACTGCTCGAGGCAGATTTTTCATCATCCTTTCAGCAGAATAATCGAGAGCTGTTTAGAGGGGGTTCATTCTCAGGTGTGGACCACTGCATTCCTGCTCTGATGTACACATCTGAACTCAAACTAGTGGAAAAGCAGGAGTGCTTTGACAATATGGGCGTAATGGAACACAAATGCTCTCTATAAAGTTAAGGTAAAAATGT
Source organism: Rhodeus uyekii (assembly GCA_037043235.1). Taxonomy (NCBI): domain Eukaryota; kingdom Metazoa; phylum Chordata; class Actinopteri; order Cypriniformes; family Acheilognathidae; genus Rhodeus; species Rhodeus uyekii. The sequence continues at coordinate 4,751,029 of JAWRVZ010000033.1, forward strand.
ATTTACTACCTTCTTTACCTAACCTTAACAATGATTTGAAGTGATAGTGATCTCAAACCATCAATGGTTTACATTTGGCTTATTTATAGATGTCTACATATTGGTGTGTGTGTGTGTGTGTGTGTGTATGTATATATATATATATATATATTAGCCAAATGTAAACCATTGATGTGTTGAGTTCACTATCTCTTCAAACCATTGTTCTGCTTGTTTGAGCTTCCTGATCAGCCCTACATTGGCCCTAGTTTGCGGGGTAGGTTTATATATCTGCCTATCCTATGAAAAATGATGATGATAAATGGATGGGAATTATTTTCCCTGTTTTAGAAAAGTCATGAAAGTATCGGTGAATTGAAATGTAATTAGTTTAAAGTCACCATGAAACGAAATTAGTGAGGAATCTTTTCTTTAATATTGTGAGGTACAGTAATCCCTCGTTTATTGCGCCTAATGTGGACCGCAACCCCCCCGCAATAGGTGAACATTTGCGAAGTAGGATCAACCAATCAGCTCACGGGATGCATTCACTTGTGCTCTCATTCGTCGATTATGTGTCTTGATTGAGTGCCCATGGGTGTGTACAAAGCCTCTGAGAGAGTTTCTCTCTTTGTCTGGCATCCTGGGAAACCGTTTCTCTCGCGCGTCACGATAAAACAACGCTGCTTTTTGTAATGTGGCTGCTGATATGGCGAACTTCCGCGAAAACTCCGTGATGCACTGAGGCCGCGAAACTTGAATCGCGAAGTGGCAAGGGATTACTATATATCTGAGTTAAATGGATTCTTTTGGCTGCAGAAGATTTATTTTTTGCTATTTTTGCCTCTTTTGCAATAGGATAGTGTAGAGTAGACAGGAAGCGAAGTGGGGGGGAGAAAGGGCTCAAACTCAAGTCGCCTGAAACGCAATCACACTACAGTCCCACAAGGCTATTGGCGCCAACCGTTAGCAAATTTAAAAGCTGGAAACATCATGGAAAAGCCATAGGAGTTCATTGGTGGGGAAAAAAAGTGGGGTTACCCTCATTTTTTTTTAACTTGGTTTATTAATGCTAATGGGTCAAGAATTAGTCTCGTTTTTTTACACAATTTATTAGTTTAAGGTTCTGTTGAAGACTGGATGGTTTCTGGTGTTGTGATTGTTTATTTTTTCATAATAGTGAGGCAAGGTGCTGTAGCTCTAGCATTGTGTTCACTCAGTCCTTTTAATCGACACAGCCGCACACAAAATCAGTTGTACAGATTGTTCATGTTGAAACCTGTCCTAATTATATAATCTTTTCTCCAGAATTTAGATTGGGTTTGTCCTCAACCGTCACTCTCATTGTGCGACATACTCAAAGTGATCAAAGAATCATGTGACCAAACTGTTTGTAATGTTTCACTCAGAAACAGAATTCTTGTGTTTATATTCTGCTGGCTTCAGGCATGATTTTCAGGTGTTTTTTCTGTCAAATTTTTTTTGAGTGGGAATTTGGAATAGGAAAATCAACAGACGAGAAGAGAGCTTTGACATGACCCACCTCGGCAGATCCCAAATATAGCCATGGAGACGGTGGATCCGTTCTTCCATTTATTTATATGGCAGGGGAAACAAGTTCTTCCACTTCCCTTTTCTTTTGTAAGTACATAAAACCAACAAGTCGTTTGTTTTACTTCCACAATTGCTTAATCTCAGATATTGTGTTTTGGATGCCTGTTCTGGGAACTGTCGATACTGTGCAATACTATTATCTGTTGCGAGTTGAACAAACCCATAACCCTGAGGAACCAATATTAATGTGTAACTTATCTCTCACCGTTTTTGCGCTGATGTCTCAGATTTAAAGGTGGGCTGCTGTGCTTTTTTTGAATGGTACCAAGAAGTACCTAGTTATTATAATTACTGTAATAAGTGCATAGTATGTACTTGGGAACAGGACTGTAAAATAAAGTGCTACACATGACGTTATGTTTAACAGATTTTTTGTTAGTGAAAGATTGTTAAATAAGCTCTCCTTTACTCTGATTATCTAATGCTTGTTTTTCATTGAAGAGCGTGTTTGTGTAATTCAGTACGTCTCTCTCTCTCTATATATATATATAGTGCTCTCACTATTTCTGAAAGAACAGTTTATGAACAATGCCGCCCACTGCATCCCACTCTGTGGTGAGTGCTCCTGAGGGCAGCGCATCGCCTGCGTTTAACATTCATCAGCAGTTGTAACAGTTACACTCTACTGCGGCTAAATAAAGGTTTTGTGCTTATCCCTGGAGAGACCCACACCTCTTCCATCTCCTCGGCCTGAGGCCATCTTCATGTGAGAGACTACACAAATGAATACTGTTCCCATGGTTTCCCCCCAAACAGGGTCTATCCATCAGCGCTGGTGTCAAACGGTCAGCGGCACATTTTCAGCATGGATTCGCCCATGGGCTGTTACTCTTTCTGAGAAGAGAGCCCATTCATGAGACGTGCTCATTGATTGTGTTCCATTATCTCATCCCCATTGCGATCTGTTGAATGTTTTGTTACATTTTTCCTTGCATATCAGATATTATAAAAGCTTGCATTGATTGCTTTTGATTTTCTTTTGTTTACATTCGTTCAGCGATTTATGCATGAATTTAAAATGGGAAATAAGTTCACAATGCGTTTGTTTTTGAAGGAGTTTGATTCTAGTTAGTGGTATTAACTTTTTACATATTTACAGGAGACCAGAATTGTATGTTTTTTTTAAAAAACAGGCCGTGTGTGTGTGTAATAAATGCTGTTATATGATAGAGGGTGCTGTTACGCATTTCCTGAAATGGTCCAGCATCTCTGAATCCAAAAACAAGCAAAGAAAAAAATCTGTGTAAACTAGTGCTACGTCCCAATTTGCCACTTAAACTATGCCCTAAAAATGTTTTTTTTCTTTTGGTGTGGATAACACTGAATGAATATATTTTCATCAGATAAGATACTGATTAGCACTAGTATGCTCTATAACGTCTACTATGGTATCGGACACCACTACAAATGGCTGTCCCCTCAAGTAGTGCCTTATTTAAGGGTATATGGAGGCATTTCAGAAGGAGCGGATAGAAACTGTCAAACCTATGAAGAGTTACACGACTGTGCAAAACATTGGAGGTATTGATGGACAACATCTGTTTTGATCATTGTTCTGAATCCGATCCAGACAAAGTCTGACAAAAAAACAATCATTATTTTTGCAATTCCATTTAGTGACACAAGAGGCTCCGAAAACTGGCTTTGGTGTTTGTCCACTTGCAAACACCAAATTTACAGCCATCAATATGAGATCCAAGTAGTGTTGCATGCTGAATTAGTAACTGATGTTGCAATCACGGACTGCTGGATGCCTCTAAACCCTCTTAATCGCTCTGCTATGTCTGTTAGCCGTCTATCAGATCCAAGAGCTGCACTGGCCAGGGGCTTGTGGGGATGTTTCGGGAAATTGCTGGAATTTCTCTCATCCCATCCCTTCATTACTAATTAGTTTTAATTTAGCCATAGAAACCAGTGTGATGAGGTGAGGGTTGATTTAAGAGTCCTTAAATGTTCCAGTTCACTTTGTGGGATGTGGTGTAGGGGGCGGGAGCTGGTCAACATGGTGATTTTTAGTGTTTGTGTGCGTTGGCACGTGTGCACAAAGTGATTTACCAGAAGTGGTTTCTGTTAGTACTTTTGTGGGAAATATAGTCCACAAAATAATGAACTTTCTGCAGTTTATTTGAATGATAATTATAGTTTGTCTAGTTGCTCATGTTGACGTTGTCCCTTACTTTTTGCAAAACGTTTGGTTCAGTTTTTTATTTAATTCTAAAGTTTAATTTTACTGTTTATTTTAGCACTGTTTTACACCAAGTAGTAGGCCATAGTTTCATTCAATATTAACTATAGTTAAAAAGTGTGGGATGAGTTCTTTCTTTTAGAAAAGCATTAGAGACTTCTTACCAACCCAATATTTGAATGGTAGGGTTTCTATTTTAAAATCTATTGGCTTATTATTGAAATCAATTATTGAGGGACATGGCAAAGTAGAGAGAAAAAAAAAAGAGATGGAGGGAAAAAATGTTTGTCAATGCTTTTGCATTCAGTCTTGCATGTTTTGCTTTCCCCCGAGTAACGTTGTTTTCCATCACTTTGCGAACAAACACACATTTTCTTGGCGGTCCGCACACGTTTTTGCTTCTCAGAGGAATGCGAAGGTTTTACAAGAGAGCGAAGTTTCTTGAGGGAACGCAAAAGCATTAATCTATTATTTTTCGGCCCATCTCATATTTTCTTCCACACTCGTGTCCCTTAAGGGTCTAGAATTCTGCTTTTTTAATGGTTTGTAACTTTAATAATTCTATTATTGGTTGCCCTCTAGTTTATGGCAGTCATATTAATAAATGCTTTTTTTTTTGCAGTGTAACTGGGTTGTGAGAAAGACGTGTCTAGTAGCAGGTAGTTCTGGGTGTTTCCCCTTCTCTCTGTGAGTGCATGTGGTAACGGCGTCTCATGTATTTTGGCTGTTGTGGGTCTGACCTGTTTAGAGCGTTTCCTACTGGGTTGAGAAGTCTGTGAGCAGAAGGTCACGCAGCCAGGGACTGAATCATGCTCTCCCCACCTCCAATTCTTGTCTTGTATCCGCAAAACCTTTTGTAGAGGTAACGGACACTTTAGTTTTTTAGTCTTACACCTGGAAACAAGCTACTTTAACCAAACTCTCGGCTTACGCTGCATTAAATTTAAATGCTAGTCATTCTCTCAGTGAGTGTTTACTTTAGTTATAAGTAATCTTTCCTAGAATGCAAAATGATTTTCATGGTTTAAAAAGTGGGAAATACCATTTTAATGCATGTGTCTTTATATAATCTTGCAGCAGCATCATCTGTTACATACTGTCCTCTTTTAAAAGTTCTATTTTTCCATGTAGATTACAGATGATTAGAATTACTGAGATGGTGTTTGGATGGGCGGCTTGGCTCTTTTCCCATCTGCACCTCCCTCCCCTCCAACATTTTTTAATATCTGAGTGTGCAATATATCAAAAGAAAGAACTGCTTCTGCTTTTACACAAAACTATCCTTTTTTATTCTAACTTAATGCATTCCTTTTCATCAACACTTGAATGTGGGTAAGATTCCTAAAAAAAGCAACAATTTGTCTTTTGATCTGATGTCTGATAGTGCCCCCCTTTCCAGAAATTTCAGTTTTTAATTGGAATCTGGTGTATCCCAAAAGACCTTTTGAATGCTTTATTGGTTTAATTGAAAAATATTTTGCTATATGGAACTTAGAAACACATGCTCAAAACAATATAAATCTTTTTATATTTGATTGTGGGCAAAATGGAGTAAATTGCCAAAGTGAGAAGAGTCTGAGTAATTCCAGACCAAGTGTTTCTGTGTGCAAAGGTGGCTGGCTGCTCTGCTCAAGAGACACTGCCTGTGTCTGCTTTTGGCTAAATAACTCCCGGGGATGGACTGGATGACTTAATCAGGTTTGTCAGAGGCAGTACAGCGTGTAGGGGGTCTCTTTGCTCCTGGGGAGGGGTTTAGGTACCAAACACAAGGAAGGGATAATTGGAACAACGCGCATCATACATGCATCTCCAAGGAGACAGCTGGCTCCTCGACCACCAAAATGGGAACATTGCTTCTAGGTCGATTGTGTTTGTTCCTCTATTCAACGTGAGATGGGAATAGATATTATACAATAGTTGGTCGTAATACACTTTTGGTGCAGAAGAGCAGCATGAACATTCTACAAAACCTTTTATGTTCCACAGAAGTAAATCAATCGGGTTTAAAGCAAAATGAGGTTAAGTAAATTTCCCCCTGAAATTTCATCTTTAAAGTCTAGTATTCCTTTAATTACTGATGCCCCAAACATTTTTGACAACCCCCCCCCCAAAAAAAATATTTGGTTTTGGAGAGCCAAAGTAATTGTAAGAAATGGTGATGTTTAGTTAGCGCTTCTTCAATGGTACCTTTTCACTCTATCTGTGTATACTTGTGCACGCATCTTGGATAAGCTTCAAGATGTGGACACTAAGACTGCATCCGAAATTGCACACTTTCCTACTAGAGCTTAACATTAACAAATGTGGGTGTATTTGAGCTTGGTGTGTTTGAGCCATGGTGTGTAACGCAGTCACGCCTACTAGCTAAGTGCAAGGTAGGGATGTCAAAAAAAAAAAAAAAATATATATATATATAAAAAAAATGTCTCATCCGTAGTGAAATATCTGAAACTCTTTTTCCGCATAATAGATGCATAGAACGGATACCAGCTGCACCTTCTACACAAACCCGCCTCCCCTCACTCACTCGTCTCTTTTGTTCCAGATGAATATTGTTCGTTACAGAGCTTGAAATTCTGCGTGGGATCATTTTACTCATTCCTGTAGATTTTATGCTCACACCCAAAGTGGGCACACAAAGCCACCTCTCAGACTAAATTGAGTTAGTTTTCACTGATTTTAGTGTTTAAATTGTAAAATCCACACAAAGGACAATGTTGGTCTTGAATAAAGCACATAAACACAGTTTTAAGTGAAAGTAAATAGTTGAGAAAGACAAAGCATGTGTAACAGTATGATGGATCTGTGCGTCAGGTCTTAAAGTGACAGCAACCTAATATGCCTGGTGCTTAATTATGACATAATATTAAATATGTCTATATGGCAGTTTTTGTTAATGTTATTGATTGTCAAAATTGTGGAAAACAACTACCCACAGTGGCTGGTGTGCAAAAAAGTTAATGTCAAGCCCTATTCCCTACTATATACAGTAATAAAAAAAAAAAAAAAATCTGTTCCGCCCCTCTAAAAAAGCTCCCTTATTATTGCTAATAACGATGGAAAAAAACATGTTTTTAATTGCTATGGAGACACACACACACGCGCGCGCCATGGGTCCTAGAAGGAGTGAGGGACGTGGGCTGCTCTGAGTGCTCGATCACCTAGCATCCACGTCTCTCAGCTGCTCGTATCTCAAATCTTTACTTGTATTTCAAAGCAAAAAATTGACTCGAAGGCTTGCTCGTATCTCAAGGTATTCCTATATAGGAATGTTATATGTTGATATAAAGGGCCCGGATGACCTATTACTTCTGGTGAGATTCTGAAATGTGCGTACGATGGACGGTTTCCCATGAAGCCACGGGGGATGGTTAATGAATGACAGTGAAGGTACGCAACTGATGCTGCCATGTCACGTGATAATGACAATATGGCGAATGAAGCATATCTTGATTTCATTCATTGTACACACATTCATATTGAACGCATGTAAAAAAAAAAAAAAAAAAAAAAAACACTGCATATTTTATTGAAAGTGGAACTGCCATTCACTTATCATAAAAAAGGCCCCAAAAGAAGAATGCCATTTAATTTGAGATCATTTTGTGGAAAAATTTGGTTCTTTCTTTTTTCTCATTTTTCTCTCTCTCTCTAGCTGGTCTCAAAGACCTCGACCAATTTTACCAGTCGAAACAGCAATGGTTTGATGTACTCGACCACGCGTGAATCTAGGCCAGACCCAACATTTTTCATTGACCAGCTCTCCACTGATCTCTATTCATAGATCGACGGAACCCAGAGCCACCTCAACAGCTGTGAGAGCAGGGCCGGTCGGCCCCTACGAGCCCACAATGGGTGGAACTGACATATGCTCCTTCTCATTCACCGTCATGAGCCAGTTTAGCCGTCATCCTCTTGAATCTTTAATGGACAAAGAGATGTTAGGGGTTCTTGAGTGTGCCGCCCAGCTGCTGCTATTGCATCAGAAACAACAGAGCGTGCTCCTCGAAGTATTGTGAGGATGAGTAGATATGGGAAATGAGAGTGGCCGTGAAATGAGAGGCTGTAATCAGCAGCTCTTGTGCTCATTTCCTTTTTTAATTCTTTAAATTGTGCTATTGTGACAATTAGTTGACACACTGATCGTTAGAGCTATTTGTGTGTTGCACCAAGCATCAATTTCCGGGAATGCCACTTTGCCCATCTAGTCATAATCTGCACATGTTATTTTTCCGCTTGATGGGTTGTTTTTCAGTTTTGTTACCATGGCACCATGAGTCAGTGTCTGTGTCAACTTTGTTTATGTGGGCCGCACATGTATCGCGTGTTCGTGGAAAAATCAAAGGGATTATTTAAAAAAGATGAGAGCAATCCACTTATTTGTACAATTTTAGAGAAATTCAGTCAGATTATTTATATTTTATTTATATATTTTTATATAAATCAAAATATATACTCCCTTTATCTTTGAATATTGAATAAAACCATGATTTATAAATGTGCGTGTATGCATGTATTCAGTATTCAAAAATAAAGGGAGTTGATTTAAATAAAAGTTGGGTCTGTATGATTTTCATTTCTGAATTAAAGGAACAAATTGTTAATAGCAGTAATGAGAATTATTAATATTTTTAAAATTATTAAAATTTGTCCAAAAGTCATCTTACTGTTCAAAGAAGTAATAGTCCTAAAATGTTTCAAAGTATAATTTAATTTATTCTTTTTTTACAGACATACATGTGTATCTTAAAAACTACTTCCTATCACCTAATGACCACACCGTTTTTTTAGTTTCGTCTTCTAAACGAACCAAATCATCACTTCAGCAATCAGTGCGACTCCATATTTCCTGTTATTGTTTGACGTTCTGAGATAAGCCAAGCAAGCAGCCCGAAAGTCTGTTTCCTCCTCACGTCTTCAGTTGTGTTACGTCTTTGAAATTTGCCGCCTTTTCGTGTAACCGTGGCCCAGCAATTTCCTCTTCTCGTGATGAACGCCTACTTCCTCCGTCTCTTTCACCTCTTTTTCTTCATCTCTGTCTTTTCTGGCTAGTTAAGACAAGGTTTGTGTAAAGTTGTGATAAATACGGATGTAAGTCTTGATTTTGAAGCATTTTTGTTTGATGATGCAGAGACCTCATACTGCTGAAGAATAATCGGCTTAAAGAGCTGGAAGCATCGACTCGTTCGAGCAGCTGCTAGTTGCTGAGGTTTCCGGGTAAGTTTCCCTATACTTTTGGATGAGTCCGGGCCGCTCAGGGTGTGGCTTTGGCCACTGGGGTCAGCTTTTTGACCCCTAATATATCACTACAGGTCTATCTGTAAATCAGGCTGCATTTCTTTTTGAAAATTTAAATGCATTGTTGAAACTTTTTGCTTGGTTTGTTTGCTTCGTTGAGGTGTCTCCATCAAGCAGGCAAGGCAGTCGGCAGGTTTAGACGCTTAGAATGTGCTTTTAAATTATGCTTAATTTTGATACGAGATGTTTTTGACCTGTTTCGTAATATTATCCACACTATACTCTCCTGTGTATATGTTAGTTCATTCATATTTTTAGTAAATACTGCATTAACATTGTAACTTTCATTACAGGGCAATTTTTTTTCTTCTTCTACAAAGCGTTGTTTTCTTGTAGGAACTAGTGAGATACAAAACTGCGAGAAACTAGAGGAGTGGAAACTGTTGCTTAGCTGTGACAGGATATCCTGGTTACTGCATGAGATTTAGAGGACTTGTTTTTGACACCAAGCGCCTGCTGAGACTCAAACTTAAAGAAATGAGTAGTTTTTGTCTACTCTGTTTCTATTTTTAACAGATCATTGTTCGTTTCAAGGAGAGAAAACCGTTGGTTCACGTTGGTAGTGTTTGATTGTAATATTCAAAACTTTTATGTTGTGAGCATTTCTTGTGTACTTTGCCTCATCGGGATTAATCACTTTCTATATTCCTCAAGTCGTAAGTCACTTTCGATAAAAGCATCTGCTAAACAAATAAATGTAAACCTAAATGCTTGTTTTATGTCAAAACATCATTGTTGGCTGAGGTTCGTCTCTCTTTTTTTCTTCCCCAAACAGAGATGAAGGAAAAAAAGTGTATGTATTGTTTTAGACATTGTTTTATTTAGACATTTGATTATGGTAATCATTCAGTACTGCGGTGTCATTACTCTTTTACTTGTCGTAAATTGTACAAATCCCTCTCTCAGGTATTTTAGATAGGCAGCAAAAACAAAAAATATTAAAAAAAACCTTTTTTCTAAAACTCGCATCAATTTTTTTATAAAAATGCACTATTTTGTGTCTCCGTTCAGATCTGAGAAATGTAGTCTTTCTGGATATGACCCGTATGTAGCATACAAAGTGTGCAGTGTTGTCTGAATACACATTTTCTCACACACTTTCCTCATGTGGACGGGGTGACGTGCACTATGAATAGTGAATGAGTCAGTTGTTTTGCGCAATACATGCATGAATGTGTAAAATGCCGGTTGCGTATGTTCGTCATAATCTTGTGAGTTCAGCACTGATCCGAGGTGTCACGTTAGACGCGATTTCCCATCCTCTCCTTCCACACGCAGTTTTTGTATGAGAACGTCTCTTGGCATCATGCTGATGTTTGCGTGATTCCGATGCTTATAGCATTACTATAGCAACCAATGGAAATACACAAAATCAAACTGGAACGTGTCTTCGACTGGACCCACAGTTTTGTCTCTCCAGAAAGGTTTGTATCAACATGGCACAGGTCAGACCTGCAGGGTAGAATTGAGAGCCGACCGGCTCAGTGAAAGCGAGAACATGAGTAGCAATAACTCAGTGGCTGTCTCGTGGGTCTTTGTTTCTCAGCACAGATAAAGCTTGCTGCTCCTTTGTAGCCCGTAACTGTGTGGGCCCTCTGTGCTCTGGGGCCCTTTGTAGAGGTGTCAAATGAATCACTGGAGGGCTCCTTTGAAATCTATACAGGACGTGGGTAATCCAGGGATGCGAAACCTGGTGAAAGTGTGAACTTCTGAGCATTATTTTACCTTCTTCTCACAACTGACAGACTGTAGCTGTTCAGATTGGTACTATTGTTCTCTCTGCAGGAGTGAAGTCTCAACATTTAAACAGCACTGTGCCTGTCTCTGTTTGACTGCAAGGATGAATGAGTTTTTTTAGTTCCATTGTGTTATTAGTAATGAAAGTAATAGTAATGAAAGATTGTGTCGACTTAGGCCCCGTCCACACGGAGACGCGGATCACTGCATCCGCATACATTTCTTATCGGATTGGCGTTTCGTCCACACGCATCCGGTGATTTGGGAGACTGAATCCGCTCTCTTTTGATACCGGGTCCTAAAGTGGATAGATCTGAATCCGACACCCTTGCGGACTCGTGTGGACGGCCAATCCGTATATTTTTTGTTTACCGATGATGTCATCACATCATGTGTCGGCTGCGTCACAGTAACAGCAACAGTGTTGCCAGATTGGACTGAAGATTCCAGCGCAGCTACAGCTTAAAACCCTCCAATTTAAAAAAATACCAGCCCAAAGTGCGTACTCTTATAAATAATGAAAAATGTTGAGCCATTTTATGCATCAAAAACCATCCCAAATTTTATCAACCAGCTAAAAGGCATGTTTTCCCGGTCGGACGTGACAAAAAGGTAAATAGCAATCTGGCAACACTGAACCGCAACAACAATGCGCATGCTCAAAGTCTTCTCTGTGTATAGTGTATTATCTGTGGCAGAATTACAGCGCCCCATACTGGTCTGGCATATTAACTACACCGGATTCAGTCGGTTTTAGTGGTATCGTGTGGACGCAGATTTTTTTTGAACAAGGAAAAAAAAGATCGGATAAGGAACGCGCCGGCATCGTGTGGACGTGGCCTTAGAGTGGCCTGCAATTACTGCAGTTATTATTGCTATAATTTGTCTCTTAGGCCCTGTTTCCACATGGCATTTGTTGATCTGATCACTAGTGGACGACACTAAATACAGGTGTAACTGAGGTCTAAAATGTTATGAGGTTGTCCACTTTTGTCTACTTCCAAAGGTAGTCGAAAACACATTTGGTCAGATTGTTTTCATAGCGTTTCATGTTGTCGAATGCATTCGAACGGCAACAAAAGGCCTGCTCTCTGCCTACTGACATAATGCGTGAGCAAAATCATGGCATTGCCATCTTAAGTGTCCAAAAATGTGGTATTCCGAACCCATCCATGGCATTATCATGCTATATTTATATTATTATGGGTATTAGGACCCATGGTATTATGTATTACAATGGTTCCTGTCCTAAAACAACATGGTGCTACCATAGCGCATGACCTAAAACATAAAAATACCATGGTACATGTCCTAAAACTTGGTATTATAATAGTTCATGCCCCAAGATGGGGTATTTCCATGGCATGTCCAAAGCAACATATTGCCATGGTATACATATCCTTGAAACATGGGAATGTAGTGGCAGGTGTCCTAAACATGTGGAAAAGTCCTAACGCTCGGCATCTTCGCACGCATTTTTTATGAAAATATCCTAACAACAGCCTCTCACAAAGCCTCTCACCCCTTAACTCGTTCATTCTCTCAGCGTCGTTCGGTTTGGTTGCATCATTCACCACAGTGATACTTTTATAAGTGATTTATAGCGGTTTTACCTTGTGTTGTTAACATTGTGATTGTTCACGTAGTGAAAAATATATACGTACAGTACAGCATATAGAGAATGACATCAAGATGAGTAAGAAAGACTGTACGAAATTCTCCCTCTAAGCAGTAAAACCCTCCTCTCGTCTCCTTCACGCCAGCAGCGACGCTACTCAAAGCTGAAGTGCGCGTTACAGTAAATTGTTGAGTATTTTTAGAGTTTGTCAATTATTAATTAGTATTTATATGAGATCTTAATGGTTATTTTAACTGTAATAGGTTAAAACCCAAAAAATATTTTAAATTGGCATTTATGGTCATGTGGAACGAATCGAGTGATTTTTATTGCATTCTTATGGGGAAAATTGCTTTGGTGTTCGAGAATTACGAGCTAGCTCTTGGAACGAATTAAACTCATAAACCGAGGTATTACTGTATTTGAAATATGGGAATGTAGTGGCACGTGTCCTAAACATGGTATTGTCATGGTACATATATTTAAAAAAAACAACACACAAAAAAAACATGGTACTGCCATTGTATTTGAGGGTCCTTCCGAGTCAACTGAACCCGAGGCTAAAAAGTTTGATTTTGATTACTTATTCTACAAACACTTCTATTACAAAAAATATTAAATAATGTTAAAACCAGAAATGTATCTTGTTTTCCTCTATCAAACCAATTGAACATGCCATAGAAAATAAAAAAAAAATTGGAAAACTTGGTAAATTTTCATTTGTGAATACAATATTTTGCCTTCACTATTTTTGTTCGTATTTCTTTAAATATTTAGTTTTCTGAAATTTTGGGTTTATTTGACACCATGTCCAGAATCATTATGTTCCAGGTCTAGAAAACTCTTATTTCAATGTCCCGTATAAGAAAGACAGTGTAGTGTAAAGTGTCCCTCAATTTCACGTTGAGGTGAAGGTTTGATTAAAACGGGTGATTTGATCAAGTTTTCCAGAAGGAATTGGAATGGAAGAACAGGCCATGCTGTGTGTGTCCGTGTCCCTGCCCCCCCAATCAGAGAGACAGAGACATCTCTAGGCCTGCCTGTTTATCTGACTGGTCTATTAAGACCTCTGAACAAATCAAATCCCTTTTGTCAATCGGTTTTCTTCTCAGCGCCTTTCACCAGCATTATTGTGTAGGTTTAAGAAACAATGTCTATCAAAAATGTTAATTTGTTTCACATCAATTAGGCTTTTGTTTTGTAGAAATATTTGATTGACAAGAAATGAATGCTTTAGCTTTACATAGCTGTTGCTTATGTCCCACTGGCTTTGTGGTTGTTTCCACATTCCCAGCATCTCATGCTTTACTGTTATGTCAACATACGGCGTGGGATAAAACCGCTTGTTGGTGCGTGTGCATTGATTGTCTCCGCTACAAGTGGGAAATAAAGAGTATTTTGTGATAGAGTATTTTCTATATAAATAGAGTATTTTGTGTACTTGACTCAATTTGATCTGTTTCTCTCGAATTATGTTAACAGTATCCCAAACCATAAAAGAGAAGCAGATTAAAAATTAAACTCAGTTTCAAACAAGAGTGCAGCTATTCTGTCCATTTGAACGACAGCTTGAGAGATTTACGTAAAACCGGGTACTGAGATTTATTGACTTCTGTCAGCTGAAATCATCCCATCTGTAACAAGGAAACTTCTAACAAGGAATGAAACCTTTCCAAGTGAACCACCCTGGAAAGATGCAACTTCTGATGGCACAGCTGCCATAGTAACAGAGCCTGGGTAATGTCTGTGGAGATTATTATGGGATGAGTCATGGCAGAGTGACATGGCAGCTTGTTTGAATGGGTTGAATGAATGCTTGTTTCACAGGCTGCGTGTGTTCTTGTTTTCTCTCCAAGAATCATCCCCATGCATTATGGAACGAGGGATTAAATATGTAACAGGGTTTATCCACAAAGACCAAAGATGATCCGCGTTGTCCCGAGTGTCAGGAGTACAACTAACTATTGCTTTGACGTATGTCAATTTCTCTTTATCGTCTTGCCTAACCTTTTCTTGGTAAGGGTTTACGGTTTTATTGTAATGCTACTGACAATTATTTGCTCATATTGTTCAGGGAATTTTGCAGGCCAGATACTTGAGCTTGAATTAACTTTTTAGTAAGACTAACAGTTACAAAGAAAATGCCTTTGTTTCTTCTTTTTTTTTAAAGTACAAATACCTTAATTTATGTACTTTAGGGCCCGTCCACACGGAGACGCGGATCACTGTATACGTATACAGTTTTTAGCGTATTGGCGTTTCGTCTACACGGATCCAGCGTTTTGGGAGACTGAAATCGCTATTTTTTTTTTTTTAAACCGGGTCCTAAAGTGGATAAATCTGAAAACGACATCCTTGCGGTTTCATATGTACAGCCAATCCGTATATTTTGTGAAACGATGATGTCTTCACATCACGTGTCGGCTGTGTCACACGTAAACGCAACAACAATAATGCCGGTTATGCGCATGCTCAAAATCTTCTATGTGTATAGTGTATATCTGTGGCAGAATTACAGCGCCCCATACTGGTCTGGCATATATACTACACCGTTTTAGTGGTTTCGTGTGTACGCTGATATTTCTTGAGACGACGGCGTGTTGACTTTTTTTTTTTTTTTTTTTTTTTTTTTTTTTGAACGAGGAAAAAAATGATCGGATAGGGAATGCACCGTCTTCGTCTGGACGTGGAATTAGGCTTTTCACTGTCGCTTTGTATTGCTGGATTAAAGAAAAATGTCCACTCACTTTCGGCCAATAGCCCCTGTCATGAAAACTACATTTTTCTTGCTATTTTGTTCTATATGCTCTAATAACAACACAACGTTTCCTCAGCAATCCACCAAGACCATTTATAGAAACCAAAGTGCAAAAATGAGCCATTTGTCAACATGACAAATTGCCATCATTATGATGTTACAATCATGAGCACATTAATATATGACCGTCTTGGTTTACATCAGGGACTCATCAGCAACTGCACAACACTGTTGACTTTTAAGGCAAGTCTAGCCAATCATAACAAAAGTCATTTACATATAGATGTCTTAAAGGTACAGTCACAAAAATGTTATGTTTAATTCTAAGTCAGAGATATTGTGTATCAAAATAAATATTTTTTGTGATTTTACTCAAGCTACTCAGTATGTTGAATTTGTTTGGACTGAATACCACATAACCATGGCAAAGCCAACTTTAATAAGGGATACGTTTAGCTTGTAGATGTGTCAGGCTTTTTGATTCTTATTGCTGTAGAATTACTTCATTTTATAACATTAATTTAAGATGGTGCATGCTAAAAGCTTTTCCTGTAGCTCAGTCAGTAGAGCATTGGTGTTTACAATGCCAAGGTCATTGGTTCGATCCCAGGGAAAGCAAGAATTGATTCAATGTGTTCCTTGAATGCAATGTAAGTCGCTTTGGATAAAAGCGTGTGCCAAATGCATAAATGTAAATGTAAAACCCCAAGGCTTTGAGATGAATGGGTGGCATTTATATTTTCTGATGTCAATTGATCTCCATTGTTTTAGTTTCAAAAGCAACATTCAGACATAATATAATGAGTGTTCAAAAGACACAAGTTTGTAGGTCTTACTGCAGAAATTAAAATGTCATGTATTAGATGTCTCAAAAGAAGAAAATTCTTATTCAGATTCAGTGGATCTCTCACACTGAAACGGTCAAAGCTTTGCATTCCTGAAATGCGTTTTCAAGGTTTTCCAGAATAATTCCTCAGTGTCAGCTTTTGCACATTAGCAGCAAATTATCTAGGGACAGAAAGAGCTCTCTGTCCTGACCCTGAGGTCAGACATGCTTTTTAACCAAAAATATGGAAGTCTTTTGAGTTACTGTAACAGATAAAGAGATGGATGATAAAAAACTGATAACATTTATGACAATAAACTTGTCTTTAGTCTTTTAAAATAATTGCACAGCAGAAATGTACTTAATTGACAAATCAACTTCCACACTATAGTATACGTTCAAATAATATATTTTAAAAGAAAAACAGCTCCTTTATTTCTATATCTGTGAGTATAATCAGGAGAATGTTATAATTGTTTACTCTGATAATGTGTAGTGTGCCGTCTTATTCTTATGCGATCTTGAGTGTTGTATAGAATAAAGTTTGATTCATAAATCTGCATTCATTGGCTGTGGTAAAAGACAGTTAGACCTGAACATAAAACAGCTTTACACTTTATTTTTGATGGGCTTTTAAATATTTTAACTCTTTTCCCAGCCAGCCACTGCCAGCATTTTTGATCATTTTCACAAACTTTCATGGTCTCCAGAATATTTTGTTGTATGATGATCTAAACATGGAATATATTAAACAAATTGACAGCCTCTCCTTTTAGACAAAACGATTAAATTTTTCCTTTATCGTTTCGTAAAAAAAAAAGCAACACTTTAACCAAAAAGCTAAGAAAATCTCACTTTTGTCAAAGAATACATCCAGATCGGATTCAGAATAATGATCAAAACTCCATCAAAGTCCATCAGCACTCCAAAGCTTGCATAGTCCTATACCTTTTTAATGGGTTGGCATTTCATTTGGAATTAAATTATATGCTGTCTAATGTTGACGATCACGTTATTTCACACATGCATCTGCTTGAGTATCGCTTGCTATCACTCGTTTCTGCTTCTCTTTTGCCTGTGTTTTTATCTGGAGATTCTGTACTCTTTAGGAAGATGTTCCATAGCACTGTAAGTGCCCCCAACCTGTCAGGTGTGTGGGAGGATGAGTGAGGACTCAGTAGTGCAGAGGATGGGGATATTTATTAAACGAAAATAAAACAAACACAAAAACTACCCTGAAGGGGAAAAACGAAACTTAACTGACTTGACCAGGAAACAGACAGAACAGGAACAAGACAGCAAACATCACCATAATACGACAACGACGGAATAAATGGGGAGCACATGAGGATAATGAGAGGGGAAACAGCTGGGGACAAATCAATGTAACAAGGGAACAAGGCGGGCGGGGTTACACAATGACAAGACATGAACATGCAGCCAATGTGGACGCGCATCACTGTGTGTTCACATGAAACGGGACAAGACGGTGCACAGCCAATGAAAACACAAACCGCGTGCTAAACATTACACGCAGACATGAGAGAGCGTGGCTTGCGCAAAGCTCAAAATCACACCCACTCACATGATGTAGAGCATGCGAGAACGAGCAAACACTCGTCTCGGGCGCTCACAACAAGGACGAACACACAGGCCATGAATGCCCGAGTCCTGGCGTAAAATCGAAACGGAACAAGATCAAAGTCTTGGGACCGGACATCATTTTCGCGCCTGCGCGAAACACGACATTAGAAATCGCACTCCTCCATGAAACATGAGACATTACGGTAGTGTCAGAGCTCTGCCACAACACCAAGAAATGACTAGACCAAACGTGGCAGAACCCTGACACTACATTTTACATTTATGCGTTTGGCAGACACTTTTATCCAAAGCGACATTGCATTCAAGGAACACATTGAATCAGTTCTTGCTTTCTACCTTGAAAACACTACCTTGAAAACTACACTACCTTGATAACATGGAAAGCCAGAAATTATATCATTGGCAGGGAAGCATTGTCTCATAAATAACAAACTCTTTCCTCACCATTGATAAAAATTATATTTGATAATACATTTCAGCAGCTCAACTGGCAGAGCATGAAACCATCAATGCCATTTTCTGCATACTGATAAATGTATGACTTGCATGTTGTTTGTTTTTGCTTTTTTTTTTAAATGTTGAGACCGAACTCTGTACTTCTAAAAATGCTGGTCTTGTTACCTTTTTTTAAGCTTATTAGCAGAGTACTGGTGTTTTACGTCCCTTGTTATACTAATCAGTTTCTGAAAAAGAGATGTTTGATTAAATTAGTATACGTAAATGACCCTCGCTCTCTCCCAATGTCTCCCTCTGCAGGCTTGGATGACAGTCGGGCAGCCACATCCTCCATCAGTGCAGCCATGCCACCCCCGGCAGACATTGTGAAGGTGGCCATCGAGTGGCCTGGGGCCTTTCCCAAACTTATGGAGATTGACCAGGTCAGTTCCCATAGCTGACTATATGTCCTTGTATATGCATACATGTTGCAGAAGTGTATGCTTGTTCTTTTTCTGTCAATATTTACTCCGCTTCATGTCGTTCTAAAACGGTTTCTTTCCATAAAATGAGATTTCATGATCACGGCTGTTGATATCAGAACACAAATGAGGGTCTCCCAGTCCTCAGTAATTGTTTGCTCCACAGAAGAATAACCCATATGGGTTTTGAACAACATTGTGAATGATTTTCACTTAATTATTATTTTAACGTGAGAGAAAAGGCACAGCAGTGCATGTCTGATTGATGATGTGCTATAAAACGATTAAAACTAACCTTAATTCAACTAAAGTTCCTTAATTATCTTTATTATTCTGACTTGACCAAATGTTTGCTCAAAAGTTGTGAATTCTGCAGTTTTATTGGGTATCAATATGTTTATTAGCTGTAAAGAAATGAGGTAGAATATCAGTTCTAAAACTAGAAGGATTTTTTTCTTCTTTGTTTTGTTACTGCAGAAAAAGCCTCTCTCGGCCATCATTAAAGAAGTATGTGATGGGTAAGTAACAAACTTTATTATTATAATTATTTTAGATTTATGTATTCATACCTGCAAACTTGTCATCGTCTGGCAAAATTCACCGTTCTGACTTTGAAATAAGTGTGAAAATCCGTTTTTATTTGGAAATGAATATCTGAAGGGAACTGTTTCAAAAGCATTTTCTTGTCTCTGTGTGATGCCTAATAAACCTTATTCAAAGCAGCACCATGACAAGTGTGAAACCAAGGCTGAGAGGGATAGACTTGTTGTGTTTTCAATGGCATCCGCTATAAAAGCTGTATAAAAGCTCCTAGATTGCTTATAATTTTCCATAGCTCATGTTGTCTGCCAAAATTATCTTCCTTTTTTTGTCTACTGAAATGTCTTTGAAAGATATTTTTGTAGTGTTTCATCAGCAGAGCAAATTAAATAACAGTACAACCCACTGAAGAGATGTCTATCTCTCACAGCCTCGCTTTCATTCCCATTAAAAATCATAGATGGCTCTGCTGTGAACAAGGTCTATAAAAGTGGCTTTTATAAATGCTTTGTGTATAGGGGTGACCACGGTAATCGTAGTATTTCTGCATTTCCGTAATTCACCAGAGAGTGAATTTGCATCCAGCTCGTCTGTAGTTTTGGTTCATACCAGTTATATGAACGTTTAACGGGAACCGGCAGACGTTTAACACAGACTTTAATCATAAAATAAAACATAAATCCAAAACGAAAGTAATGGCGGCAGCCCCTCGCGGTCGACTGCCGCCCACACAAAACACAACATAAGTCCCAGGCCTGGTCCTCTCTCGTCTTCACTGTCGTCGCTCCTCCTTTTAAGCCTCCGCTCCTCCGTGAGACGAGAGACCGATGGCTCGCAGGTGTCGATCATTCTCAATCACGCCACCAGCTCTCGTGACGCTCTCACGGTCCCTTGACCCCGCCCTGCTCGCCACACAAACCCACCCCAACCCTCTTCACCTTTTTTTGACCTGTGAGAGTTTGCAGTTATGTGCAATATGGTGGTATTGTTTTTGTTACACAGCAACAAACATCATTGTGTAGCAATCTCATGTTTGTGTCATTCTTCTCTGTCTAGGTGGAACTTGCCAAACCCTGAAACATTCGCCCTGCAGAATGCCGACTCGACCAACTTCTACATCACCGAAAAGGTTAAATGAAGAAAAATCTCAAAAAGCAGCTCTATTACTAAGCTCATTCGTAACCCCACCCCCAAAACACAAGCCTTATAACAATACCTCCTCTCTTCTGTTTTTTTCTGTTTCTTTTTAACCACAGAATCGTAACAACATCAAAAATGGGTCCATTCTGCGGCTTACTACGTCTGCTGTGAGTAGCACATTTGAGTTTGCAGATGGCAGAAATGCATACGGTTTCTAAAGGCTACATCAGCAGGAGGAACCTGCTTTTATCCTCTGAAGCCCTGCCCCATCCAGCTGGGGCCTGTAATCCTTCAGATGTGAGGGGTGAAAGGTTATATTACCAAAGCTTCCGAAAGTGTCAGGCAGCAGCTGAGAAACATTCTTGCATGACCTGTCAATGCGTAAATGTGCCCAGCTGTCATTGTTTTCTCTTCTTTTCTCTCTGCCGGTTATAGAAAATGTCGGGATTGGCTCTTTGTTCTAAAAATGCATTGTCGTTTTGGAAACCCAATACATTAGAATGTATATTTAATTGAGAAACTGCTTTTCTTATGACCCATCTGAATTTGCAGCTTAGGGATGATGATATTTAAAGCTGATGTCTGTGACATTTGAAACCGTCCCCTCCAGCATAATGACAACAATGGCTGTGTCTCTTCCTGTGATGTTCTGCGCCAGCCACCAGTGATATTTAATCAGTGCTCTATATGGTTTTGATAGGTTGCATAGAAGAAAGCAATAGTGTTCGTGATGCTGTGTTCAGTTGCAATAGTGCAATCAAATTGTTGTTGTATTTTTAAATAATTTTATTTTTAATAATAATTTTTAATTTTAAGGGAAGAAAGATTGAAATGGAAAGGTTTTGGACACTTACTCTGTACAAAATATACAAATGCATTTGCAAAATATAAAACTAACTGATATATGTGAACAGCTTTTCTCAGAACTGACTATTTTTGTAATTGTGGTTCAGGATATCTAGATATTCCACTTACGTCAAAGGTGGCTTAAATAATCTTTTTTTTTTACTGAATATTTGCTGAATTTGATACACTGTGTCGGATCATTTAAAATAGTTTGTCATTTTGACATTTAAAACATCTACTTCATTTCACTTTGAAACACTGTCATAGTAAAGGATGGTAAAATGGAATGGAAATTAAAAAAATGTTTTAAAAGAATACTCACAAAATTATACACAAGATATTGTTAGAGTGAACAGACTTGATAAAAACAAAGCATATCAGAAAATGTACAACCAAATTAATCAAAGATGTTGATAATGATTATTTGTAACTGAATATAGGAGCTACATGAAGTTGAATAATGGATAATTAAACGTTTATAATAAAAATTTCGTCAGAATATATCCCAGGTGGGGTTCTTGAAGGTTTAATTTTAGTTAACTAATACCCATCAAAAACAATTTTGTTACTTAAACTTTAACTTAAACTTATTTTATTTCAGCTAGTTCAAATAAAATAGGCAACATTTCTCCTTTTCATTTAGTTAAGCTTGATATACTAAAGCAAACAAACAGAAAAAATAAAATTGATAAAAGCAAAATTGTCTAAAATTGAATAGAATTAAAATAAATAACTCTTTTAGTATCACAATTATACAAAAAAAATGTAACTTGTCTTTAAGTGTCCAAATAGTTTTTAGGGTCACTGCAAATGTGTTTGTGCAAATGTGCAAATTGATACTCAATAAATTGGCTTTTAATTTATTTGAATGTAATTTACAGAATATTTTATAATTAATGGTCTGCATTGAAAAAAAAAACCACAATATGATATGACTGCATGTGGAATTTTTAGGATAAATGGAGTATGTAGCAATGGCTGACACACTCACATTGAATAAAGTAGGCAGTGATTTAGAGAAGTGTAGTCTTGCCTTCTTCCTTGAATTGTGTGACTAAAGGGCCTGACCTCCTACATAACGATATGTCACCCTCTCATTAACACGCCTCTTCTGTGGCCATGGTAACAGGCCCAGATGGCCCAGCAGCTGCACGAGCGCATCCAGTCTTCCAGCATGGACATGAAGCTGGACGCTCTGAAGGATCTGGCCAACTCTTCACGAGACATCACCTTTGCTCAGGAGTTCATCAACCTTGACGGCATCTCGCTGCTCACACAGATGGTTGAGAGCGGCACAGAGTAAGTAACTGTTTTTGTTCCTCTGCCTACCTTTCCTCATGTCTCTCTATTTTCATTATAATGCTCTTGATATTCACTCATTGGTTTGTTGCCTTAGCAGGGCTTAAACAATTTAAAACCCGAACAAAGACGTGGCCAGTGACTTGTGCTGTACGCTTTGATGAAGCCCATTCAAATGTCTCATAATAATGTCTTCAAATCCCAGTAAACTAAACTTGTAGATAAGCATAATCCACCATTCAAACATTCGGTGTCAGTAAGATTTTTAATTAAAGAAATTAACACTTTTACTTATTTTTTAAAGGAAACTAATATATAGTGAAATATATAATTGTATTTACATATTTATGTTGCATAAAATGTATCCTTATCCACAACAATATTAAGCAGCTCAACTGTTTTTAATATTGGTAATCATAACAAATTAGTAAAAATAAGAAAACAATACCTCGGTTTACGAGTTTAATTCGTTCCAAGAGCTCGTAACTCAAAATTCTCGTACATCAAAACAATTTTCCCCATAAGAATGCACAAAAAATCACTAATTAATAGGGCAAAACAAAAATTTTTTTTAAAATTGGCACTTATGGTCATGTGGAACGGAACGAAGTTCCACATGACCATAAGTGCCAATTTTAAATATTTTTTTTGTTTTGCCCTATTAATTAGTTAAAATTATAACCATTAAGATCTCATATAAATACTAATTAATAATTGACAATTAAACTAAAAATACTTGCTATACCGATTTGCTCAAATACAAAGTCACTTGTAAACCGAGGTATTACTGTATTTAAATTGTAATAATGTTTCACAATATTTTTACTACTTTTATAAATAAATGTAGCCTTGGTGAGCATAAGACACATCTTTAAAAAAACGAAAAAGTACTGGGTCCAAACTTCTGAAGGCTAATACTCAAAGACAACTTAAACACAATGATTTGCCATTGGTTTAATACAGACAACACACTTCAAACATATCAACGTTGTAAAATACAAAACGACACAAAAATGTGTCTTGTAACCCAACATTACAAAGTGTCCTCAATCACAACACAAACACAAAATGTTCTTTTGATCACATAACACAACAGTGTGCCCTCAAACAAAAAATAACATGCTCCCAGACACAATACAAACGGAGGGCGCTTTGTTCTGTTGTTTGAGGCCAAAATGTTGTGTGTGGTATTGTTGTTTGATCACACTTTTGTTGTGATTGAGGACACTTTATAGTGTTTTATTTGAAGCTGAACACAAACAATGTGCAACACAACTCGTTCACAATAGAGATGCATTATCCAAATAAACTGCGGATGTTTTCTATCAGACGCTGGTCTATTAATAATAAATAATAAATGAAGTGTATGCATTTCACTCCCTCCTCCGGTCTCCTCTCTGATAAAAAGCAGCCGCGTTGCCTGACCATCTCAGTTGAAGGTTAAAGCGGAGATAGACTATCTGCTGAGCTGGCACTTTTTCAAGTCCTATACGGATGGTCCCATGAGGAGGCCGAGCTCTGCCAGCAGACACAAACTGCCTTAGGAGAGAGACAGAGCACAGAAACTTGGAGGGGGAAAACTGAGATTGGAGAAATGCATTTAGAGAGGGATAATAATGCACAAAAAAAAACAAAGGCGCAAGATGTATGCACTTTCAAGACGGCTAGAGGGAGGAAACTGTTTGAAAAAAAGACATGGTAGTCTGTCAAACTGGATGTCTCCTCTACGGCTGGTCAACTTCACAGGCTTGTGCTTCTGTTTTCCGTTACATGCTAACCTAATTATGCCCGTCCTTGCTCCATTTGTCAAGGTCTTGCTATTCCAATGGCTCTCTTCATGTAGTTGTGGAAGATTTATCTGATTTGCCCGATACATTCATTTTCTTGCTTCTTGCATGAGCAGAAGTGATTTCCCTCTGGTTCTCCACCGGCTATGTGAAATTAGGCTGCCGTTGGGATGTTGGTTTTATTTCACTGAATCAATAGCTGCGTTTTTACTTATCGGAGCTCTGCGCCGCCAGCTGAGGTGTTTCAACATTTCGGTACGCTGAAGAGCTGACCATGGAAATGTTTTTCATGGGTATGTTTTATATAAAGCAGCTCTGTGTCAACAGCTCCTGACCTCAAAGAGCCTATGTGTGGGTTTCTATGCAGTCCTTTCATACCGTAAAGAGTCCAAGCGGACACGCACATGCACACGAGTACACTGTTCCACATTCTTGCCGTGGATTCCTGTTAGCCGCTGACCAGGCGATGATTATTCAAAAAACTTAAGCATGACGGCACTCTTGAGGGTACGGAGCGAGTACTCTTACATCATGGGGTATGAATGTAGCCGTTTGAAGGGTTAGCGGTGTAGTGGCTCCCTCTACTGGTCATGTGCGACAGTAACATTCTGATTGAGGTTGCTGATAACGATTAAAGCTGCAGAAATAAAGTTATCATTTATTACATTTAAGGTATTTGGGTGCCTTATATTTATAGTTGACAACTGTGTAAAATAGATCAACAACCCTTTTTTCAGACCCTTCTATCTGGAAACCCAAATTCCAGGCTTTCCTGTAGTTCAATTGGTAGAGCATTGGTGTTTACAATGCCAAGGTCATGGGTTCGATTCCAAGGAAAGCAAGAACTGATTCAATGTGTTCCTTGAATGCAATGTAAGTCGCTTTGGATAAAAGCGTCTCCCAAATGCATAAATGTGAAAAAATGTAATGTCATTTGTTAGTTTTTAAAAGTAGATTTTAAGCTTTTTTTCTTCAAAATCGTTTGCCCAGGATCCTCCACAAACAACTCCTTTTTCATCCTCCTTTTTCTGACCCTTCTATCTGAAAACACAAATTCCGGTCACCAATGTAACTTGTATGATGAAGTGGTTTTTTAAAAGTACAGTGCAAGTCATTAGGTCAGAAATGACCGCAAACAAGTAATGCGCTTCCTCTTTAATGATCAAACATGATGAGTAAGATCTGTGGATCATAACCCTGCTGTCAGGACAATGAGAGGAAACAAGAGCCACGTTTGAGTCATAAATGAGTGCAGTGTAGTGCATGATGATTTGTAATGGATACTTTTGGTAATCCTTCACACTTGCTCATAACCACCACAGGGAGTTAAGCACACGCCGTGCATTAAACGTGCGTGAAGGCGGTGTGCTTCTCCCACAGTTCTGCTTTGCATGCTTTGTGTCTTTTTAAATGTTCAGCTATGTTTTTTTTCTCAGTTCCTGCCTCACTGGATGTTTAAGATATACTGTACTTGTGTAACAATAACTATGGGTTTTCCACAGATTTTCCTAATGTAAATGTCATAATGGGGTCATAAAGGAATAATTGGAACCTGACTATGTAAGTGTTTCTGTCTCCCTGACGTCAAAGTTTTTAACTCTTTTCAGACGGTATCAGAAACTACAGAAGATAATGAAGCCCTGGTAAGCCCCTCCCCTCAACCTGGATAACCCCCCTGTCACTTACCCTCTAATGTCTGGGCCGAATCTCCGCATGATCGGGCTCTGTCCTCAGTGCTCATAACCAATCAAAGCGATGGGAATACTTGGCAACTGCTGCAGTTACTACCATTTTTCTGATGATTTTATGTTTTGGTTTTTTTCCATGTAACCAAATCAGCTGTCTGTCTTTCTTTTGCATGTGGTATTGGGCAACATTGGTGCTTTAGGATAAGCTTTGCACTAATCACTTTTGGGAACCTCCCCCCCCCCCATTTAAATGGTATAATTGTTTCCAAATAATTGTACCATTAACTATTCCTCTAAACTTGATCAAATCAGCTTTTTTCTTAAAATCTGTTTGCACAGGATCCTTCTAAAATGATTGCTTGTCTTTAACAACCAGTTTCGTTTCTGGCGGTTTATGTTCTGTTACTTAAAATATGTTGTGTGTTTATGTTTTTGTAACTTCAGATTTCTTAGCCTCTCACAAGCTGGCTTTTTTTTTAACTTTTTGTTCCACCTGTATTTTCATTATGAAAAGGCATGAGCTGAGGTATTTGTGCTGATAGGGGGCAGTGTTATTAATTTAAAGCAGTGCTTCTCAATTATTTTCTGTCACACCCCACTAGGAAGAAGTAAACATTTTACGCGCCCCCCCTCCACCCATTTTGGAACTTTCGCCTTATTGTTTCCATGGAGACGTGTCATGCTTGTCACGTGACATACCGCAGTCACAAAAAGCGCTGTATAATAGATAGATCACATTTATTTAGTTTTTATCTTTTTTATTCAAAGTAGTCACCAACTTGTTGGCTCTGTTATCAACTACCTGATATTCAGATTCTCAGATATGTGGAAGTGAATGTGTTTTGTCGCTTAAAAACCTTTATAATGATCATGTTCGTTGCGACGGGCACCGCCATGTTTGTTTGTGCCGTAGTTCAGAGAATCTGATCTGTCTGATTTACAACATGTCAATTCAGTCACTTCTTCTGAAATACGTGATAGTAAGTGGCCGGTGAAGTGGGAGAAGAACAGAGTGAAGTTTATAGTAACCAATACAATGTGTATCTGATATGAATAAAACACATTGTCAGTTTATAATTGAATGGATTGCTATTTCGTCTTTTATAGACAACCGTGTGTATTTTTCAAAGTATAACATGTATTGTTTTGCCAGTATTTAAATGTTTGAAACCTAAAAGAAACCTTATGTGCTTGAAAACACTGAATTGTTGTGATAAATGACAAGCTCTGAGCGCATCTTTTTCTGGATCAGTGCCAGATATCGTGTGAAAACGCGTGTGAATTTAGCGGTTGACCACCTGACACACATGAACACCGGTGTGATCGTACACGTCAAAGGGTGAAGGGTTTGTTATCTGAACTTCATATCTGCTGCTCTTGTTCAGTGCAAAAAAACCTACTCAATGGCAAAAAAAAGCATGTTCCCCAGGGTCATCTGCGCCCCCCCTGGCATCGCTCGCGCCCCACTATTTGAGAACCACTGATTTAAAGCCAAAAATCTGAGCTTAAATTGTGGCACACAGGGTGCTTCTCAAACGGCTGCATCCCACTGAGGCTGTGTCCTTCCTAGTCCATTCTTTTTGAGGTTTGTAGTCCTCCTCAGTATTAAATACTACAATGAGACTGTCTAGTAAAGGTTGCCTGGCTACGTCATAAATGTTTCCGCTTTAATATTATTAAATAGTATTAATATTATTATTATTACTTTAATATTATTAAAGTAATAATGTAAAGATCTAGATTTGATTAAAACCCTATATATGAGTTACCTTTCTATTAATACAGGACAGGTAATGACAACCGTCTGCGGTTTACATTTATGCTCAGTTTAGCGTTATGTGATCATCAAGCGATCAGAAAGCATAATGCCTTTAATGCGCAGTGACATTTGACATGGCAATTCATTTTCTGCAAATTTTTTCTTTTGAATTGGAACGTGTGCAGAGTAATGTGGGTAATTGGAAGACACAAAGGATACACTTGATGCATCCTTCAAAACGGGCCGAATGAAGGGCGCAAAACAAAGGCTTCCTTTAAATCGAGACATCGTTTGATGAAGTGGCAGCAAGATATGCAGCATTAATAGGATGCAGCCTTCCAATTGAGAAGCACCCATATTGAGTATTTGAATTAGTTTTTAGCTAGACACCAATTGTTTTAAAATGGTTTTATTTATTTTACTGAGTGTCACTGAAGTTAAGTTCCTGTTTTATGTAAAGGAATAGAGGTTTAATACAAATTAAATGTAAGCTATTTTCGACAGCATCAGTGACATGCTAGTGTATTTTTTCACACAATGTCTGTGTATTTTTTCAGAAAAGTTTTTAATTTTTTTGTAATTCTACAAAATAATTTCTGTATTAATTATGCTACAGATGCTGTTTATGGAAGTTGTTCCAAACCTGTATGACTTTTTATGGACCTAAAACATAAAAGGGATATTTTTATTAGAAAATTCTGTTTCACCAGTGTTGATTTTGTATTAACTGAAACTCATTTTCATGTCATTTAACAATCATTTTTGTTAACTGAAATAAAGCTGAAGTAAAATATAATTATTAGATTGTTAAAGCTTAAGAGTGGTTGTCTTGAAAAGCTATATAGAAATGTAAAAAAATAAAAATAAATCAAAAGCACAAATTTAACTGAAAAAATAAGTTAATTCAGTACATTAATAAATACTATAATAGTAGAAGGGGGAAAAAAAACTAAAATATCTTACAGATGTAAGAATGTCATTCAGGTTTGGAGCAAGTAATGCCAATGTTCATTTTTGGATGAAAAATCCCTTTAAGTTGAATTTCACCTACAATATTTCTTTGAAGACTATTATATTTGTTGTGTGTCCATTTATCAGAACTAACTGCTGCATGATAATGTAATTCCGCTGCTGCTGCCAAACTCTCTGGCATTGGTTGATTTTCTGAAGGACAGGGACATCAGCTCCATGAATCCATGTCCTCCTGTTCTCCAGCTTCAATGCTTTACTCTTCTCACTCACTGTCGCTCTGTAGATCTGTGGCTTAGCTGTTCTTTCAGTGCAGGTGAGCGGTAGAGACGTGGCTAGTGGCTGTTGTCTTATCTTTTATAGCTTTGGTGACCTGCTCTCTTTTACACTGACGGCCTTCGTGGAGCTCATGGACCATGGCATTGTCTCCTGGGACACCTTTTCTGTGGCCTTCATCAAGAAGGTGGGTATCAAACATTATGCTTCAAACATTACAAAGCTCATGATAACTTTCTTTAACTCTACAAGTAAATCCACTTCACAAGCTAATTACTCTTTGACAGCAATGTGAATATAAGCAAATATACAGAGCTACCTTAAAAACAGACGTTTAATGATAATATTAGAAAGCATATGGTCTATAAAGATAACTATTTTAGTGTCTCGTGTATTAGTGTCTCGTTATGTTTATTCTGTCACTGAATTCTCAAGCTTGTTACACAGTAGGATGGATTCTGATTGGATGTCAATGTTTTTATCGTTCATCAGCTTTAAAAAAAACACTCTGAAAGTGATTCAACGATATTGTTTCTCTGTGCGGTTGTTGTTATAACTGGTGCGACCTATTCTTTAATATTGATAACGATTTTTACAACTATATTTGGTTATCGGTGGGAATGGTTGCATGACTTCAACATTACCACCTTTAAACTTCTGGAAACTCTTTCAGACTTCAATTTAGCAACACTTAGAATGGTTTTTACACAATGAGTAGATGAGTTTACATGATCGACGTGATAACTTTTAATGTCCCAGACAACATTGTAAGACAAAGCTTTAAAAGAGGTCACAAGGCGGTATAACTGATATATTTATGTTGTAGAAGAGCTTGTGATCTTATTACAGACATTTAACCAAAAAACAATTAACATAATAAGATAAACACTTGCATTATAAAATAAATTAAATGTATCTAATTTGTCACAGAGTTGGGGCTTCAGCTTAATACAATGCGTTTGATTATTACAAATGTCATTAAACACTAAATCATACTGCGTTCATGTTCCATTTAGAAACGTTTAAATATTTAAAATCCACATTTCTATGCATTCGTTCCTTTTTTTTTTTTTTTGAATCATCCCTTCATCCTCAGATTGCCAGTTATGTGTGTAAATCTGCCATGGACACTGCTGTACTCCAGAGGTCTCTAGCCATCCTGGAATCAATGGTGCTGAACAGTCAAGATCTCTACCAGAAGGTGGCTCAAGAAATCACCATTGGCCAGCTCATCCCTCATCTGCAAGGGTATTGTGCAGGGATAATTGATCTCTCTTTAGCATTGTAGTTCTCAGATTCTACTCAGTTTATTTAAAGGAAAAGTTTAACCCTTTATTCTTGCCCATTTGTTATTTAATCAGCTCCATATAATGAAAGCATGTACCGGTAATGACTTTCAGGTAATTTTTGGTGAACTGTGCCTTTAATTGTTTCCCTCTTAGTTTTTTTGCTTTTCTTCTCTCTCTGGCAACAGGACGGATCAGGACATTCAGACTTACACTATTGCAGTGATTAATGCGTTGTTCCTCAAAGCCCCTGAGGAGAAGAGACAGGTACAGCACACACAAACTCATTTTCTGCTTTTTTCATTTGTTTGTTGTCGTCTAGACTAAATAATGACACTGTCTTCATCAGAAATGTCTTTGTGTTTGATTAAATGTATGTTCTGACAAGCCGCAACTGTCAATAATGTCACACAATGTTATTTCAATCATGAAAACTCTCAAAATAGTTTAAGCATATTATTGAATATGGCAATGTTAATGTATTTGATCTTGGTGGATTGGATCTGCTGGTGCTGCTGATCTTTATCAAGTACTTGCTATTGATAATGGATACACAGAAACGCTGCTGTGAGAATGTAAGATATGCTTCTACACGCATAAATTCTGTAGTAGATCTAGGCAGGTGGAGCTGGGGGAGGTGGAGGGTCTTAGAGGAACACTGTAGGGCTGTCCTACTGCAAACACTGAACCGGACTATTATGAACCAACACAGGCCAATGTAGTAATGATACGATTGCATGTTACGTTTAAAGACCTATAAGCCTGCATTCTCTAGAGTTTCATGATTGAACTAGATATATTTATGCCAGACATTCGGTTTTATTTTTGTTAGCCCTGCACTTTTTACTGCAAAATTTTACTCATCACTGCATGTTAAACATAAAATATGTTGTTATTAGCCAAGATTCTATCACTTTACGCAGCGTGTTGGTTTTTAGTGTGAGCATAAATATTGCTTGATAAACTTGGTTGGTGTAAGTACTGTTTGTGAAAAGTCATGCAGGTATGTCCCTTAATTTTCTTATTTTGTACCTATATGTTCACGAGTGTCTGTTTGTGCATTTGTAAGTACGCAATGTGTGTTTTTCACTTCAGATAATGTCCCTTCATCCTCCACCCGTATTAAATGCCTGTTATTCTTTATAGCCAACTGTGTGGTGTGAGTGAGACGACAATCGGTCACGATTACCGTTGTTCTGCAAATTTGTGAAATCCACTCATTTCAGTAGCAATTATGAATTTAGTTTGAGAACAAAAGATTTCACCACACAGATTTTGTCACTTGAATTTGCAGTGTTACTGCCAGAAATCTGTTTAGCTTGAAAGTGACTTTAGTGTGATCAGTGCTTCATACATAATTATTGGCACCCCTGGTAAAGAATGATTCTCTATGGAGAAATGGTCTCTGATCTCTTGTCTGGTGTTCTTCAACCTCATCAGGCATTGTAGAAGAAAACTCAGAGCTGTTTTCTTGGCAAAAGGAGGTTGCAAAAAGTATTTGATAAGAGGGTGCCAGTAATTATGGCCAGCATGTTTTGCAGAAAAGCATTTATTTAATTGAGAATATTTTGTTTGCTAAAACAAATTGCTAACTTGCTAACTTTCCTTAGACTTAGCCACTGAATTAGATTGCCTCTCAATTCAATGACCATACGCCCGCTCTCTAGAGACATGTAAAGGTGTTCTGATTGGCTATCACATGCAATCGGTTTACAGAGCCCAGGCCTGTGTGCTTCCTCAGGACACCTATTTCTATGATATTTGCCAGGCGGTTGAACATTTTATGTCTATTATTTAAAAAAGTGGCCTACAGCAGCTTTAAGTAAGAGAGTGACTTAGGAGTCACAGTGGGCTTCTGTAACTGCCTCATATCCTAAATATCAATTTACAGTTTCTCCAGGTCTGTTTTGCTGACCTCTCATTTCTGTGCTACTAACAAAATGCCTCTGCTTTCTCTCTCTCACTTCTTTTCTCTTTTCTTTTTCTGTCTCATTCTCTCATTATTTCCTCCCTTTGCTGTGCTCGTAATGGTAGTTTGATGAGGGCAGTGTGAACATCCTTGATTGTCCTCTTACAGTAAGTGCTCTCTAGTTAAGGTGAATCCACTGATTTAACTGATATTTCAGTGAGCTGTTTCGAATGTTTTGTAGAGGTATACCTTTTAAAGAGGTTATTGAAGATGTGTGAGATTTAAAGTGACTCAATGTTTTGTTTGATTGTAGGAGATGGCTCACATTCTTGCACAGAAGCAGCTGCGCTCAATCATCCTCAGTGTAAGTGCACAGTATACATACCACAAAAATAGTATGAAAGTATGCCATTATGAACCTCTCTGGTTCTTTTTTCCTGTAATTGATGCACAAACCTACTGAAAATATCAGGGAATTTAAAAATGTGCTTTTCAGTAGTAGTAGTAGTCGTTGTTGTAGTAGTAGTAGTAGTAGTAGTAGTAGTAGTAGTAATCGTTGTTGTTGTAGTAGTAGTCATTGTAGTTGTTGTAGTAGTAGTAGTAGTAGTAATCCTTGTTGTAGTAGTCATTGTAGTCGTTGTAGTTGTTGTAGTTGTTGTTGTTGTTGTTGTTGTTGTTGTAGTAGTCATTGCAGTTGTTGTAGTGTCGTTGTAGTTGTTGTTTTTGTTGTTGTAGTAGTAGTCATTGTAGTAGTAGTAGTAGTCATTGTAGTAGTAGTAGTAGTCGTAATCCTTGTTGTTGTAGTAGTCATTGTAGTTGTAGTAGTAGTAATCGTTGTTGTTGTAGTCATTGTAGTACCGTAGCTGTAGTAGTAATAATTGTTGTTGTAGCTCTAGTAGTAATAATTGTTGTGGTTGTTGTTGTTGCTGTAGTAGTAATCGTTGTTGCTGTAGTAGTAATCGTTGTTGTTGTAGCTCTAGTAGTAATCGTTGTTGCTGTAGTAGTAATCGTTGTTGCTCTAGTAGTAATCGTTGTTGCTCTAGTAGTAATCGTTGTTGCTCTAGTAGTAATCGTTGTTGCTCTAGTAGTAATCGTTGTTGCTCTAGTAGTAATCGTTGTTGCTCTAGTAGTAATCGTTGTTGTTGTAGCTCTAGTAGTAATCGTTGTTGTTGTAGCTCTAGTAGTAATCGTTGTTGTTGTAGCTCTAGTAGTAATCGTTGTTGTTGTAGCTCTAGTAGTAATCGTTGTTGTTGTAGCTCTAGTAGTAATCGTTGTTGTTGTAGCTCTAGTAGTAATCGTTGTTGTTGTAGCTCTAGTAGTAATCGTTGTTGTTGTAGCTCTAGTAGTAATCGTTGTTGTTGTAGCTCTAGTAGTAATAGTTGTCGTCGTTGTTGTTGTTGTAGCTCTAGTAGTAATCGTTGTTGTTGTTGTAGCTCTAGTAGTAATAGTTGTTGTTGTTGTTGTTGTAGCTCTAGTAGTAATAGTTGTTGTAGTAGCAGCTTTAGTGCTAATCATAAATGACTGGGAAAATCATGATCCCAAATTCACAGCAGTTCTGTTCTTTGTCTGTATAACATTCTCTTTTTCTCATTTGTCAGAATGTGATCAGGAGTAACAAACCCATAAATGACGAGATGGCACACCAGCTATATGTGCTACAAGTCCTGACGTTTAACCTTTTTGAGGACCGCATGATGACGAAGATGGATCCACAAGACCAGGTGACACTCTATCACTGAACAGTTTTACAGTTGTAGACTGTGCCAAATAAATAAATTGACATTACACATTGATGTTTTTTATTTTGTGTTGAGAAAGAAAGAGACCAGAGTGATAGGAGAAACGTCTAACTATTAAGAAAATCATTTGAACTATTGTGGCATTTAGTAGACATTGTATAACTGTTTGACGACAGAATGTTGGAATTGACCAATCAGAATCAAGTATGTAGAAAGCTGTGCAATAATATGGTTTCATATCTGTTTGTGAAGGCTCAAAGGGACATCATCTTCGAGCTGCGCAGGATTGCTTTTGACGTCGAGTGCGAGTCCAACAACAGTGGCAGCATTGAGAAGCGCAAGTCCATGTACACGCGTGACTACAAAAAACTGGGCTTCATCGTAAGTTTTAGTACATTAGCTACAAAGTTGCAAAAATGGAATATCGCATAAAACGCTTGCAAATAATTCATACTAATACTAATTTCTTATGTAATGACTTGCGTCAGATGAAATGCAATAACCATGTTATCTTGCTGTTTGGGAATGCAGTCGTGTGAGAGTTCTGGGAGGTTATTGTGCCGAATCACTTTGACAAAAGACTTTACTCAGGTCCAGTTATAATTTCCATGCAAAGTCACAAGTCTATTTTTAATGAGTAGGCATCAAGGCATTAATTTGATAAATGTGCTTCCATTGTAGTTTATGCGCATGCTTTTTTCCCTCCTTTTTTTATGGGATAAAAAGTTTTCGACATTTTTTTACATGCAATTTTAGAATTGATGTGCATTTTTGTCATTTTTGTTTGTCCCCAAATAGTAGATCATTATAAATGCTTAGTTCAAAGCATTGTCTGAATCCATTGAGGCACGGCTAAGCTCAGAGCATTCAGAGCTTTTTATCAAATTTGTTTGACACGTTCACTGCAACAAAATATCTGCTTTGCACATCAAACAGGTCACATCATCAGACATGCCCAGATGGCAGAGATGCTGCCAGTCAATCTGTCAAATTTCAACACTGTTTTTTTTTTTCCTCATGCAAGTTTGTCAGCCAGGATTTAGGCAGCGACATCAATGGAATGGCTTGGCAATATAAATGAAATATAATCATTTATTGTTTTGTTGGTAAACATTTTATTTTGCTTGATTATCAAAGAAAAGAAAATTTGATAAAATTATTCAATTACAAAAATGAAAAATTGAAGCATTTTCTTTTTTGGTCTTTAGCCCCCCACTGTATGTTAAATATAATCAAGAGTGATTTTTTTTTTCTTTCTTTTTTTCTACATTTCCAACATAAATGTATTTATAAAATGCATATTTGGTTTATTATTAAATAAATAAATTGATACTTTTAACCTGGTATCGGCTTGAGAACATAAAAGAGGGAGAATTATAGCCCAAGGTAGATGTGAAGAGGAGTAGAAACGGGAAAGATGTTTTGTGGTCAGTATCCTGAAGGGGGAAAGACTGAAGTTGTCATGTGCTCCTAAGCCCCTGTGAGCTTCTGAGGTTCACTAAGACCCCTTTCACAGTGCCGTATGCTGTCTGAAGATAAGACCTTCCCTAAACTCCTTCTGCGGTGTTAACACCTCCAGATTACACACACACACATACTTGTTTCCCTTGCCACCAATGTCAAATGACAGGTAGCTCTGAGGCTGTAGACAGCGTTTTAGGAGAAGCATGGACTTTGCCTCTCCCTGTATTTTGGGGATCTGTGCAGAATATGTTAAGACAACAGTGTTGCTAATGAGGGCTGTGTTCCAACTCTCTCAGGGCATTGTCACGTTGATGGATGGGAAATTGGTCTCCAGTGCCCTCGCCACAGACATGTTTTTAAGTACTGTGCACTGCCAGTGGACTTTGTCTCTAACTGACAAAGTTCGGAATGGATGATGAGCATTTTGCGTACTCCATACTGTGCTGTATATACTGTATGCGGTGCACTATAAAATTTATATAAACAACCACTTAAAAAGTTTAGGGTTGGTAAGATATAAAAGGTATATATAATTTATATACAAGTGTTTGTATATGTATGTAGAAATCGATATCTTTTGTTTCTTTTTAAATGTCTTTACTTCCCTTTTTGATTAAATTAATGCATCCTTGTTAAAGTTTGTTTCACTTCATATACACACAAAAAAAAAAAAAAAAAATATATATATATATATATATGTGTGTATATATACCGTATTTATTCGAGTATAACGCGCAAAATTTTCTACCAAAAAAATAAATCAAAGTTAGGGATGCGCGTTATGCACGAGGGCTGGGCTGGGCTGGGCTAGGGGTGGGGTGGGGTTTGTTTTGACGGCCGGTCCTTTGAGGGCGCCGGCGAATTGTGAGTTCGCACTGCGCATTTTACAGGCTGTTTAAGTAGCAATATATGCATAAAATAAAAGGCAGACTCGTGAGTGCAATTCAGGAACTGTATTCAAACATAAACCGCGGCAACAACCGCAACATAGCCCAAA
The DNA here is from genome assembly GCA_037043235.1 of Rhodeus uyekii. Lineage (NCBI taxonomy): Eukaryota > Metazoa > Chordata > Actinopteri > Cypriniformes > Acheilognathidae > Rhodeus > Rhodeus uyekii. The sequence continues at coordinate 4,787,265 of JAWRVZ010000033.1, forward strand.
GCAATCGATTGCCGATTGCATGATACATTAACCCGTAACACAGGCTGCAGCCTCTACGTGAGGGTGAAGAAAAACAAACGTCCCCTCGCCGCTTCATTTCCTCACCCATTCAGACGCAGAAGAAAGCGAAGAAACCGGAGAAACAGATGTTCCTGCCAACTGAGACACTGATGAAAAATTAACTCCAGAAGAATGGGAGCAACTCTTTAGTGTCTCTGATGAGGAATCTGACGTCGAAGAATTTTAAATAAATATTTTTACCGGTAATTCTCTTTCGGTATTGTGTTCATTAGTTTATGTTGTCAATAAATATATGTTATATAAGTTATATATGTTATATAAGTATATGTTATACAATAAATACATGTTTTTTATCATGGCTGCACGTGTTCAACAACGTTTTTTGTCAATTACAATGCTTGGTGTGAAACAAAATTTTATACCGATTTTTAATCAAAAATTAGGGGTGCGCGTTATACACGTGTGCGCGATATACTCGAATAAATACGGTATATATATATGTATATGTATATGTATATATGTGTGTGTGTGTATATATACACTGTCATTTGATTAATTTAATGTATACTTGCTGAATAAAAGTTTATTTCTTGGATTATATATGAATGTATGTATATATACACGCGCGCACACACACACACATATATATATATATATATATACATGTAAATGTATGACCACATATAAAATCAAAGAAATAAACTTTTATTCAGCAAGTATGCATTAAATTAATCAAAAATGACAGTTAAGACATTTAAAATATTCCAAAAGATTTCTATTTCAAATAAATGCTGTTCTTTTAATATTGTAGTCATCAAAGAATCCTGAATAAAGTATCACGGTTTTCACAAAATATAAGAAGTATAATAATATAATGATACAGTTTTATTGAGCAGCAAATCAACATATTAGAATTATTTCTGAAGCTTCATGTGATTATTGAAGACTGGAGTAATGATGTTGAAAATTCAACTTTAAAGTAGAATATCGTTATTTTAAATGTCACAATATTACTGTTTTTACTATATTTTAATTCAATAAATGAAGAAACGTTCTTTTTAAAATCGAACTTACCTCTTACCAAACTTTTGGCATTCTGTTGTCTCTTAATGCTTCCATTGTATGTAAAAATAACATAAAAGACGGTAAATGATGTTTTTGGGATTAGCTATTATGCTTTTTTAGCTTTATTTAACATGCTATTAATTGATTTAAGATGGTTCCAAAAAACATTGGTGTTACTGCAGTTTATTTGAAGTGTAATGTTTAAAGTTGAGCATATTTCATTCTGGGATACAGAATTAGGTTCTGGTTACATACTGCTTATTTATTCCATACATGCAAAAATTTTACGCATACTCCGAAATGCAAATTTACAAAGTTCGTATACCCTTCCAAATGAATCCTCTTTCTTTGTTTCTCTGTCTGTTGAGAAATCAACCATGTTTTCACTCTGTGGTTCCTCTATCCAGCACCTCAGACTCACCAGGGTCCATCCAAAAGCAAGAATTTACAAACACAGCATAATTGGCAACCCTAAATCCAGCGAGGCAACCACAGAGCCCTTATGCTCAAGGCCAGCCATCTCACAGTTTTTGAAAAGCGCAGATTAGTTTGAAGTAGACGGTCGGGCAGAGGGAGCCACTATCACAGTCGTAGCAGCATTTGCAGAGAGCTTGCTAGGCCTTTGTCATCCACTGGGGATATACAGGCCTGTTTCTGAATCACAGTTTGAGCAGTGGAACCAATTTAATACTCGTCTTATCTCGACTCAACTACTCAAAATGCAATACGAGACTCTCGCCGTGATTACGATGCGAGTCATGGAGTCACGGCTGGAGTGTGTGTTTCCTCTCGATCATGCTTGTTTTTGTGTGTGTTTGTGTAGAATCATGTGAATCCTGCGGTGGACTTCACTCAGATTCCTCCTGGGATGTTGGCTCTGGATAACATGCTGTATTTTGCTAGGCACCATCAGGATGCTTATATCAGGGTAAGACATGCTCACTTTGCATAGGTATAGAAACAAGAAAAGGCTCATTTTAAATGCGTATTTATTTAGAATATGTTAATGTATACTGAGAAGATCAATTATCACCTCTAAAGCCAAGTTTTACCGCATCACTCTAGACCTGAGTTAATTTATTTACATTAAGGTCTTATTACATTTGGAATGAAATTCACGCTGTCGATTTTGTAAATGCATATTATAGATCTTATTGTGATTTTGTTACACTTGTATCTTTTTTTATTTTCTTTTATAATGTTTAATAAAAAAGGGTTAAAAATTGTTTCACTTGGATATATATATATATATATCAAAATATGGAAGAAATTATCTCTTTAAATCCGTTAGACTACCAGTCATTTGTGTTTATTTATTTACAAACTGTAAACTTAATAAATGAGTTTAAATTAATAAAGTAATTAATTAAAAAGGAAACTCTAAATGAAAGATCTGATTTTGTATTTCTTTCAGGGCTTGACTCATAAACTCATAAGTTGAAAATCGTTTGAGCCCATTAAAACGAGTTGCAATGAAAATGGATCAAATCATTTATTTTTCTTTAATAAAGGGATACAAGGAGACGCTCAAGCAAATTATTTAATATATATACAATACAGTTAATTTAGTAATCAGAATACCAATATTACTCATTAAAGAAAACGAAGCAAATTTTATGAATGCAGGACTTTTAATTATTAAAAAAAATCTGAAATACTCTAGGACTGTTATTTTGAAATGAATGTGCTTTATTATTGCTGGCTGCTCTTTCCAAAATATGAGAGAAATAAAATATGCACTCTTGGACATATACAGATTATTACAACATAAACTCATATAAACAGTACATCATTCATGCCAATAGCTTATGTGCAGTATTCGTTGAAACGTGCAGCGTTTATATTTATTTAATGAAATCATAGCCGTGACATTTTATAACCACATTAGGATGTAATGCGATTTTCTGTGTTTTAATCCCCACATTTAAAACCTATTAAGATGTTTGTTAAACCAGTTAAGACATTTAAAACCTTTTATGACCTTAAATATCATACTTTAGAAAAAAGTACTTTAAGGACCTGCTAGAATATTGCTTTAATCACACATATGCTATTAAATGCATTTTAGAGTTTGCACACATATTATTAGTTGCAAAGAACTGAAGAGCTCTTTCTCTTATTCTCCTCCAAAATGCCTCATCCTCTACTCTATTCATACTCCGACTCAGTAAGGAAAATGAAGTGGTGTTGAATGAGGACACTCGTTGTCTCCTCACATTACTTTTTAACTGTATTATTCCACTTCACTGCCCTCTGCGACTGTGTGCTGTGATTCTGCACTGTCCACACACTCAAGCGATACCCTGATAAACACTAAAACACCCTCAGTACTCTGTATACACTCCAGTGCCCAAATACTTAGCAGTATAAAGACATTATTACAGTATAGTATAGAGACATATATTTTTATGCCCAACCCAAACATTTTGAGCAAAAAGCTGAGAATTTTTGTACAAAAAAACTAAATCCGAAACAGATGATCAAAACACAGGCTGAGTAGATCGAGTCTATCAACACCCTCGAAGCTTGCACAGTCCTAAAGCTTTTCCTGGGTCGACTTTTCATTCCGTAACATTAGGCAGTTTTGATTTATATGTTGAATGTTTGATGATCGCGTTAGCTTACATATGCATAAGGTCGTATCACTTGTTTCTGCTGCTTCTTCGCTTGTTTTTGGTTCTGACGATTCTGTCAGAAGGTGCATAAGTGCCCCCTATTGTATAACAGTGAAAACATGTGCTTTGCTCGAATTTTAGTACTTCTTTACTATATAGTAGAGTAAAAGACAGAAAGAGTAGTATGTCCGAGTTCATTATATTTTTGAAAAACAGTAGGCAAAAAGCACCTGGATGACTTGCTGCTGAGTTTGTGAAGGGGTTACATGATCACGATGTCAGGGCGGATGTAGGATGTCCGATATTTTATTAATATTACCCATATTTAGCCAGAAAATTCGGTCAATGGCAGGGAAACATTGTGTCATAAATGGCAGAGAAATCAGGGAGAGAAAGGACAAAAATGTCATGGAGAGAGTAAACTTGTATAAAGGGCCAGTCACACAGCCAATCATGCACGAATCACTCACAAATCACACACAGATTGGGTTTGTGCGTGCTTGTGCGTCGAGAAATTGACCAAAGTATTCAACGAACATTCGACGCACACCCGACGCATGAATCCCTGACGGAGCGCGTCCAAACACGCACGTTCCACGAACAAGCACTTTCAGAATCCACATTGTCAGTAGATGTCAGTGGAATGAACGTGATGCGTGCGCGGTTCATGAGTGATATGAAGGTGGGCGTCAGTGGACGGACGTGGACATGTGCGGTTTCGAACCAGTTCTGACGGCCGACGCGTGTCCCGCGCATAGTTACGCATACTCGACGCATAAACTAGACTCATGAATAACGCACAGCGGAAAAATTTTGAACCGTTCAAAACTCAAAATCACGCACAAACCGCCTTTGACACACATCCACTTACAATCACTGACGGTCCACGTTCGTTCCACCGACGAATTACACATACGACGCACCCTCCGCGCAAAAATTAAAATCTGTGCTTAATTCGTGCATGATTCATGCGTTTTCGCTGTGTGACTGGCCCTTAACAGTGAGTGGTTGAGAAAGTTTATAAAATTTGTGTTTTTTTTTAATGTAAAATTTATTTTAGTGTCAGTTTCAATGAATATTATATAAATTTGTATATAATATTTTGAAAAGTCGCTGAAATCATTGGTAACCAGATTGCATGCAAAAATGAAAAGTAGGTTTTTTTTCTTCCTAAAAAGCATTTGGCTTTAACAGATTAATAGACCACCTTTTGACATTGTTGCCCTCTAATTCTGTGTGTGTGTGTGTGTGTGTGTGTGTGTGTGTGTGTTACAGATTGTGCTGGAGAACAGCAGTCGTGAGGATAAACACGAGTGTCCATTCGGGCGCAGTAGTATTGAACTGACGAAGATGCTGTGTGAGATTCTTAAAGTCGGAGAACTTCGTAAGTGCCATCATTTTAAGTTCTTTACTGAAGGAATCATTTTTGTTGGTGTGCTGTCTTTGTCCTTATTCTGCACATGTTGAGACTGAAGAGTTAAGCATGAAGCAGTAAAGATAAAAGGCAACGTTAGACTTTATAATTGTAGAGGAGTTTATAAATTAATGACGTAAAGGGCCTAATGTTTTCCCTCTTCCACGTCTGCTGTGTCTAAGCTTTTAAGACTCGCTTTTGTCTCAAGTTGATGCTGCAACAATCGATTAATGCATGAGGATTGAGACTAATCTGACTCAAACTCAAAGCAGGACAATCTGTTAGGTTGTTTCAACCCTGTCCATAGAGGTAAGAGTAATGGAAAGTGGCAGAGAGTGAGAGATGATATATGGAGATGAGCAGTCTGCCTATCTTGCGCATTTTAGTGTGGTTTAAAACCATTCAAGCGTAAGGAGACATGAAAGAGAACTCATTTTGGCACATTCGGTTTTCTGTGCTGGGCACATCCATTTTTGAGCGCATTCACAAAAAGCCGCCTCTCAGAGAGTGCATGAATTCTGAATTGCTTGAAATGCGCACACAGTTTTGCCAGAATATCCTCGTAAACACACAGTAGTTTGTCTTGAATGTGAACGGTTAACAAAGAAAATGCATGTGTAACATTTAGTCCGTGCATTAGGTCTTAAAGTGACAGTAGCCTAATAAACCTGCTTCCATCTATGTCATTACTGTTAACAAAAGAGCAAAAGACAAACTCGCTGATCTTGACTGAATCACTTTTGTGATTTTAATAAGGGTTAATCAAGATTTTATTTATAAAAGAAAACTATGTAGTGTTATTTTACACTGATTTCAATTTCTGAACTTTATTTAAAACAAGAATACAGTCAGTAACACAATAAGAACAAATAATCAAATAAATACAACTGAATAATGTTAGAAATTTATATTAGTTTACATTAGTTAGTTGTTCTTTAGGCTGCTGATTTTTGTTAATTGTATTTAACTGGAACAGAATTTTTTGCAAAAGGACAGAATAAGTGTGTTTGTTCATGTTAGACTGGAAATCGATCAGAATTGGACTGTCAGAGAACCCATTCCAATGACATTCTGGTCCTTAGGTTAGTTTTTGTTTTGTTTTTATAAAATTTTAGTTTTTCCTAAATCTTTACCTTTTAAATAAAAGCAATTTTTTATTTCATAATGATATTATAAATAACCTACAAATAAAAACGCACCAGTCCACTCACTGTAAAGACATAAAATTACCTTAAGAGCTTCTTCCCCCACATCTGTAAATTCAAAGAACTGTAAATCCGTTGCTATATTCAGTCACGCACCATTTAATGTGGCACAGCTGGAGTGATTCATCACATTTTATTAAGCACAATATTGAGAGAGTAATGAGCAGCCAGCAATGCATTTTATTGTTTAAAAGTGCCATTTGGTATTCTGATTCAGGTTAGCAGAAAAGAGGTTATTAACCCAAACTCACTGACAGCTTTTGGCCGTTATTGAACGGCAAGTGTATTCCCAGTGGAGATTGCTCCACCATCCTGTCATTGGAAACTCAATTAAATGAACTTGCTGAGAAAGCTTAATGTAATTCCTCATTTAAAAGTAATGCTTGTCTTTTAAAGCAAGGACTGAGGGAGGACACTGCTGTTTTAACTAGGAGAAGTCCACATACTCTAAGGAAGTTTCCATTTGGAAGATACTTTTGTTTGAGGCAATTTATAGTGCCCTTAAGGAACTTTAGATGTTTAAGCTGAAGTGGCATTGAAGGAAGTAGAATGGCTTGTTTTGTTGTTCGCAAACCTTAAAGGACCCACCGATGCTACCCACTATACTCTCCTCATTTGGTGTCTTCTACACCACTTATTTTGATGCATATGACTCACTTTGCTGTCCTAACTTCAGCAGTGATGAGCCAGTTTGTGCACACATCAATCCAGGAAGAGGTCTAAGCCATGTCACACCTGTGAAAGCTCTGGAGGCCGCAACAGTGTTGCTCATTTCTGTTAATTAGAGTTTCCCAACACTTGTTTTAGCTTTCAGGCTATCATTTCCCTTCAGTTATGAAGACACGGTACACTGTTGCTGGTAAATAATTCTTAATGGACCATCTCTCAATACACTGTCAATTTGACTCTACCGATGAAAGTTTTTTTTGTTTTTTTTTAATGGCATTTCCTACATCACATTCAAATATGTTTTATCTAGCTGTGGTATAAAAGTTTCTGTTCGACAGGCGCTTCCGTCGTCAGCAGTCATAAATTATTTATCAGGAATCCAGGTGTCCCTGCTTCACCTCTTCTCAGAGAAGTGTTGAAAGTTTTATAGCTGTCCATGTTTTTCCTGCAAAAGCTTTAATGGAATCTGCAGTGGTCAGACGCCATGCGATGGCTTCCCATTTCAGCCTTTAAAAAGGCATATCTAATATTTATGAGGAGAATCAAAAGGGCTACTGGCAGAAGTTTCCTTGCTTATGGATTTATGGTCTTATTGCACTTTTAAAGGGGGAAGAGAGGGGTGTGTTTCCATCTTATGACTGAACTAACATAACTGTATAATTTGGCCAACTATAGCATTGAAATACAGTAGCTATATTGAAAACTGTAGTAAGTGTATGCAAACCAGCACATTCATAATCTTTGTAAATGACATCTTACAAAAATAAATTTTACACACCATCTAAACCATAAATGTAGCAAAACTGTGTGGTGAATGCTGTCCTCTGACTGGGATTGTTTTAGCAATATTGATGTTGAGCAAATGCCATAAAAATCACATTTTAAATTGATCAAAAGCCAACGTAAGTTGCATTTTCAATGTATAACTACGGATCAAATTGTTAATCCTAAGTGTTAGCATTAATAAGCAATAATATTCTTAGATTTATAATCCATATACACTACCGTTTGGGGTCGTAAGATTTTCTTTTTAAATGTTCCTTAAAGTCTCTTGTGCTTACTTGGGCTACATTTGATTAAAATTGAAAATACGAAAAAAAGGTAATATTGTAAAGTGTTATTAATATTTTTTTATTCATGTGATTGAAAAGCAGAATTTTCAGCAGCCATTACTTATCACAATATGCTGATTTGGTGCTCGAGAGATTTTTATTATTATACGTTTTTAAAAATAGCTCTATTTTTGTCAACTTTTTTGATGATTAACAAAGTTACAGCAAAAAACAGCATTTATTTTTAAATGGAAATCTTCTGTAACCATTTATTTTGATCAGTTTAATGCATCTTTGCTGAATAAAAATATTTTATATATATATATATATATATATATAATTAAAAAAAGGTAAAGATTATAACGGTTTTATTTTGCTTGCTAAGATAAATCACAATTGGTTTCACAAATTGGTTTATTCTTTTTATTGCACAAATGTATGTCTGGACCACGTGTGCCATCAGAGAGGGATTGCAAATTTAACCTTGCTTTGTATTATCACAATAGGCATGTTACAGTCAGATCACCTGGAGGTCCGTGGCATTTGATTTCATTATTACAATCAAGAGCATCAGTGATCCTCGGCTCCCCGCAGACAAAGTGTGGGTTAACAGTATCAGAAATCGGCTTGTCTGTAACTGTCCATATTATCTCACACCTCCAAGATGATGTTCTTGACATCCCTGCTGCTTAATCACAAGCTCCCTACTGTGATATGGCACACTTTTTAGACGGGCACATGGCGCCATGCCTGGGCAAGCCTGTGTAATGCCTGAGGGATCTACTTTAAGTCTGTGGATGAAACCAGACCATTCTTCTGTTTGCTCTATTTGCTAACTAAATGCAGCGGAAGAAAATATACAATGGGTAAAAAAAGTGTTCCTTTCTTCTTATTGACATAGAGCTCCCGCATGTCTTGTTAACCACTGAAGTGTATTTGTTTAGTTCTCCTAGGAACGTCATCTGCTTCAGTACTCACTGGGGTTCTTTTTCTCCTCTGTACAGAAGTTAGTGGATATGGATGTCGGTATTGACAGCCCTTACCATTGGAGTACTTCAATTTCACTTCAGCTGCATGTGGTAATAAGACCATTCATGGCAGAATGCACAAATGCTGACAAAAATACACTCAGTGTGGGCAATTACACGGAGTGAGCGATGGACGCTAGTGAGCCAAGTTAAGTTAAATCGAAATTTTCACTCCCTTTGAAGTGATCCCTGCGGCTGATTCATATTATAAGGTCCTATTAGCAGCTCAAAGAGGTTCAAAAGAACCGCTTGCATGCACTATTCTATCTAGAAGTCAAGAAAAGTTGAAAACGGGGGCCGTGAATCTTTTTAAGGCCGAAGACTGCTTTGTGAACAGAGAGGTGCTGCACAGAATCCATTGTGTTGAGTGTTGCATTGTAAGCTTGGCCAAGAATAATGTGTTTAGTACCGTATCAGTGTATTTATATACTTTTTGATGTTTGCATATTATTAGAGCTTATTTGAGCTTAATTCAATACATTTTTAAATGGAAGTGCCAATGAAACATCGTTTTTTTTAAACTAAAGAAGCTGACTATTAGCTTCTCAACTTAACACCGGCTCTCGAGTCTCATGGAGGAGCGGAGGGATAAAAGGAGGCGCGATGACAGTGAAGAACGAGAGAGGACCAGGCCTGGACTTATGTTGTGTGCTTGTTTGTGTGGGCGGCAGTTGTCCATGAGGGGCTGCCACCAGTACTTTTATTTTGTATTTGTTTTATTTCGTATTAAAAGTCTGCTGAATGTTGGCCGTTTCCCGCCTCCTTCCTCCCTGAACAAAGAACTGTTACAATTGTATTTGCATTTAACTGATATTTCCAGCAATAAATGATACTCCCTACATTATTGCCGTAAAATTCCCTGAAGAAGTTACGCTTAAAGTAGTCTCATCTTGGAGACGACAATTGGAAGGTTGATTTCTGAAAATAGCAGACTACTGGGAGGTCTTTTCAGGTTAGAATGAATGAATAAAAAAAAGATAAAACAGCTGTGCCATTGGTGTGGTCAAGTTTTCTCATGCAAAATAGATGAGTGAACAGATGCAGCTGCTGTCAGCATCTCACCCACATTCAAACACAGCAGTCCAGGTCCAGTGGAACATCTGCTGTGCTTATATTACACAGCAAGATGGATCCTGTGGTGTACCTATTAGTGTATGTATGATAGTTTGTGGATTGACAAGCATTTATGATGATGGATTGACGTATTATAATTTGCTGACATGTATCATAGTTTGTGGATTGAAGCGTTTATGAAAGTTTGTGGATAGATGTTTGATTATGATTTCTCATCTGCCACATATCGTCAGTTGTTTACATCATGTTGGCAAACCTGCCCCAAGTCATACTTCCCCAATTCTCCTGTTTAAAAATGATTCTGCCTCAGTTCTCTCAGGTACAGTAAACTGTCATTTTAAAAATATTTATTTTTCTGTCTACTACTCCATATTTACTTTTAACCCTTTAAAGGATGACATGAAGTCATTTAGTAGTTTCTTTTTTGACTGAACCATGTAATATGGCTTTCCAGATGGCGATGTCGCCAGATGTACTTTGTCTAATGACAATGATTATTTGTCTTGAAGAGTGTTCCCTATGCGTTCCCTATGGTGGCATCTATCACTGTACATTCATCAGTTCATCAAAGCTCTTGCCTCAAAGATGACCTATCGCAGCTGTCATCTCATCTTGATGTCTCATTGTTCTCTGTGTGATGTTTGAACATCATCCCTGGGGCTTTCAACCTTGTACTAGTTTAGTTTGTTTGTTGTTTTCATCCCCTAAGATGCATCTTGTCTTCCATAATTATCTGTGGCAGAACATCAAGTGAGATGATCATGTCAGATTTGGAGAGGCACAGGGGTCCTACAATCATGTTAGATGTTAGATCTCCTTGTAGATGCATGAGGATATTGACACATGGGTAAAATATGTCAGAGCAGATTTCAATTCCGAGTATACGGGAAGATCATACGTCTTCATTAAAGACCACCTAAGTTGAGTAAGCTATTCATGATGACCTCCAGAATGTCAAAGATGAAGCATTGCTCAGTCATCAAACTGTTTAGTGTTCAGTCTACCTCATGCAACTTGTATGGAGTGGCCGCATGTTATACAGTTTAGACCACATGGCTTGTCCTTTTTGTTGGCCTCCCGTAGATGATTCACACATTGTGGCTCATCATTTGCCCCGAGGGATCAGCAGCTTGCCACACCATTACGTCACTTCTCTATAGACCATACACAAGTTGAAGTGGAATCATTATCATGAAGATGTTGCAGTTTGTCTACCATGTGTTGAGTCTTGAAAACCCTACACGTACTGATGTGATTATATTCAGTGATGGGAAATAAAAGTAACAATATGTTGATTCTAAGGCCACTTTTATAAAGCCAATTGTAAAATCAATTGGCAGGCCTATCGTGCACTTACATCAAATGTTGAAGGATTCTATGAGAAAAGCCATGAGAGGAATTATAATTACTTCTGCACTGAATGGCTGGCTCGCAGAGGGAGTTCAGGAGGTTAGATGTGACTGGAGGTTAGATGTGACAAATTAAGGTCGTGCAACAGGTTATAACACTTTTCTGACAGCCCTTCTGCTTACCCAACTAACCAGTTGACATGTTGAATTGTAAGCCATTCACACTAGAGCTTTGCGCTGTGCTGTGGTTGTTAGCCAGAGGGCATAACGCCCGTGTTAATATTCACACGATGCACATAATATCTCCGCTGCCTCAGTTATATGTCAGTCATGGGAGACTGACTAATATGATGTAATGATGTTATATGATGTAATCTTGCTTTTTAGTGTGGACATAATGGATAGAAGGAGGTTTATAATGGCTGCACAAACATTCCCATGCATCTCAAGAGCTGTTGTTTGGCAGGTGGAGGATCCCTGGAAGTGTGTGATTGAATTGTCGTTTTTGCTCATGGGACATTTTTGAGCCAATCACCTGATTTGCAAATGCCATGTGACTAATTACTTTGAAGCTGCATTAAATTTAGACTTGTGTGTATGGTATGTGTAGTTCCCCCTGATGATTCCCTAGTGATCAATGGTGTATGTTCTAGAAGTTTTGACTCTTAGACAAATATGAAAGGATTGTGTTAATCACACTGCTTTGAAGATAAAATGTCTTTGAGGATCCTTTAGTTACAATATGAGAGAACATCATATTTTAATGAGATTCCTCCATTCAGTGGGACTGCAAGCTACACTTTTCGAGTTGCATCAGACTGTTAATACTGTCCAAACCTGTGAGCTCAGGGCTTAGGCGAGAGCCAAAATGACTCTGACATTTCATTCCTCAGCAGGTGGGTGCCGATAGTGCTGCCTTCCCCTTCAGCACACCCTTGAACTCCTCTGACTTATAAAGGAGAAGGAAACTATTACAATGAATCAGTTGAAGCCATCCCAAAGGACCAGGCTATGGCTTGGGCGGCCTGGTAGATTGAGCCTTGGATTGACCGGTCAGATGACGTCACTCTCAATGAAAGCCCCAGCGCGCCTTCAGGCATCATTCATTATACTGTGAAGTTTCAATTTTGACCAAGCCAATGCAATTACTGGCCCTCTGTAGGGGCTTTGGCAGGTTATCTGAAGCTTCAATTCCCCTAAATGAGAATCTCAAATAGTGGCTCTCATTCAAAGCACCATTCCACTCGAGTAGTGTTTGTATTAAAGCGGCGTAGCTGACATACACATGGGTGTGTGCTGCCTCAGGGTGAACGCCTCAGTTTCATTTTCACCTTGACTGCTGCTGTTTATAAACTCAATAATGGCACCTTCAGTTTTTATGGCACTCACCCAGGCTTTAATTTCCCACGCAGCCATTTTGATTTGATTCAAGTTTTTTAAAGTTTTTTTTTATAAAGCACTAATCTCACACCATGGATCATCACAGAGCTCTGATTCCATAATACTACTTTAGTAATATCCCAGGGGGAGATCTTTGAGAATCATTTATGAAGTGATGAGATGAAGAGTAACTCTCTCTTATCGTTCTTATGAGGGTAATCAGCCAACATCACATCCATCTATATGCCATCTGTATTTTGCCATTACGTAATGTTTATGCACTAGTAAGAGGCTAGTTAGAGTCAAGAACTCCAAAAACCTCCAAGACTCAGGCCAATATTAGACCCCAGAGACTCGGACCAAGTTCAGACCCCTTGAGACCTGTCAGTCCGAGGAAAAAACATTTTAATGAACTGAAAAATGTATTGACTGTAAAATTCATTTTAGCAGAAGCTTTTATCCAAAGTGTGAGTGGTGGGATATTTTCCCAATAAAATGATCGTGCCAGAAGTTTCAGATACTTTCCTGCAGCTCAATCAGTAGAGCATTGGTGCTTACAACGCCCATGGTTGTGGATTCGATCCTAGGGAAAGCAAAAACTGATTCAATGTGCTCCTTGAATGCAATGTAAGTCGCTTTGGATAAAAGCGTCTGCAAAATACATAAATGTACCAATGTGGATGAGCAACTTTTGAAAACGCTTGTGTAGATATGGAGCATTTTGAAACACTGTTTTCAAATGTATCTGGATTAATGTAGACAGCCTGTGACACAGCAGATAATTGTGCCTTTACAGTTGTAAGTCAAGTATTCACAGAAGAATCTTTTTTTGAGAGGAACTTGGGATTCAGTTGATCTGTTTGAAAGATCCAGACCTGTGATTGCTGTCATCCAATGCTCGTGGATTGCTTGAAAACATCGCAAAGGCTAGTCCAAAATAGCACATACTTCTGCATGAGAGTAAATAAAACTCTGTAACAGCAGATGGTAGTAGTCTGTATACATCTTTAGAAAAGGAAAATGGGAAGAGCTAGGAATGTGAATACACGGAAAAATTGATCTCTCTCACCAACTAGTGCCATCGGTGCAGAACTAGACCAAGAGACTGTTTTAAAACCCAGACCAAGAAACTAAGTAATTACACATTTGTGTGATCTTGAGAGCTTCCATGACCACAAAATCTGGAGTCACAAGATTAATGTAACACTAACTATTACGGCAGTCATGTTATGAAGTCTGGAAGAGGTTCTTGAGAATCTCAAAGGGTATTTTTGAATTTCTGAATTAAGACCAATGACTGGCTGGCAGGGGAATGCACTGAAAGAAAAGGCAGCTATGAAAAAGCCATTTTTATCCAACTGTTCACATTCACTTCAGATGTGTAGGTGTCCTGAGAGCCAAGCGCATGCTTCTCATGCTTGAGAATAATCGTCTGCTCTGCCAAGAGGCGCTTTCAGAGAGATGCGTCGTGATGTAGCACCGTTCGTTCCGAGCCATATCTGATGCATCAATGCATGAGAAGCCCACGTGAAGGGCGAAGCTGGCTAAGAAAGCAGACACGTGAGCCAACTTAAAGGTTCATGCTCAATATCCTCGTTGGAGAGTCAGAAGTTCTCTTGAGAATTCAGTGCAGACCAACCTAAAAATAGAGCAATGCTTTGTCATGTGATACGAATATTGATGCTTTACATAATAAATGAACTTTCCTCAGGTTGGGGTGCAACTTTTGACAATGAACAAAATGTTCACTTTGTCCCATTTGTTGGTTCACAGCCAGCGAGAACTGCCATGACTTCCACCCAATGTTTTTCACCCACGACCGTTCGTTTGAGGAGTTCTTCTGCCACTGTATCCAGCTACTCAACAAAACCTGGAAAGAGATGAGAGCCACTTCTGAAGACTTCAATAAGGTGAGAGAAGCCCTTTTGATCCCCGGCACTTGTCTAGTTCTACATCAGTCCCAACGTTTTGTTTGCTCATCCTCTTTTTCTTGAGTTTGTGTTCTCTTCTCACCACATTAGTGGTCAACCAATGTGGGGTTTTGCTTTGGCAGATGCTAGGGTTGTCAAGATACCATTCCAGCAGTCAATAACAATAATTGTTCACATGCAATTTAAATATAAATGTATAATTATATTAGAATTATTATTTACTCAGTTTGAAAAAAAAATCATTTTAATGTGCTTTATCTTCCAATCAAGCTCTTTATCAGATCATTAAGTCTATCACTACTTCACACTACTTGGAAATGTTGAACTTAGTCATTTGTAGGGGTTGATGGTTGTTCCAAGCTTTTGTCATAGGCACTTTTTTTTCTGATAAAAGAGGCGTTTGAGATTTGCTAGTCTGTTGTTTGTGTAATTATGATAATCACACAGCAAACTTGTCCTCGAGTTGTATCTAGGATAAAAGACCATCTTGTGTAAAGCTGTATATTCGAGCTTAATTAAGATTCATGGACATGAAAACTCATTTTTAAAATGTCTCCCTGGACACTATGATTAAATTCATCATCCTTTGTTTTCTTACATGAGGAGCACATCTGAGAAAACCTACAGCCCCTCGTCTGTATTCCTGCCTCATTATAAATAGGTTTGCTGAATATAGAGATGAAACTGCTGTTTAATCTGGTGATCAGAAGTCCCAATTCTTTCTTTCTGACAGTTGTCTGGCAGTGTGCATACATGGAAATAGTCTCTGTCTTAAACTTTACTGGAGGGATGAAAAGTTGCTGTCGGTAGATTGCTTTCGTTTCAGGTTCTTTTGACTAGCGAGAAGATTGAGGTGGTGAAATGCACAAATCAAAACTTTAGTCCTATCAAGCTGTTGGTTCATAGAATTACTTGTGCATTAGTAATCTTTGATTCTTGCCTGTCTTCCTTTGGAGGGATGTACATATTTGGGAAAATACATAACCTATAACTATATTAGCAATGGAATGCCATCATCAGAATGACGGCAAGCGATTTCACACACTAAATGTGAAGTCATGGCAGTGGCAGTTGAATAGTCAATCTTTTTTCTTTTCAGAGAAAAAACTAGTCTAACTCCTAAGTCTCACATCCCTGAGTTGTGTTTACTTGTCGGGTGTGGACACAATCCTGATTGAACTGAAGAAGATTAGACCCAGCTCTCCACCCACCTTTGTGAGAGCTTAATACAGATGTAGAGGAACTCTCTGATCCATTGTTCATATGTTGCCTTCTCAAGCAGACTAAACTTAAGACATTGTTTTAAAAGTAAAAGTAATGTAGCGTCTTAAAAGTTTGTTTCGAATAAAGTACTATAAACTTTATAACGCCTCGTTGCTCCAGTTTAATATGTTTCCAACGTTTTCTCAGGAAAGGCAAGTACACATTCCATCCATCCCTCCCAACTCTGAATCTGTGATCCATCCATCCGTCCATCCCAACTCTAAATCTGTGGTCCATCCATCTCAACTCTGAATCTGTCATCCATCCATCCATCCCAACTCTGAATCTGTCATCCATCCATCCATCCCAACTCTAAATCTGTGGTCCATCCATCCATCTCAACTCTGAATCTATCATCCATCCATCCATCTCAACTCTGAATCTGTCATCCATCCATCCATCCCAACTCTAAATCTGTGGTCCATCCATCCATCTCAACTCTGAATCTATCATCCATCCATCCATCCCAACTCTGAATCTGTCATCCATCCATCCCTCCCAACTCTAAATCTCTCATCCATCCATCCCTCCCAACTCTGAATCTCTCATCCATCCATCCCTCCCAACTCTGAATCTCTCATCCATCCATCCATCCCAACTCTAAATCTGTGGTCCATCCATCCATCTCAACTCTGAATCTATCATCCATCCATCCATCCCAACTCTGAATCTGTCATCCATCCATCCATCCCTCCCAACTCTGAATCTCTCATCCATCCATCCATCCCTCCCAACTCTGAATCTCTCATCCATCCATCCCTCCCAACTCTGAATCTCTCATCCATCCATCCCTCCCAACTCTGAATCTCTCATCCATCCATCCCTCCCAACTCTGAATCTCTCATCCATCCATCCCTCCCAACTCTGAATCTCTCATCCATCCATCCCTCCCAACTCTGAATCTCTCATCCATCCATCCCTCCCAACTCTGAATCTCTCATCCATCCATCCCTCCCAACTCTGAATCTCTCATCCATCCATCCCTCCCAACTCTGAATCTCTCATCCATCCATCCCTCCCAACTCTGAATCTGTCATCCATCCATCCCTCCCAACTCTGAATCTGTCATCCATCCATCCCTCCCAACTCTGAATCTGTCATCCATCCATCCATCCCTCCCAACTCTGAATCTGTCATCCATCCATCCATCCCTCCCAACTCTGAATCTGTCATCCATCCATCCATCCCTCCCAACTCTGAATCTGTGATCCATCCCTCCCTCCCAACTCTGAATCTGTCATCCATCATCCATCCATCCATCCATCCATCCCTCCTAACTCTGAATCTGTGATCCATCCATCCCTCCCTCCCTCCCAACTCTGAATCTGTGTATTTTTTTGTAGCCTGTGAGCTGATGTCTTTTATTATGTCCTCCATTTTGTGCTTTTGTCTTGGTGGGTCCAGTAAGGCACACGTTAAAATGATTATGAGGCTTCACTGTCACCATACAGCATTGATGGACCTCCACCATTTTCGGATGACTGCACCTCAGCATCCTCTGCCTCTTCTCACACACAACCATCTAATTTTTATATGCACATGCTATTTTTCTCCTCCCCCACTGTCTCTCTCTCGCTCTCTCTTTGTTATAGGCCTGTCACATCCTGTAAATATTGTCTGTCCATCTGTGTGTGTGTGTGTGTGTGTGTGTGAGGTGTGGAGACGAAAAGCAGGAGGCAGGTCTGCTCTCACCGATGCTCTTGGGGCAAAAAAAAAAAACTGACGGCAATGGTTTGCCTGTTTCCATGGCAACCACATTCTAATTACTCCCTCTCCCTCTTCACGATACCACGGAGTAGCTATTGTGTGTGTGTGTGTTTGGTTCATAAATGGGTGTCTTCTCCACCCAATCAGCTCTGACGAAGGCAGCTATGACACCTGACTTTAAAATGGCCACTTCGATGTGTCCAAGCACAGTAGTAGTGATGTAGCTTCTCTGTTTAAGCTATAGCACAACCCCCACCCCTCCCCCTTCCAATCTCTCCCTCTTCAGACACCCTCCCTTGTATACAAACCACGTGATCCATATTGCCGGAACTCTACTGGCTGAAGCAGCTGTGGCGTCTGGCCAATCAGGCTTAAGCGCTGAAATGGACATAAACTGAGCTGCTTGGAGATGCTTTCAGAGTGCTGATGTGCGTGAACGGCCAGAAGAAAGCAGCCTTTGGCTAAAGCTTGGTCCGTTTTCATCAACAGCACACAAACACACGCGCTCACAAACAACCCAGGAACCATCTGCCACCACAGTGTATTTTCCTTCTGGCGATCTGATCATCCCTGCACCTGGTCAGGGTTCATCTCTGCTACACTGGGTTTGACCAGCGTGGATCTGCGCTCCCAATCATGGAGGTGACAATGGCATGTGAGTACTGCTGAAGAGGTCGCGTCAGGTGCATGGAGGAAAAACGGGTGTAGACTGAATGAAAAAGATGAAGGCTATTTGCAATTTTGCCAGTATGCTGACAAAAAAACGAGGGATAAAACAGGCGCACAGATGGAGCAGGCTTTGTGTGAAGCTGCTAGTAGTAATCAGGTTAGAGGCAGATTTCAGCAAGCGATTAAAGAGGAAGCGATCCAGAGCGAACGCTCCAACCTGCGTGCTCCTCTGTAGCCCAGCCCCTCCTTGGGTACTTGTTATGAATGAGCACTTTAATGTATCGTTTCTCCATCTCTCCTTTCTCTATAGCACATCGACCTCTAGTCGCTCTCGAAGCTGTGAGGATGTTCATTAAGTTTTGGCTATTTGTGCATGTATCCCACGTGGATATAGACATGTATGTACATAGCAAGATCAGCACATTTTCTGTTACTCTTTTTACAAGGAAAGCTTGTATTGAGGTTAATCCCTTTTGTATTCGGCCTTGCCTTTGTGGAATTATAATTTTTTTTTATTCATTGTCCACAGGTTTGACCTTTTGTGGATTCTGTGATGGGCTGTCAGTTAGCTCCTAACGTTGATTTATTATGGTAATATCACAGGCAGCATTTTTTTCACAGCATAAATCCTGTAAGATCTCATAAAGTAAATGATGTCTCGAGGTGTTGTTTGGTCGTGCTCAGCATCCGCACCCAAGCCTCTGGTTCACAATTCCCTACTTCCCCTTGCAGAGCAAGATTTTTCTTTGTTTTTTTCTTTCCTTTCGTCACTACTTTGTTCCTTCATTTCCTTCTGTGTGGAGGAAACAGAAGGAAATGCTTTCTGCTTTCTTTCTTCTTTTTTCCATCGTTCTTTCTTTCCTTTATGCTATTCCCTTATTTCATACTTTTCTTTCTCACTTCTGCTTTATTCTCACACACAAAAGCAGTGCTTATGAGAGGAGTCTTTTGAGACCTCAATACAGTAATACTTTCAGCTTGCTTAATGCTGGCCCTTGGAGAAAAAGTTACTCCTCCTTTTGCCAGTATGCTGTTACTCCTTCCAGTGTAGTATGAACGTTTGCCATCTGTTAGAGTAATCCATTTTTAGGGTGCTTTTTCAAAATCCTGTGTCATGAAATATTTACTTGTCAGAGAGCACTTTAGTGTTTAGTCTGTGTAAACAGTCCTACTTGACCCACTTCAAGCAGGATTCGAACCGTGGTCTCTGCCGTGGGAGGAAGATACATTAGCAAAGATACTAAAGACTAAATATACTCTGTTTGTGTCAATTTCTAGCTCGTCTCTTGGGGCCAGAGAAGTGAGATTTAATTGCATTACTCTTACTTGCCTACATATTTTACACTCACCCCCCTAGACCTCATTCCCATCCGGGTCACGGCACCAAATGTAACCAGCAACCCGCTTAGAGCGGGATTCAAACCGGAGGCGTGGGAAGTGGGCGCACTAACAAGGATGCTAAAGACTCAGGCTGCGAGCCTCAGTTACTAACAAGTCTGAGGAGTGAGGTTTATACGCACAGCTCTTACTGGCCTACGTCTGTTACATCTGAATTTGAATATGTTTATTCGAGTATCTTTCTCTGTGTGGTCATCCTCAAAGCTGCAGCAACTATTGGAGGTTACACACTTCCTGAAACACTGACCATTCTGTGAGAATGTACTATTTTAAAAAGGCACCACGTAATGATCCGTTTCAGACAGGAAAGGGGTAAGGGAGCACTCAAAGGAGCCAGACATCATTATAGATGACTGCAGGTTGTATAAGTGCAGATACTCAATATCCTGTGACATCAGTAGGTGCCAGGCCATTCGTCTCAGCCCAGCAAGAATCCAGCAACTTGCTCCACAACTAACACACCAGGTTCTCCAGTGTAACTCTGGCCTGGTTAGATTTATTGAAGAGAATGGAAGAGATTCAATGGAACTTCCTGCTTTTTTTGCAGAGTGGGTGCAGAGCGTACCTATTGCATGCAAGACTGCAGTTCTGTCTCTTGGCATGCATATGCATGCACAGGTGTTTTATCCTTGTCTACTCCACTTGTTATTCATTGGCTTACTCTCAACAT
Organism: Rhodeus uyekii; assembly: GCA_037043235.1. Lineage (NCBI taxonomy): Eukaryota > Metazoa > Chordata > Actinopteri > Cypriniformes > Acheilognathidae > Rhodeus > Rhodeus uyekii. The sequence goes on from JAWRVZ010000033.1 coordinate 4,807,775, forward strand.
TTATGAAAAAAAGATTTCAGACTTTACTGCATCTAAATAAATCACATGGTCTTTGCGGTCAGTGTTTCCAGCAAATGATTTTTACGTTAATGAGATCTATTTGTTTTCTTTGAAGTAATGCCCATTTATTTTATGTGAATCATTATTAACTGCTATAAAAATCATTATGGGAAGAAAGTAGATTAATTAACATGTCAATTGTGGAATGGATAAATGTCCCTTTTCTTTTTCATGCCTGATTACCCCATTGGGTCCACAAACTATAACAAGCGCAATGAATGCGAAAAGGAAATGACAGAGGCACATGCAAAATATACTGCAAATTTGTTTTCTGTTCCTTTCCAGTTCAGATTTGAAATTTATTATGTTTATCAAGCACTATTTGAATGATTGATTGATTGATTGACAAGTTGTAAATGATAATTATGAACTGTTGCAGTTCATATTTCCTGGACTAATTAGGCTTCTTAGTCTTTGGAGAACAGTGTCAACAGAAAGGTTTTGGGTTTAATCCTAACACTGTATGCTAACCAGATGTGACTTGACACTGTGACATGTGACATCTTTAATCAGTTTTTGTCCTAACCAGCCTCGAGGATTCCATTTTCGAAATGTTTTCTATTTCTGCAACATTGCTTCTGATATAACAACATACAAACTATGACAATGATTATACCAGATACCGATTATATGCTTTTATTTAAAGTTAAAAGGGTCAATGTGAGTTTGAATAACATTTTAATGTGACCTTTATAGCCATACCAAAAGCAACAATTTACCTCAGATTTTTATCTAGAAAATAAATGAATATTAAAACGGTGAACTCAAGCGTATTCCATGACAAAGATTGTATCAGTATGTATTTCAGTGATGTAAAAATGTATAGATTATATCATGTACTAATCTATTTAATTGAGAATGCTGATTGGCTGTGACTTTTATTAAACTGGACAGACAAATTCCTTGTTGCTTTGACCACATTGTATCTACCGGTAGTTAACTTTTAATAAGACAATCCTGTTGGCGATGTTTGCTTTAACATTGCATACAGATTTTTTTTCATATGGCTGTTCCCTTGTATATTAGTCATACCAAATGCCAGGATAATGAATAAAGATAATCCTCTTCTAGGCTTTGTTTACAGCAAAGCTGCTCATAAACTTGTATGTGATTTATCTTCCTTAATCAATAAAAACATTCCTCTGATGTAACGCCTGAATAACACCTTTGCATAATTACTGGTAGGGAAAAATATATGACTATTAATAATGTGCTGGTATGTTAAATGGAGAGACATACCTGGTGAATTTATGATGGATAGCTGCGCAAAGTCTGTAATTAAAATTAGACGGGAGCGATAAATCTTGGCACAACAGTGCTTTGATTGGCTGTCTGCATGAGGAAAGTAAACAAACTGCCACAGCTACAAAGAAAAGAGGTGCTGGTTAACCATGGAATGTATTCAAGGGTCAGATATGGAATAACACCATCCTATGGCATGGTGGTTTTTGCATTTTTAATTGTCAGTCTGATAAAAGTTTTTTATTTTTTTCACTTTCATAATGGATTGGTTTCTCATAGTTTGTGTGTGTGTCTGTGTGTGTTTCTGTTGGTGGTTGGTCCTTCACATTTGAATGCGCATTGGTTGCAGTGCGCTGCTTATGATATGACTATAAAAAGACAGGAAAAACTAATGCACATATATAACTATTTGTCTTACTGATGGATATGATATCCTTGTTAACTACATTTGGTTTGATTGGGTCTTGTGTTTCATAGCCGTTTGTTTGGAATCGGTTTGGACCCCAAAGGACACATTTGTTTGAAACCATATTCATCCAGAAAATCAATTTATCTCTTTTTTTCAGTTGTTCAGCAGCCAGTTATCAGATATAAACATTTATGAAGAGATATAAATATCTTTTACAGTACTTGTCTGTAAGGGCCCTAAAATCTGGATTTGTTTACTCTGTGTAATCCAATACGGCTGTATTGTGTTTTCTGCCATTATATATTATAGTACTTTGTGTCAGCTCAACTCTCTTCGTGGCTTTTAATGGCACTGGCATCATCCCACAAGCCCGCTCACTTTCCAAAGATGCTTCAGAAACACTTTAATATTAAGATTAATCCCTCATTTGTTGTGCCTAAGGGAAGTAAAAGATTTGTTCAATTGCGTAATAGCGTTATAGCTTTGACATTCAAATGTATTAAATAATACAGGTGCCTTGGAGAGTATAATAATAGCACTGATCTATCAATATAAATCAGAATATATAGTCCAATGCAGAATAACAGCCTTGGTCTTAAGAGCGCTTTCAATTTTTTAACTCACAGGCGCACAAACATGCACAAATGGGCACACACAGACACACACACACACATTCATTCTTCTGTATGTCACTCTGTATTATCTGCGGGTTGACACACAGTGGGCGAGTGTGTTCTGTGCATTTAGATGCGCGAGAGAGGAGAGGCGAGAGAAAGACAATAAGCATGGCAGGGCAGTTGAAGACTCGCACACTTCTTGCTGAGGCTGTGACACATTTGCGTGCGTTCGTCTAAAAAAAGGTCCATTTCCACTTTATTCATAAATATCACCGCCCACCACATCAGCAGCTGAAATTCCACTGTTCCCACCATATCACATCATCCTCATAAAAGGTCTGCTTCTATTTCAGCCATCGCAACTTGATTTAAAGAGGCTGATAAAAGGAAATGAGAAAGTGCTTTGGATTAATTAATTTAGAACTGTGAAAAATCTGCAAATGTGCTCAGAAAATTGCTTCCCCCGGCACAAGGGATTGTTTCAAGTGGAGACTCCACCCCCCACCCCCCCCCCCCCCACCTGCAGCTGTCAAAACCACCTCCCCTTTGAACCGTACTGTGCTTTTTGAGTAGAGCCGTATCGGTTTATTCCTCTAGCAATCACACCTCTCATTCTTCAAGCACGGACATATCAGCCTAGCGATTTGGGAGGGGCCTTGACCTTGGCCCAATCTTATCACTAATTAAACCTCATCTAATCCTGCTGTGCGAGCCAGCGGCACCTGCTTCTCTGGATGACTGGGAGGGGATGCATGCGTGAATAGCTACTGGACTCATTTCCAGCTTCCCAAATCATGCGTCGCTGTGCTTGCTAGCTAATCACAGCATATGATCTGTAGCCCAAGGCTTGGTGCGTATACCAACCCTCTGTTTGTGATTTTCGAGCTGTGCATTATTCAAGCATCACCAGGAAAACTGTGGCTCTACTGCAGCTGGCCGTTTCTGTATCTGAGGATAAAGGAAAGCTGTCATCTTGTGCTGCTTATGGGTGAATTCTTGTCGTAGTCCATTGCTGGCTGTCGCTGTTGGTTTGTATTTGATTCTTCATCAAACAGTAATCCCCAAGATGGATTTCATGACTGTGCTTGGCTGGCCTCCACTTATCTCCACATGAAGAACCAATATCTGTGAAAACAAAGCCTCAAAACTCGTCTACTCTAGACATCACATTTTACTTGTCATCTTGAAGTTTGTTTATCTTCTTTAATTACTGAGATCATTCTTCATTGTCTTCTTGTCTTGTTCCCTTATCACTTAAAACTGCTACAATAACTCCCATATTTAAAAAAAAACCCGGAGCAGATAATTTTGACCATTTTCGTCCTATTTCTTTTTTACCATTTATTTCTAAAATAAGAGTGTAGCAGCACAGATCTCTCACTACCTTTCAGACGGCAATTTTTTTTTTTAAATTTTCAACTTGGATTTCATTCACTTCATAGCACAGGAACTGCACTTGTCAAAGTTACTAAGAAAAGTGATCAAGACATTATCGTGAGCTGACTTTACTTATTTCTCAAAAAAATTGTAACATTCACTGTTACAAATGTAATGGGGAAGTAAATTCCACAGATGATTGGCAGCATAACTAAAAAGTCCTAGACTGTTCAGGCGAATGTGTGGTAAGACTAAAAGATTGATGAAGAAGATCTGAGGATACGAGCAGGAATATACATTTGAAGAAGATCTGGAAGATATGAAGGAGCTAGACTATTAAGAGTTAAAGAGCTAAAAACATTTTTTTTTTAAATCAACTGATTTTGTTTGATCTGAGTGTGGGCTTTGATGCATCCTCCTAGACAGGCTGTCCTCACTTGGAGTTGGCACCTGTCTGTTTTTGTTTAGATTGTATCTTTCTGATCACACTTAGTTTGTGCAACTTAAATTTCAGATCTAAATTATCTGCTCGAACCAAGTTACCACTGGTGTTCCCCAAGGCTCAGTCTTAGGCCCTCTTTTATTTATCATTTATTAATTTTTGGAATTACGATGTTCATTTCTACTGCTATGCTGATGACACCTAGCTTTACCTTTCTTCCCTGCCTACTTCGGTCTTTCCGAAAAACAAGACAGACAATTTGTCAAATTTCTTTAAACTCAATAGTGGTAAAACTGAAATTATCCTAGTAGGTACAAAATATACTGAACTCTGATAGCTCCTCTGTGACTTGATCAGTGCATAGTTTTTCCATCCACGCATGTTAAAAGTCTGTGAGTTGTCCTTGATAGCACCCTATATTTGAAGCTCACATTAATATCTATTCTGCGCATTTTCATTTACAAAACGTAAACTGTCTTCATCCTTCTCTGACAAAGAACAGCACTGCTATATAGATTATTGCAATTCCCTTATCTTTTAACTGCAGCAGGTCCAGAATTCAGCTGCACAAATTATTTCTAGAACCCCTTCCATAGAGCACATTTATCCTGTTCTTAAACACTTGCACTGGCTTCTGGTAAAGTATCGAATTGATTTAAAAATCTTGCTCCTTACCTCTTTAGGCTCTTAATAATCTAGCTCCTTCATATCTTCCTGATCTTCTTCAAATTTATATTCCTGCTCATATCCTCAGATCTTCATCAATCTTTTAGTCTTACCACACATTCGTCTGAACAGTCTAGGACTTTTTTAGTTATACTGCCAATCATGTGTGGAATTTACTTTCCCTGGACATTTGTAACAGTGATGTTTTCTCACTTTTAAGTCTTAAAACTAATTTAAGAGGCTAAGGCTTTTTATGATCGCACATCTATTGAGCAATATTTTATTCTTCCGTGTCTAACGTGTATTATGTCTATCCTATTATGTATGATTTCTCTATTGCTATAACTGATATTTTTAGGAAGATTTGTGAGGTGGCCTTGTGTGTTGTGAAAGGCACCTAAAAATTAAGTGCATTTATTATTTGGAGCTTAATAAGTGTGCGAATGCCTGTCCAGGTGTTTGGCATGTGGTTTTTGCACAATATATTGTAAGATGATTTGGTAAGAAAAGGTTTGTTAGTAACATAAATGTATTTAATTATCTTCCTCTGTGTGTGTGGTTCAGGAATATCCTACATTATATCTTTTCCCACAAAGAGGACAATATGTGAGGTCCTTTTTGCCTTGTTGGGACATTTTTGGTCCTCATGAGGAAAACCGCTTATAAATCATATCAAGTGATGTTTTTGGAAACTTACACTTAAAAAAATAGAAAAAAAGTTGTGATGGGTAGGGTTAGTGTAAGGGGATAGAATGTACAGTATAAAAGTCAATATGTCTATGGAATGTCCCCATAAAACAAAACAAAAAATATGTGTGTGGCAATTGGGTGGCAATGCTCATAAGACTACATCCTACACTCTTGTTTTAATAGGATGCAATTTATACTATTTCCTTATATTTATCAGAGCAGCTTTCACTCTTTTTGTTTTTGTTTTTTTCTTCCACCTTTCACTCTTTTTCTTGTTCATTCAGAAACCTTTTGTCTGGGAATGTCGACACTTAGCATTTACAGTACTTGTCAAAATTGCTTTTGTCTACAAAACTAATTTCAGGCATGCAAGCAAAAGGTTTTTAAGCTCATGAGAATATCTCTGTGTCAGTTATGCTGATCTTGTGAGACCTTTGTCTTCCTGAATGCATAAAATACTAAACGATGTAATCTGTGTGTATGTGCTATAGGTGATGCAGGTGGTGAAGGAACAGATCACTCGTGCTCTCACGATCAAGCCTAACTCTCTGGATCAGTTTAAAAGTCGTCTGCAAAATCTGAGCTACACTGAGATCCTCAAATTGCGTCAGTCCGAAAGGATGAACCAGGAGGATTTCCAGTCCCGGCCCATCTTGTGAGTCACTGAAAACTCTTCAATTATCTGAAGCACCTCATTTCCCACAATCAAACTCGCCCATTTTTGGCCCATGTGTACTGCACCTGTGTCCCACTCATGATTGAAAACAAGCCTTTAAATGGTTCATAACTAATTAAACTAAGAGGAGACTCCATTAAATAAATTACCCACTGCATTACAGTAGTGTCATTTCAGCTGGAATGTACAATCTCAGAGAACATTCTATTACATCAACATGCAATATAATAGTCAAATGGAAATGTCCGTGTTGAACTTTCAGAACTTGATTGAATTGAAATCATGCTCTGTCCATGTGAAATAGGTAACATGTAGGAATATCAATTTGTCAGCTTGGATTTTGACCGTATACAAAAGATTCCCACATTTTTGACCAGTGTTTTTTCAAATAGCTTCAACTATTTTCCCCCCCAACATTCACTTTTTTTATTATAATTTATATTTTTTACAGAAGTAGACACGGTTCCTATGGTATTAACCAGGTTATTGTAGCTAAATAAAATAATAAATTGCTATTCATTAAAGAAAAAGCCCACTTTCATGCTCTTGAGGAGGGTTACTTTGTCATAAAATAAAAACCAGATAAGCAATTAATTATTAATCAAAATGATCAAAATGTTGTTTTCTCATAAGTCACTTGGGTAATGCTTGTAGCGTTGGTTAAATGACATTAGAGAAGTCATTAAATGGCTAATTAATATTGCAAAATTCTCAGCATAAGATCTAAAGCAGCTAACGGCAATAGTATTAGCAAAACAACAAGATAAAAGGATGTTTGCCTGATTTGTGGAACAAAGAAATGTCTAAATGTGACAATTATTTTTTTTACTCTTTCTTTGCGTAAACTGCCAGTAAAGTGGTGGATCGGTACTTTAAACCACATTTGTCTGCTGTTTCTCCAGGGAGCTTAGGGAGAAAATTCAGCCAGAGATCATGGAGTTGATCAAACAGCAACGCCTCAATCGCTTGTGTGAGGGCACCTGCTTCAGGAAGATCAGCAGCCGAAGGAGACAGGGTAAAAAAATTATTATTCCATAAAGATTCCAAATAGTTTTTGGCTCCAAAGACTCATAAGGCATCTAAGTGGCACAACAAAACTAAAAGCTACTTCTTTCTTGTTAATCCAAGCTTCTATCCTAACTAGCAGCTATGAACAACACTTCATTCTGTCTGTTGCTTGATCTGTTTCTGCATTTCCCACCCACACAGAAAATTCATTGAGCAACAATCCCCGCACCTCATGTATAGTATCCATTAAACATTGGCAAGCCTGAGAGAGATTGCTTGTGATAGTAGAGAAGCATAGGATATTGCATGAGTAATCCCTCAAGGTTCCCCAAGCAGAATGTGCCATTTGCTGAAGCGGCACAGAAATTAATAAAAAATACATGTTCTTAACATGCAAACAATATGAATATGCCCTCATTTTTCTTACCGTGTCTCTGTGGTGTTATGCTGCACATTCGCCTTCAGTTTCCTGTTCAAGTTTGCTTGTCATTGGAATTGTCTAGTTAGTACACAGTATAAGCTTTTTTTCTCTCCTTAAAATGAATGTAGTTTAAGATGAAATGTCTTAAATGTATCAGCTGTGAGAAAGTATTTAGTTCACTACCTTTAATGTGCTCATCTGAAGTGTGTGAAAATATTTACTCAATGTGGTTATTCGTGACCTCTGCTTGGCTGCTTCTCATTTGAAAACAGAACTTGGGAATTACAGGAATTTACAGAAACCTTGCTCGCATTTATTTATTATTTAGCACTTCAGCAATTTGTTATAGTAACGTAATGTTAGAATGTCTTGCACAATATTTTTTTTTCCCAACTATTTTACGTAAGCACTCTGAAACGTATACGTTCTATGAATCATATTTTTATGAGTGCTATTATTAAACTGACAGCATGATTTAGCAAGTGTGAAAAATAGCCTTGCCCGTTGCTGAGAGAGCGGAAGGAGCCAATTTCAAACAAGCTCTGAGGGGTGGGAGTGATAAAGCTTACGCCGCAGACTGGAGAGTTGAAGGATAGTCAACTGTAATATCGCTTTTTACGCAGGCTGAATGAAGAGGAGGGCTGTCTGCTGAGCTCAGAGGGAGGCTTTATCAGTTAGCCTGGATAATTTAACACTCTTCACACTTCTACAGGATTAGATCATTCTGAGACTAGACACCTTGTCTGTCTCTCTTGCTATGCATCCGTCTGCCTGCCTCTCTCTTTCTTCCTTTCTCTCTCCCTCTCTTTCTCTTAGGGTACCCACTTTCCCACTAGAGCTCTCGTTCTTGCTTTTCTATTCATTTGAGGATTGGCACACTTTGCCTATTTTATTTACATCATTTTCTTCTATTATGAACCTCATTTGTGTGAATGAAACTTTCCTTTTTCACAATCAACTATTATATTATCTGACAAAAGATGGAAATACTAAATTTGTCTTACATGGCACCCTGTCATAATTTGACTGACATACAGTGGGTACGGAAAGTATACATTTTTCACTCTGTTATATTGCAGACATTTGTTAATCATTTAAGTTAATTTTTTTCCTCATTAATGTACACCCATATATTGCACCCCATATTGACAGAAAAACACATTTTTTGCAGATTTATTAAAAAACAAAAACTGAAATATCAAATGGTCCAAGTATTCAGACCCTTTGCTGTGACACTCATATATTTAACTCAGGTGCTGTCCATTTCTTCTGATCATCCTTGAGATGGTGCTACACCTTCATTTGAGTCCAGCTGTGTTTGATTTATACTGATTGGACTTGATTAGAAAAGTGTCTATACACCTATATAAGACCTTACAGCTCACAGTGCATGTCAGAGCAAATGAGAATCATGAGGTCAAAGGAACTGCTTGAAGAGCTGTATGCATTACACATGTGATAAGTCAATATTTGCCGGTGGTTTGCCTTGGGGATGGGCATTTTTCCAAAATATTGTATTTGAATATTTGGGCTCATAAACTCATTCATTTTTAACAAAACCATACATATACACTCGAGTCAGCATATGGTTAGCATGTTTATATTGTCTCACATGTTAATTTTGAGATGAAAAGAATATCCACATGCTTGGATGAAAGTTCGATCCTCTAGAAAAAAAATTTGCACCGCCAACAGATGGTGAAGGGATATGGTGTGCTAAGCGAAGTTTCTCACAGCGCTTTGTGTTTTCTGTTCTTAAACCTGTCCCCCTCAACGAGACTTAACGAAAGCATATGTCTCGACATTATTCGGCTATCAGATAAGTTATCTATTTGGCTTTCTCTGGGGTGCATATTGGACTATTCATCCACACCCCTACTTTGCCTTAATGTGACGAAGGTGAGCATAAAGCTGTGACATCTAATGAGAGTATAGACCGAGAACCTCATGTGAAAAGAGTAAAAAGTGGATAAAATCCAGGGTGGGAATGTTTGAATGTTAAAATGTTTTGCTTCCAATCTCAAAGTATTCCAGCCAAGCTGCATTCCTGGAAAATTCAAGAATTAAATTTGGTTATTTTCACTTCCACTGAAAACAACCAAATGGAATGGTGCTTGATCGATTGGTCCCAACTTATTTTCCAGTTGGTGGTAAGATAATTCCAGGTTCCAAGGTCTCCGGAACGCAGGATTGGATACAGCAGTAAGGGGTGAATGCCTACTAGTAACAAATAGCTCAGTGACTCATTCTCGCCCCACATGAAATGGCTTTGAACCTATGTACATGTCCACGTGTTTGTGGTATTTGGCTTTTGTATATCAAGTTTTTCTTTACAGACATCAATAAGTCCTTACTTTTATTTACTTTATTATTGTTATAGTAACCTTCGTGATAATGTCATGTACTTGTTTTGAATCACATTGAATGTATTTTAATACCTTGCTCCATGACATTCAGGCATATTCTACCTCCTAATACAGTCTTTAGAATGAGGTTCCCCCGAACAAGCACTGACCACATGAAGCAACCGCAAATTCAGATACATTTAATCCCAAGATAACCCAATGTCACACCATTGCTTTAGTCCATAACAAACTAACCTTTTCAGCAAGCTTTTAAGGACTGCTCTTCAACGGCAGAATGAAGCGCACCTGTGGCTTTTCACTGGCAGGTGTTACATTGACATTTGTATTCCCTATTGTTCCCCAATAGCAGAGCTCACTTCTCTTGGTGGACAAAATGAGCTGTCCAGTTTCTACCTTGAATCTTAAGTATTGCAGAAGTTGCCTGAGGCTGAGCTTTCCAGATAATGTTAAATTGTAATTTTTCTTTGCCTTTAATTCACTGCAAGGAAGGAAGCTCCTTTTTTCATCTTCCACGTGCCACTGGATTCAGATTAAACCATTCTGCACATATATCTTCTGACATCTCAGAATGGGCTCATAGATGGCTGTTGGCTGCGATATCCCTTGGTTGTTCATTGTATATTTGTAGTGGCTGATAAACAGCCCATTGAGCTGGTTTGTTGGTAAGCTGAAGCTATAGAAAGAGTACAGTAATCAGGCTTTTTCCAGCACAATCCTTATCTCTTTGGGTGTGTGTATATATATGCAGCCTGTGAAGTACCACCCTGCAGGGCACTCTTTCATCCCACAATGTTTTTTAATCTGCCAAACTGCTATTCCCAGCTATTAGGATTTGGATTCAGGCAACAGGGTTGAGTGCCAGCCATGGCCTTCTAGGCTAAATGTGAGCAGGCCTGGCAGAGATCACTTGTCTGCTTTTGGAGTGGCACATCGAGAAGTGATTTGGGGAAAAAGTATGCCTGTAACGGCTTTACCCAATCTGCAATGAAAAGCCAAAGAATATTAAGCATTGTACTAGGATGAAAGACAACTTGTTAGCTTTACATTTTGGAAAACTGACCAACTGCTCTGCTTGTTTACAGACAAGTTCTGGTACTGTCGATTGTCGCCCAATCATAAAGTTCTCCACTATGGGGATTTGGAGGAGAGCCCTCAGGGAGAGGTACCCCATGATTCCCTACAGGAAAAGCGTGAGTACAGCCATTCTGATCATAGTGTAGTGGCTTCACTCTATTAAGATGGCCATACCCTTATTAATTATTATTTGTTCCCTGTGGCAGTTCCTGTGGCTGACATCAAAGCTGTTGTCACTGGTAAAGACTGTCCACACATGAAGGAAAAAGGAGCTCTGAAGCAGAACAAGGTGAGCAGAAATGCTGTTGAATATCAAAAGATCAAATTTTCCTTTGATGCAGTGGTGTGTGGCTTGGTGACAAAGGATGCATTAGTTATGCCGTGTAGCTTTGTGAGTAATGATACATCAGCTTACTTGAGTTTCAAAGTCACCCTTTCTTCTTCCCACAGAACAAAACAGACAATGTCAAATTTATGCCACAACTGTAAAAAATGACTCCCTGTTGACCAAATTAATTAAACTTGAGGACAGGCTATCAAGTATATCTGGGACTTTCTGGCTCAGCCATAAGCATCTCCTTAGTCCTGATGACATTGACTGTAAAATAACAATGTGTATCGGTGTTGTTCTTTCTTTTAAGCAACTTTTTTCTTAATAGGAATTTTGACTTGACAAAACACTTCCCTCATCAACTGCTAAAACAAGAGATAGTTCAATTCTGAATAATTTTGAACAAATAATCTCATCTCTGCGTGGATGGGATGTGAGAGGTCAGAAATTTTTGTGTCTGCTCTCATTTTAGACGTGGCTCTCATCCAATGATCCTTTAAGCTGTTTGGATGATCCGGTTTCATCCATGTTTTTTTATTTTCTATTTTTTTAGGTTAGTTGACCCAAATAAGACAATTAGAGGTGATGTGAGTGCAGATTTTATAAAGGCTGAGAAGCACTGCATCAGTTGTAAACTCAATGTTTGTCGCAAAAGTACATCCTTTTCTGTGCTTTAGTCACTGCCATATCTCCTCAACCACCACCAGTGTGCAGCATCCACCTGGACGATGCAACGGCAGCCATACTGCGCCAGAACGCTCACCACACACCATTTTTAATGGTGGAGAGGAGACAGAGCAATGAAGCCAATTAGAGTATGGGGGGGATTAGGAGGCCGTGATGGACCAAGGCCAATGGGCATATTTGGCAAGGATGCCGGGGTTAAACCCCTACTCTTACGTAGGATAGCCTGGGATTTTTGACCACAGAGAGTCAGGACCTCAGTTTAACGTCTCATCCGAAGGACGGTGCTTGTTGCAGTACAGTGTCCCCATCACTATACTGGGGCATTAGGGCCAACACAGACTTCAGGGTGAGCACCCCCTGCTGGTCTCCTAACGCCACTTCCAGCAGCAACCTAGTTGTTCCCAGGAGGTCTCCCATCCATGTACTGACCAGGCTGAACCCTGCTTAGCTTCAGTGGGCGACCAGTCTTAGGCTACAGGCTGGTATTGCTTTAGACAGACACAGGGGTCTGAAAAGTGTTGATAAGATCTAGGTATAGACATGTGCCGTAGGAAGGAACAGATTGTTGGCTAATTGAACAAGGTCTCCTCCTCTTAATTGAATTGGTGACTTTGCTGGCTTGTCCATAAGTTTGAAAGGGTTGTTACCAAATGCAATTACCCCAAAAACGACTCCATATATTTTCTGTGTAGAGGAAAGGTAAAGCAATGATGCACTTTCTGTGCTGATCATCCTACTGCTGTCTCTTGGTGCCCGGCAGGAGAGGCCTGTATACAAACACACACACACACAACAGATTGGACCATCTGCTGTCATAATATGTTCGGAAAGGATCTGCAAAAGTCACGCAATAGGAGGCACACAAACACAGCAGCCCCATTAGTATTTGACAGACGGTGTCAATTCTATTTCCTTCTTTAGGAGGTGCTGGAGCTGGCTTTCTCTGTCCTCTACGAGTCTGATGAGTATCTAAACTTCATTGCCCCTGACAAACACGAGGTGAGCTACCAGAAATTGCAAGCTACAAAGTGGTAGCTGCTGCACTTCCTTTGTGTGATTTGGACTTTGTGCATGCTATGGTTTAATGTCATATTTTCTTGTCTTTTCTTTTTTTTTTAGTACTGTGTGTGGACAGATGGGCTGAATGCACTGCTGGGGAAGGAGATGACCAGTGAGTTCACTCGCTCCGACATGGACACTCTTCTCAACATGGAAATGAAGCTTCGCCTCCTGGACCTGGAGAACATCCAGATCCCTGAAGTTCCTCCCCCAATCCCCAAAGAGCCAAGCAATTATGACTTTGTTTATGACTGCAACTAATCCCCTTTCACTGGACTGACTGATTTTTTTTCGTAAATGCATACTGGAAGAAAGACTCTTTCCTGCTAAAACTTGGCTCTCTAGTACGCCCCACTACAACGGATTTGCTGAACTTAATGGACTTGGCTTGCAAGGCCTATGAACCATCTGGTCTGGTTGAAGAACCACCACAAACTGGTCCTCAGGTCCTAAACCACTATAGTCCTGTCGTAGTCATTTCCAGACATCTCTTCAAACCGTTACATTCCTCAAACAGCCCACCTGCTCTGGCTTATAAATGGTTGTGTCAAGAATTTTTGTCCCATCATAATTTCTGGCTGTTTGGAGTGGGATGCTCCCTGTAGAGTGTGCAAAAAGTCTAGGGGATTGTGGCATGTAGCACTCACTCTAGTATGTTTCTCACTCCAACAAGCGGCAGCTATATTGCTAGCGAAGTCCAAGTTTGTTCTTAACGATTTCTCCAAGTATCCCATTCATGCCTCTTATACTGTAGACTGTTAAATTAAATAGGCAGCTTCATGCAAGAGGTTGCCTTTTTTGTCTTAAACCATACCTGCTTTGTGCGTACATTATCATTGTCTGATTATAATGCAGGCGTGTAGATATAGCTCTTTCCTTCACTTTACATCAACCAGACTCATGGCAGACTGCTGTAACATTCCAAAGCAATATTGAGCTTCTGTTTTTGTAAGCTGGTATAAACTTTTGTGATATTTGTGATTGCTGCCAAGTAGTCAGTATTATACATTTCTGTGTGTTAAGGAATTTTATTTTTCTGGGCCGTCAAATTTAATTTGAACTTTGATTCATTTAATTTAAGATTGTGGCTATTATAATTGTTATGATTTATGATATTTCTCCCCTCATGTTTGTTATAGGTTTAAGAACGCAACATCCTGCTGTTTACATTAAAGATGGATTCCAATTCAGTTTTTAGTTTCAGCATTTCTTTATCATGCTGTCTTGCATACTTTGTCAGGGTTACCAGGGTTCAACTTCTTGAACAGTATAGTTTTGAGTTTAACTGGTTTTAAGAGTGCTTATATGGTCGGGTGCTGTTACACATCTTCTGAAAGAGTACAGCATCTCTGCATCAAAACAAGCGAAGACGATGCAGAAACAATCAATTTCATATGTAATCATATGCATATGTAAAGTAACACGATCATCAAAGTTTCGAGCTATACATCGGACTGTGATGCTTTGTGTGGATGGGCTCGGTCTACTCCATTTATGTTTTGATCATTATTCTGAATCCGATCCAGACCGTCTTGGACAAAAAAAAAGTGATTTTTCTCAGCTTTAAAAAAAACATTTTTTTATGAAGCTTAATGACATTCAAGAATGCATGAAGCTAGAGTAATAATAATGAAAACAATGTTTAAAACATTTGATTGTTGTTTAAAACAAAAATATGGTCTGGTCCTTATTTTGATATTGCATGTTCTAAACATTCTGTGGGCCATGAAACTTTTGTGAAAATGGTCAAAAACGTTGGCGTTGGCTGATAAGTTTTTTTTGTTTGTTTTTTACAAAAAAACTGGACTCCTTGTATATATTATACTTTATAATTACGTATATATTAAATTATATATTTGCTATACTTTGAGTTTTATAAATTTCACACATGGGAGAGAGGCGTACGCATGTTTTGGCGTACGTTCGCTCTCTGAATCGCAAGTATGGTAAGATCAAATGTAGGAGTTTTTCAACATTTTACAAGAGGCACCAGAAGAAGTGTATATATTTACTTCTCATATTATACAACTCTGAATTACTACCCACAAACACAAAACTGCTGGCCATCACAGCCAGTGTGAGTGTTCGCCACGGCTCTGTGTGGTAATAATAACAGAGCCAGGGTGGCAATAATCTGTAGGCTTTCTGCAGGATCGACCCAATGAACATGGCATTGTAAACACCAATGCTCTACGGATTGAGAGATACTTTTACGCTACTTTTAGCATTACTCTTATATTATATACATAAAAATACCGACTAATGCAAAATTTCGTTATAAGGGAGGGTGGGAAAAAATGCACCTGGCCAGTACGGGGATCGAACCCGCGACCTTGGCGTTATTAGCACCACGCTCTAACCAACTGAGCTAACCGGCCGCTGAGGACGAGCGGTTTCAAATTACAATAAAGAAAGTATGTACTCACAGTTATTCCTGTCTTTGCGATTATTAAGAATGTATTATCCATTAAATTAAAACAAGTGGTTACTGAAGCCTCATAAAAATAAAAGCAACTTTAAACTTGTCTTCTGAAGCCGTGGCAGTTTTGTACGAGGAACAGATCGAAATGTACGTCCTCACCAAAACTCCTTCATGAGAGAATTCGCACTGTCTAATTTGAACGAATTCATTGGAGAGTCTTTTCAATGAATCGTTGATCGGTTAAATGACAGTCGAAAAAAGATCAGCAGTTCACTCGTTCTTGACTTCTGAAGAATTGGAATGTCACACGGGAGCTTTGTGTCATTTTTGAGGTCTTTGCGGACACTACTCTTCAAAATTTCTTCCTTTGTGTTCGACAGAGGAATACCACACAAGTTTGGAACAACATGAGGGTGAATGATGACAGAATTTACATTTACCTAATAGCAAGCAAACAAAGTGCAGCTTTCCAAGAGGCCCTTTTAAAAACCAAAGGCGTTCTTACCTTTAAGTGATGCTTTCACTTTCACTAACCCTAATCCTTTCCACAATATCTCATTTTCAAACTCTGATGTTAGTTAACAACTAACTAACAACTAACATCAGAGTTTGAAAATGAGATATTGTGGGTAGAAAATGATGAGGGTAGATGAATGAGGGTAGAAAAATACAACCTTTCTCACACTAGGCAGATTTTTACAGTTTGCTTCAATAGCAAACCAGCAGCTTGAGGAAGGATCAAGAATAAACTAAGGAAACAGTCTGTGGAGGAATAGTTATCTTTAGTCATTCTTTGGATAGTTCAGAAGGCATCTAAACTGTTTATATTCTTTATGTTAATATCGTACTTGGAGAGAGAGTTTAAAATCATAACTTGTTCATGTAGATTTCATAATTTTCCACAATGCCAGTACCCTTACTTATTCTATTCTATTCCCATGATGTCACTTGTTTTCATTCTGTATTGGCTGAGATATGTTTCAATGGGCCTTCCGCGCTCCCGTGATCCTTAGCGTAAGCCTACACAATCTTAACAGCAGGGGCCAGAACAAAGACGGGCTATCTTTACCTCAGCAGAAACTGCTGCATCAGGCCGTATATGTGTAGGCTATGGGGCGACTTGCGGCAACTCTGGATTCAGCTTAATGACTTGTGAGAGGAAAATCCAACTCTCATACAAGCACAAAACTGAGAATGTGCAAGGAACATTAATGATAATCAAAGGTGCAGAGACAGCTGTAGCTTCAAGGCATGTCCTAAGGGGAACTACAGACTATGAAAAATTTTAAAAATCAATTTAGGAGAACCAAGATCCTGAGGGACTGCAGATGTCCACAGAATAAGCTGAAGGCCTTCACGGTTGATGAAATAGAAGATTCTACTCTTCAGCAAAGAGAAGGACACACTGAATACAGATTGAAAAGTATCTATGTAGGACTTTTCAACACACCAATTGGCTTTCGGATAGTAGGAATATACTGCCACCAACTGGTTATGGTAAGTATCCCTTGATATTGATGCTAGAGAAACAGCATCAACATTGTCACAAAAAGACACAATTAGCCTTCCAATGAATACTATCTATTGGTATTTATATTTGGATATGCACCATTTTCAGTTAGACCGAGGCATGTGCAACGTATCTGAGTCACTGAGAAAAATAAAAATTCCAAGAAGAATTGTCATTTATTAAAAAGTTCATTAATTACATATTTAATTATAAACATTTGTTTTCTTTACATTACACTGCCTAAAGCAGCTAAGCAAATTTAGCAAACACTTCACCTTATAAACTTCAAAATTATCTGAATTCAAGTCAAGTTCTTGATACATTCCTCAACTTAACGTTGCATTTGCACATTGCAAACATTACATTAACATTGCAAATTTGCTTTCTAATGCCCTGAGCTGTATTAATTTATGCAAGGCTCTCATTAAGCCAAGGTCACCCGCTGACCTGCTTTTAATGAAGCCGGTTTCTGAGACTTGCCTTCATTTGAAGCTCCGAAAGACTCATATCTGCATAACGAAAGGAGAAAACCAACATAAATACGTGATTCAGCAATGCCTTGGTCTGAATTGTGTAATTGAAATGTGTGCACTCACAAATCAGTGTATCTCCTCCAGTCTTCTCTGCTGACCGATGCTCTAGTGTTAGCCAAAGCAGTGGTCAGGTGAGTTTGGCATATGAGAGAGCCAGACTTACTGGGGCCAGTCTGGACCAGAGATGATTCATCCTATGAACACAGAAGAGCAGCAGATCTCATCAGCAGCTACACACCGCTGGATGGATGGATGGATGGATGGATGGATGGATGGAAAAACTAGATGAATCATGGATGGAAGGAAAAACTACATAGAGAGAATCATGGATGGATGGGAAAGCTAGATTGATGGGAAAATGATATAGATAGAATCATGGATGGATGGAAAAACTAGATGAACAGAATGATGGATGGATAGAAAAACTAGATGAATAGAATGATGTATGGATAGAAAAACTAGATGAATAGAATGATGTATGGGAAAACTATAAACAGAATCATAGATGGATGGATGAGAAATTAAGAGGGATATAGTAATGGATGGGAAACTGAATGGATGGAAAACCAAGATGGATAGAATGATGGATGGATGGGAAAACTAGATAGATACAAAAATGGATGGATGGGAAAATTAGATAATTAATGGATGTAGGGGAAAACTAGATAGAATGATGAATGGATAAAAGGAAAATCTAAATGAACTGGAAAAACTGGATGGGTAAACTAGGTGGATAGAACAACAGATAAACACTTAAACTAGTTATTTAATGGATGATGGATGGATATCGATGTATGAGGAAGACAACTGACCATGTTTTTGCGGTAACTATTCTTAACGGTGCTGACTTCTGCTCTGAGGCGTTCTGATTGCTCATGGGTCAGTTCCTGAAAGCCCTCTTGCAGACAGGACATAAAAAAGGGGGGATGACAGGAGCTTGGATCCCTCATTGATGCCCCTGTCAGGTCAGGGGCAGTAGAATTGGGTCCAGACAGGCACTGAGAATTCTGGGAGCAGAGCAAAGTGAATCTGACAATCTCATAACAAGCTCCAAAGCAAAAAGCATTACATTGTCGTTCCTACTACAAATATATCGAATATATATATATATATATATATAAAATTGTGTCTCACCAGTTCAGATAGAGACTGGTTATCCAGTTCAGACTCAAAGGAGCTACCAAAGTAAAGGCGCCAGATGTTGTGACGTGGGTCCTCAGGTGGAAGTTCACTGGGGTCCAGCAGAACCATAGAGTGCTCCAGCCCTGCGTCTCCCTCCCCAGCTGAGTCATCCGACCCGCTGCTGTGGTTCAGGAAGATCAGGGAGGAGAGGCTGACATCACTGTCTGACCCTGAGCCCAGATCCTATAAAACAGCAGAGAGAGTCTGAGTCACACACAAGCTGTACATTCAGCACTGATGTACTTACTACTTTTTATATCTAGTATAGTTATAGGCTCATATATCGACCAGGCCAGTTATTAAACATTTTGAGATGATCAGTTTTGATCACTTGGCCAATCGTGTATTTAATTTATATAAATAATTAGATTGACTTTTGTACGGTATATGACATATTTTCCACTTAAATAGTAATAAGAAAAGTTTCTTGAACACCAAATCGGTGTATTAGAATGATTTCTGAAGGATCATGTGACACCGAAGACTGGAGTAATGATGCTAAAAATTTAGCATTGCCATCATAGGGATAAATTATATTTTAAAATATATTAAACTTTGATTGTATTTTCATCAAATACATGTAATCTTGGTAACTAAATATAAGAGTCTTCTTTCAAAAACATTGCAAAATCTTACCGACCCTAAACTTTTGAACATTAGTGTATATGTTGGCTATTGCCCAACATCAGTCTTTAAATATGGGAGAACCCCATTTAGGTCAACCACTAACCATGTGTATAGGGTTGTATATGAATGGGTCAATGTTTGAGTTTGTGTAACATACGTGCAGTAGGTTGGGCCCCAGGCTGCTATGGATGGCCTCTAACTGAGCGTTATAGAGAAGGGCCTTCAGGTCGGCTCCAGTGAACAGCTCTGTTGCCACAGCAATCTGCTCCAAGTCTACATCTGCAGCCAGCGGCACAGAACGGGTCAAAGCCATCAGGATCTCCAGCCGGGCCTCCTGAAGGCAGATACTTCAGTGAATTAATACTAGGATTAAGATGTTAAACAGATTTGCGCCAGACAACATGCTGACCCGATCAGGAGGAGGGCAGTAAAGAGACTTGTCCAGACGTCCAGGTCTCAAAAGAGCAGGATCAATCAGGTCAGGACGACTGGTGGCAGCCAACACATACACCCCTGAAAATAAGAAACTGTGCAGTGACTTCAGAGATCGCACAAATACAGCAATGCAATCTTTCAATATATACATGGAAAAAAAGTCCATGGACATCAACAAACTGAGACCATGAAGCAAAACATGAAGCAAAAAGGTTGAACCAGGTAAAAGTGTGATCTTCAATCCTGATGTACCTGTCAGTCCTTCCACTCCATCCAACTGAGTAAGTAGCTGATTAACCACACGGTCAGTGACCCCTGTGTTGTCATGACCTCTTCGAGGGGCCAGAGAGTCAAACTCATCAAAGAACAGTATGCACGGCTTAGCTTGTTGAGCCCTACAGCAACACAGGCACACATTTGGTGATGACTCAATTAAATAACATTCATAATTCAGAAGCGCATTCGGACGGACCTCTGAAACACATCTCTAACTGCTTGCTCACTGGCACCAATATACTTGCTGAGGAGTTCGGGACCCTGAAGAAAAGCAAAGGATATCACAATACATCCGTACATTCAAATTTGATATCAACACACATACTGTAGACCTTCTATTTACCTTGATGCTGATGAAGTTCATCCCGCTTTCTTTGGCCACAGCTCCGGCCAGTAAAGTCTTGCCTGTACCAGGAGCGCCATAGAGCAGCGCGCCGGAGCACTGACGCATGGGCAGACTGGAGAAGAGCAGCGGGTACTGGACACAACATGAAACATCAGAATATTACTTCAAACACACACTTAATACTCAGCAATATTATTGATCTGACTGTACTGACGTTGTTGTATGAAAACTAAAACTGGACGATAACGGCTTTATAGATTAAATTAGCTATTGTATCTTTTTAATGATCTTATTTTTCTTTATTTATTTGTATCTCTTTGTCCTGCATCTGAGCTCAGTTTGGGCTTTGGATGTACACTCCTTTTTTGTATTTTGATTCTTACACCGAAATAGACTGATTGAAACGATTCGGAAATCCACTATATTTCCGAATCCATTATATAACGCATTATATAATTCATTATATAATGCTGTGTGTATCTGTGTGTGCGTTAATATGGTCTGTATTGGTGAGGTGATTAACTGGCACCATAAGGAGACGGAATGTTAATTGCTGTAACAATGTTATTGTATGTGGGGCGGCCTACAAACTCCTTATAACTCCTTATACTCCTTACTAAACTTCACTAAAATGTCTTCTATTGACTGCACTTCTGACTCCTGGTCTTCAATCAACATATCTGGCCCTCGGGTCTTTACCTGTAATTCCCCTACAGGACATTTTGTGCACAACAGCTGCTTTACCTTAGCTGGCAGCAGTATAATGTCCATCAGGAGCTGACGTGCCTGATGAAGTCCCCCAATATGCTCCATGCCGGCCCCGGTTGGAGTCTGCAGCTGAGCCTCCCAGAGGGAAGGTGGGGTGAAGCCCTGAAGGGCCTGCCTGAAGTCCTTATAGCTCAAATCTGTAGATCAAGAAAACTTAGATTTAAAAAAAACAGCTGAATCATGGAAGTGTATTTGTAGATTAAGCACTTGCCTTCAGAGTTGCCATTGTGTAGAGTGTTGGCATGGATGGCCCTCTCGAGCAGCAGGTTCAGGTCTCGTGCCATGAACCCCTCTGTTTCTTTAGCAACACTGTCTAGGTCAGTAGTTTGACAGTTCTGGAAGCTCTTTTTGACTGTCAAAGATCTCAGAATCTCAACTCTTTGAGCCTATAAAGAGAAACCACCCTTTCATGGTCATTTAAAAATATCCTGGAATAAAACTAGTCTTGTGAAGTCAGACTTTTCACTATAGGCATAAAGTCTGGTCCACACTCCAGCTTGTCCTGACAAGGTTTCAATAACAGGAACTGCACAAACTTTAGCAAATACAGTGACTTTCTCTTCTAAAAAGTGACCATTGAGGCCAGTCCAAATTTTTGTCAGTGCCATTGGAGTAGGGCTGCATGATTAACATAAATATAACTGAAATCGTAAAATGGCTTAGTATGGAAAAAGTAAATATAAGTAGTGTAATTATTGTGCAGCACAGTAACCCTGGAACTTTTTAGATCACATTTTCTCAGGACAATCACAATTCAATTTTTTACCCAAATCGTGTTGCCCTAGATTTCAATTCCATGAACCCACCTGATCTGGTGTCTGGATCTTGCAGAAGTTTTGGAACAAGTGTAAACCCTGCACATCAGTCAGAGTCTGATGAAGGGAATGTTCACTCTGCGCTGTGACCATCAGAGCTATGAGACTAGAGCGCAACACCATCTCATCCACCAAGTCCTTCAGACCTGAGGAGAACATGCAAAGTAAAGATGTCCATCAGATGATTCCTCACACAGACACATGTAGAGCCAGGAACGTCTGTTGTGATGTCTTACTCTGTGCGATGTGCTGCCGCAGTACGGCCTCTGGCCCATGCTCGTGCTCAGGTGAGGTTGCAGCGCCAGTCACGTGATCCAAGTCATCCAGCAGGACCACTGAGGGTTGTCTCCAAACTGCCTGCTCGAAAACCTCTTCCAACCGCTGTCTGATTTTGTCTGCTCTCTTACCTAACAAATTCATTCATAATATTGAGAAACATGATTGATAAGAGACAAAAGTTGGAATACACAGCGAAAAAGGTCAGGCTAATATTCTTGCCTACCTTTCAGTGTCTTGCAGTCCACAACTTGAATGTGGGCATCCAGCATTTCACTGGCCTTTCGACACAGAGCTCTAGATAGAGAAGATTTTCCACTGCCCTGCAGAAAAAGCAGGAGATTTATCATATGCACCCTCTTTTCATTCACGTATTCATTGCTTACAGCACATGTCCTTGATTGTTATCAAAATTTCCCCAAAGTCACAAAAGTTGACAGTCAAGTCAACAAAAGTCAAGTGCATGGATGCGAGCGTTACATTTCTCCATTCAACATTGTAGAATTTCAAACGTATTACTTAGAACTACACCTGACCTCCAAAACAGAAGATACTTATTTTAAAAACAAAAAAATATTACCAACCCCAAACTTTCGAATGGTTGCAAACCTGATTGGTATGATTAATGTTCTCTGTTGATAATCAGATATAATTACACAATATCGAGTGGAAGTATCCCATATCTGACGGAAAGGACCATAGCACCCGTGTGTGAAGGTTACCTTTGCGCCGGTGATGAGCAGAGCTCCACCCCTCAGTCCACGTCCTGTGAAGACCAGCTCACGCGACAGAGAACCTCCCATTAGAGAGTGAGAAATGTGCTCCAAAGCGGACCTGCTGATGTCCTCTACCCCACTGAGCAAACAGATTCAACAAAGAACAGCTACACTGATGCAACAGAACGTCAATTCTGTTTGCTATGTATATTAAAAATACATTGATATAAGAGATGCACGATTCTGGATAAATAGATATATACCTTTTTTTCACAATTCTCCCATGATTCTAAACAGACAACTAAACAAAATAACACGTAATTTACTAGAGGTTCTGACAAAATGTTAATAGCTACAGTCAATTTAAAAATTGAATGAATGATTCAATGACTCACTCATACTATAACGACTTCACTTGTTTTATGACTGGTTGAATCAGCATCTTTGAACGACTCTCTTGAATGAATGATTTGATGACAAATAAAACATTTTAACAGTCGATTCAATTGTTATTTGAAGAGCAGTTACTTTCAAAAGGTGGTTTGCTCAATTTGACCTACATCAGTGTTTATATCCAAACTATAAACTTTTATCTCACTACTTCTGAGATCATTTGTAACACAGAAATATGATACTGTGTGCTTGAAAAGATCGTTTGCGAAGCGGTTTCAAACCTATGCTTTCTCTGGGTCAGTGGCAACGGCAACACATATCTGATATTCCATTGTGATTTTAAGTTAAAAAAAGGAAAATTGTCGTCATTTAGGAATATTGCAATCTTTTAACGAATAATCGTGCAGCTCTAATTGAAATTTCCCATTTTACCCAAGAGAGCTGAGGGATGGAAAGCCGAGATAAAGATCTTCATTATCATCATCATCAGCGCCACTGTGGTCAGAATCCTGCAGTTCTCTGACAATCTAAACAGAAATCGAACTGGTTTGTTGAGAATGCATGAGAAGGAAAATTAACTTCTAAAAATCATGTGACTTTATACCTGCACATCTGTTTTCTTTAGTAAACTAGATGATAGAAAGAACATCTCATCCTCTTGCTGTTGCTCTGGTTTTAGCACAGTCAAGTCAAACTCTTCTTTTCCTTAGAAGAGAAAAACACAGAATAATTGGGTCTCTAATAATTGTAATATGATTGAAAACATACATTTTGATGGTCCTTCCTCACACCTTCAGCACAAGGTAAGAGAATGACATTAGAGCGTCCGGTCAGACAGGTCAAAGGTTGATGGCTCTGAGCATGAAGCCAGTTGAGGAATGCAGACTGAATATCTTCTTCTTTTTCACTTTCAGCCTATAGGCAAAAAAGGGAATAACTTTACGATGCAATATTTTCATTACCTGACAACATAAAGCATTAGTCTGAAAGAAAAACGTACCAATGGTTGTAATGGTCGAATCATGACCGCTTCTGCTACTCTTGGCAATGATTTCAAAGGCTGAATCCTCACGGCCGAGTGAGGCTCTATCCTCAAACGCTGCTGTAGCACCTTTGGGATCTACAACAACAAGACATTTTACTAGATTTTTACTAGGAATGCACAACATATCTTGTACTTTATCAGTTATTAAGCTATATTAGTTTTTTTTCTTGAGGTGTTTGTATAGGTTTAGGACAATAAGGTTTCATTAGTTAACATGAACAATACTTCTACAACATTTTTTAGTCTCAGTTCATGTTAATTTAAACATTTACGAATATATTATTAAAATCAAAATAAAAAAAATCTCATTAGTTAACAGTTATTACACTGTGAATCAACATGAAGAAACAAAGAACAGCTAGATTTGTATTAACTAATATTAACAAAGACTTAATACAGTAACAAATATATTGCTCATTGTTAGTTCATGTTAGTTAATGGGTCATTCTACAGAAACGGTGGCATTTGGAATTGCAACATGTCTTGAAATGCATTTCATTTTACTTAATCAAAACTTATTGTACAATATTAATTAACCTCTTGCCTTTGACAATCCACAAATATGAAAGCTTAATGTATTTTAATTATTTTTATACATTCACTCAAAGAATGCTTGTGCCGTCTTTTTGTCATTGGTGTTACTCATACCAAAAACAACATTAAAAGCTTATCAGAATAGTATTTCTCTATTCAATCTGCACATATACTCAAAGACATAGTAGGTTGGTAATAATTAAAAGAAAAATGTTTTATTATTTATTTATTTATTTCAATCAGGTATGTGTAAAGTTGTATTGTGTGACATTTTTTCATTTACGCCATCAGGTTTTTGCTATAATATCAACAATAACTGAAGGACAGTATCAGAATTGAATGATACTATCCTTAAAATGCCAACTCATCAATAAAGCAACAATCAACAAACACAAAATTATTATAAAGTCAAAAATGGCCCCTTTAATATCAAATCACCAAACAAACATGCAGTAACACCAATGACTTGGTGTTATATTGGGCTGGACTGGTTCATCCTGTTTGAGCCAGCTAGTTGTCTGCCAAACATCTGTATGGCATACAGCGGACTCTGCAGGCTACTACAATGGCGGGCACCCTGGCTGTAAAACATATTCATAAGAACACAAGTAAACAAACATTTTATTTACATAAACTTTAGGCTTCCAGCAACTGGTATTTCACTTGTAGTCACACATGCAGCTGACCCTCCACATGTGTCCAGATCTTCTGGTCAACCTGAACTGACCGTTTGTTCACAGGAACTGGCTCTGGCATGAAACACATGATCTGGTCATCCCCATACCAGTTTACATCTTCTTTTGGGTTTGGCCAGAAAAACCGGTTTGTTCCATTCCTGTGCAGGCACTTCACTTTTATGTTGTGCTCTTCCACCTCCAGTATAATGCCAGGGTATAGCTGGTCATCATACCTCACAATACACCACTGCCCGCTATGGTGAGCCTCAATGACATCAGGTCGGTGTTGTTGTTGTGGGGCAGAGGGGACACTTTCTCTAGGCGGCACAGCTCCTACAATGATTTCTTGGAGACTGTAACATGGGCAATCCCACACGCCCTCTGCTACCTGGCAGAAACAACTAATGTCTCTGTATTTGAGGATGCCAGGTGTGATGCTCAAAACTTGATGCATTTTCATGGTCCCCTTTATTGCAACAAGAGGTACCTCCAGCATTTTCTGTGCCCTAGTCTCAACATCTTCCTCACTTACATAGAACAGTTTCACCTGCGTTCCAGAGTCATTTAACTCCTGGAAGAAAGAGAGTGCATCTGGGATATCCCTTCCCCGACGGACTAAGGTGTCGGCTGACCTCTTTAATGCACCCCCCACCCCATCTGGTGCACCCTTCCCATGGCTTGCCTCGAAGAAGTTCCATGTAGTTTTGGGGAAGCCCTTCTGGTGAGGTTCTGAGCAAATCATGTAGAAATTGCCCTTTTGCTTGTATTGGGTGGCTGGGCCGTCACTGAAGAAATGAAGGTGCTGGACATCAGGCCACTGATGTTTCACCATCTCCAGGATGGGGTCAAGATGAGCCCATATAGCCACTGGGTCATGCCTTCTACTTGGTGAGATCGTACTAAAGGGAATGGGGTGAACTCCCTGGAGATGATGGGGGGGGTCAAGACTGTCTCTCCTGCTCTCATGTGTTGCCTGTGTCTTGCCTGGTTGACTCGCCATGCCTTGCGCTGACCTCTCTTTGCCCTTTCACTGAGGTCATTTATGTTCTGTCTTTTTCCTGTTGCTATATCATTAGCATAACCCTGTTGCCTTTTCACTAAATAATCTGCCCTACGTGTAGGGTCAGCATCCCTGCGCTTTCTATAAAGCCTCTGCTTCTCAGCTGCACTCAATTTCGCCATACCTAACAAAAACAATAATAATCGGAAGTTATGAAAAAGAAACAATATGTGCTATTTTGCTTTAAATACTTATGTTGAAGCTTTTATAAAAGCTCATTTACACAAGAATGTCATTGGTGTTACTGATTGTCATTGGTGTTACCAGGAGGAGTAGTAACACCAATGACGGTAACACCAATGACAATTTGTCAAACAAATGGTTTTTTACAAAATGGATGCTGCGGTATCTCAAATCACATGTCTTCAATCATATTAAAGTCATTCAAATATCTAATTTAACCCATTTCTATTATCTATTTCTAATTCCCCTTCCTATGAAATGACTAACACCAATGACATATTTAAAAGCCTCATGTAGAATTAACACATAAATCATCAAATTTATAACAAATGAAGAGAGACAGCAGACTTACCATGTGCATATGTTGATCACACTTCTTCCAATGACCTCTTGAACCAAAAATGACTTATAAAAGTCATTTAATTTTTTTCAAAATAAAAGTTTTGTGAGGCAGTAACACCAATGACATGACATGGGGTGACCACTATTATCGTTATATTATTTATAATATTTCATTGGTATTTCAGCTTTTTAAGTTCTCCATTCCATGAATGTGACATTTGTGTTTACTTTATGACATTTAAATTGGAGAAAAATATTTTTTTTTAACTCAAAATATGGCACTAAACTTCGATACATGGTCAGAGTGACAAGCAAATTGCTTGCACTTGCTACTTTATATAAATGATTAAAAAACAAGAATTGGTCATTACATGACTCAAATATGTTTTACTATTATAAGTACAGTCTATATTTATCAAAAATATAGATTACATGTGATCATTAATTCCATTTAAAGTATTTTGCTTGCTGTAAAAGTGAGAGACAGGAATGCCACCGTTTCTGTAGAATGACCCTATAATACATTAACTAATGTTAACAAATGATACCTTATTGTACAGGGTTACCAATTTATAAGACCGACCTTGAATGTAATAACTTACCCAAACCTTCCCAGAGTAAATTTCTTCACATTTACTGGATTTCTGGTCTTCCTGCAGCCTTTTTATATTGTGACAAAGCATCCTGACCACAACAGCGTTCTCCTTACATTCGTCTGCGTCGTTCCCTTTGTGAGGTTCATCTCTGATTTTCTTCTTCTCCATGGCATGCTTGACTCTCTCCTTGAGTTCTTTAGGAGAAAGGATCTTTGAAAGTCTACCGTATGTTAAGGCAGATTCCCCTGGACTCCAGTTCTCTTGTTCTTGCAGGTTCCATGGCAGTATATGGACATCTCCATGACATGAGCCTAAACGGCTGGCAGAGCTAGGAGGAGTTCCACATGTTCTTAGAATACAGTCTTTCACGATGGTGGGAATTGTGGGAACTGTGAGATTCTCCTTTGCATGCTCAGATCCTCTTGTAAACAAGTATCTAACCAAGCTTTTCAAATCAGCTATACCTCCCCAATGGCCTTGATTCCGACCCTCCAGACGATCACCAAGGGGTTCCCGATGGACGTCTGAGCTGGAGGAAGATGTGACATCAACACTTTGGTATTGCTGATGTTGGATTGGCTCCACTGATCGAGTTTGGTGGAGCTGTTCATTTCCTGGTTGTAGTTTTGGAGAGACAATGAGCTCAGTGAACTGCTCCAGTCGGCCATAAGGAACAGATGGAGTTAGGGATGCTACAAATGTAAGAATCATTAGTGTAAAAAAAATCAGGTCATACACAACGACAACTTCAATATTGT
Organism: Rhodeus uyekii; assembly: GCA_037043235.1. Classification (NCBI taxonomy): domain Eukaryota; kingdom Metazoa; phylum Chordata; class Actinopteri; order Cypriniformes; family Acheilognathidae; genus Rhodeus; species Rhodeus uyekii. The sequence goes on from JAWRVZ010000033.1 coordinate 4,836,394, forward strand.
ATTCAATAGGGCTGACTGACCTATCCTGATATAGATGACAATGTGCTGGTCCACCCAAACAGGGAACACACCATCTGTGAAGACCACTCGGATCTGATCCAGGAGTCGTTGCTCCAGAGCAATGCTGTGCAGCTCCTGGAACAAAGTTCAAATCTTTGACTGAAAAGGCATTCACAACTCATTTAACTTGATGTAATGTATTTGAATAAAGTTAAAAAAAAATTTGTTCAATGAGAAAAAATATCATTGATCAGGTCATGAAAAGTGGACATTTTATTCCAAAATTGAGCCAGATATGAATGCAAATTTTCAGCGGATTGCGAAAGACTGTTCGTTAATATGACATAGACTGATGAATTGCGCAAAATAAGACCAGAAATGTGTATAATAAAAGAAAAAAGACAAAAAGTAGACTTTGAAGATGTGTGATTTCTACTTATATGCTATTCTGTTAATATCATAATGGACATACATCACTATATATGAGATAAACATCTCCTAGGAACTGAAGACAGAGGTAAATGACACCAAGTGTGGCCTCACCAAGATCTCCCAGTCATCTGGAGACAGAGGCTCTACGAACACCTGCTGGACTGACTGCACCAGATGACATGGCCGCAGATACCCCTAAAACACATCAAAACCATGTTACATGTATCTAACATCAGAGGTTCTCTAACTTTTTAACTCCAAGGCCCCTCTCATTGTCCACAGCATTCAAAGGCTTCAGGACTTTTCCAGTTCTTCATGATTTAATGGATAAGCATTTATAAAAAAATTATTTTTACTCAAAATTTATACCAGTTAAAATATTTAAGAGCTTGTTATATCTAGAAACATGTATATTCATACAAAAAAGTTAATTTGCGTGACTTTTCCTGGTCTAAAACTTTTAAAATGAGCCATATGTCTTTTGTTTATTTGAATGGTTGTTTTGTATTATTTTAACGCCTCCTTGAGGGACCCGGGCCCCTGGCTAGGAACCACTGATCTACAGCCAAACTCCATCTTAACCAGTGGCAAACCTGTTCTCCCTCCTTGAGCCCAAGTTTTTCTCCCAGCTGTCTGCTGATCTCAACTCTGTCATCTGGACCTGAAGACCTGGACCGGATCCAGCTGAGGAACACGGGTGCAGAAACACCCCATGACAGCTCCAGGATCTGGTTCTGACAGCACAATAGTGAAACATGACTCTCAAAACATTCAGAACTTGAAATGTGATGAAAGATAAACATAGAGTACAGGTGCGGACCAGTAATTGGCATGTATATATGATAAAGCAGCTAGTTAGACACGAACCTCATGAAGACAGAGATAAGTGGCGAAGTTTGATGACAGCTGAAGAAAACAGTTCTTGGAGTTGTTGAAGACCAGAGTGACAGGATGAATCCCTTGGCTGCCCAACATTGCCTGGAAGGCTGCAGAAACCACGCTCCTACTACAAAATTATCCCTTATTAAATTTAATCTGTGGTATTTACGTCAGCATGCTAGAACTGTCAACATGAATTGCACGTCAGGCATTAAAAGCCCATGGAGTTTGTCGATCAGTCGTAAGCGCCGTTAGAATGCACATTTTCGATTAGCTGCGTCTTGTAGTGTTGCCAGATTTCACTAACAATAATAAGTAACTCAGATTAGATTAAAGCAACTAACAATATCAGAAATTGTTCTGAAAATGATCCTCCCCACTAAGAAAATCCATCGCAATCCACGAATGTTTATTTTTTATAAGAGACTTTATTAATAACAAAAGCACCAAGCTGCTTATTATAAGGAGTCATGGCAACACTGTTGCAATTTGATACTGGTTTCAAAATAATTGCATTTAGCCAGAAATTGCGTTGAATAAATAATTCGTCGCAGAGTAAAACACTGATTTTCTTAAGTAATTATAAATTACTGGTTATATATTCTGTGATTTTATACCATTATTTTAATATACCGAAAAGAAACGGTCTAGCTTTCGAAGACTTTTATTTTGAAATGTACCTTCCCGGATGTATTCGGTGTTCTCATTGAATCCATGCATTTGACTTGCACATGAAATCGCAATTCAGAAAATAAATAAAAATGAAGGAAATGAATAATGTGTCTATCGTTTAGATTCTTTTTTAAAAACATCCTATTGTTCTGAATATTGAGTTAATTTTGATATGGAGGCAGTGGAGACAGCAGAGGAGCTGTTAGTCAAACAGCATCGCAAGGAAAAGAAAGATCTGCAAGGTAAAACATGTCACTGTTACAGCTTTAAATATTATTAGACTTTTATTTCCCTTTGAAATACCACAACATGCATTGCACGACTCTGTAAAATTTAATATCAATCAAATGTATTTTTCATGTCATAGCAAAAATACAAACTATGAAAACTGCTGTTCCCAAAAATGATAAGAAGAGGAGGAAACAGCTGATCGAAGACATCGCCAAACTAGAGGTTGAACTCAACCAAAAACACGAAAATGAGCTCAAACTACTTCAAAACTCTTCCTCTGTAAGTAGAATGATGATGTTAAAATGCCCAACATAGAAACCAGACAGCATGACTGCAGCTCACTCATTCTGATATCATGTATTGTTCCAAGGCGGAGGAGGTTTCAGATGCATTGGATTCTGTGAGTTTGGAAAATAAGGAAGAAAAAACAGATGCAAGCAAGCAAAGTCGGATATCTAAAGCCCAGAAGAAACGGGTGAGTTCTTTGTCATATAAAATGGCTGCACTTAAGGCTGTTTGGGAAACACTGAAACTTCTTGGTGTTTTTTCAGGACAAAAAGGCTGCCCTTGAGAAGGAGCGGGAGGTCCGGATTGCTGAAGCGGAAGTGGAGAATCTCGCAGGCTCCCGTCATCAGGAGGGTCTGAAGCTGAGAGAGAAGCTGGTGGAGAGGCACCTGCAGATTAAAGAGATCTCATCTGACGGTCACTGCATGTATCGTGCTGTGGAGGATCAGCTGACGGGGCGAAGCACCACCCTCAGCCTTAAAGAGCTTCGGGCTCAAACGGCTCAGTATATGAGGAGCCATGCAGACGACTTCCTGCCGTTCCTCACCGACCCCAATTCAGGAGACATGTACACTGCAGGTGAATGCCATACACTTTAGTTGATAGAGACTGATAGTAAATTATAGTAATAATACAATCATAGTAAAATGATGAAAGATTTTTAGTATTAAAAATGAGAATTTTCAGCATCGTTTCTCCAATCGTCAGTTTCAAATGATCCTTTTGAAATCACTCTAATATGCTGATTTGCAGCTCAAGAAACATTTCTTATTATTACTGTTTTTTTTTTCAGGATTGTTTGATATTTGTTTGAAACCAATATATTTTGTAACATTACAAATGCTTTATTGCCATTTATTCTGACGCAATTTAAAGGGTTAGTTCAGACAAAAATGAAAATTCTGTCATTTAATTTTATTCTCAAAATATTAATCTTTGATGCACGTTCAGACAACGTCTGCTCTCGCATCAGAATGACACGCATGTGTCTTTACTACTTTTCTGGGGCTTAAAAGTCGTAGTTGCGTTGCTGTCAATGGAGGGACAGAAAGCTCTCAGATTTCATTAAGATGATCTTCGTTTGTGTTCCAAAAATGAATGCAAGTCTTATGGGTTTTGATTGAACGATATGAGGGTGATAAACTAATTACAAGAGTTCAAATTCTTCGGTGAACTATTATTTTAATGTGTCTTTGCTGAATAAATTGCCTAACTTACACATATATAATACTGTATGTCATAAATCCAAATACTTGTTACATGATATAAATTGATTCTGTTACTGTTTCTGGTAACTGTAGATTAATTTTTACTTTAGATGAGTTTGAGAAATACTGCAATGATGTTGCAGACACAGCTGCATGGGGTGGGCAATTAGAGGTAAATATACCAGCCATTCATCCAAACAGCAAACCTACAAGTCATAAACCACCATTTGCCTATTTTATTTTTTGTAACTTGTATTTTTCCCTCCATGGTAGTTAAAAGCCCTTTCACAGGTCCTCCAGCTACCAATAGAAGTCATTCAGGCAGAATCCCCCGCTATTATTATTGGTGAAGAATATGGCAAGCCACCAATCACACTGATGTAAATAACCCAAGTTGTATTATTATTTATTCAAAATTATTATTCTGTACAATCCCTACTGCTATACTAAAGTTTGATTCACTGTCTCTTTCAGTTATATGCGGCATGCTTATGGACTTGGTGAGCACTACAACTCTGTGGAGCCTCTGAAAGATTTGGCAAATGAGGAAGAGGGCTGAACCAGTCACTGACAAATTAATATATGCATCTGTGCATAATTACTCCGTAGAAATGGACCTTATGGAATTTATTCCATTTTGCTAAGATGAGCGGAATTGAGTTTGTTCAGTCAGGATGCTGATAGAAGATGCTGAAGTAACACATGCTGGACTTTAGTTGCAGTGGACAGGCTTAATGAAATGCTATTTATGAATAAACTGCTATGTGCTTTGTTTTATTCTTGGAAAAACTGCATAACCGCAAGTAATTTGCTCTAAGAGGTGCTGGATCATGGTCATGCTTGCTTCATCGAATAAAAAAAACTTCCTATCAACATCAGTAAGCTTCTGTTTTAACAGGACATTAGGACACACTTTGCCTCTTTAAAAGGAGGATGTTGTCTACAGAAAAAAACACATTAGTGCCCGGTTTCACAGATAAAGCTTAAGATGATGCTCAGACTAAAAATACATGTTAGAGCTGTTTTAACTGAAAGCAAGATGCAGTGACATATCCTAAAAAGATGTCTGTGCCATTGTTTCGTCTCAAGATGCACTCCAGTAATGTTTTTTTTCTTCAAAGGCGCATTTATAAAAGCTACTTAAATGTTCTACTTTAACCAAGGCCTAATTCTGGATAAATCTAAGCCCTGTTTGTAAAACCAAGTCTAGAGGTAATCAACAGATATTGAATTCATTGAGGTAAAAAAAAAAAAAAAAAACTTTGAAAGCAAATACTCATTTTAATGACTAAAAATGTAATATTTTGCTGTTTACATATAAGCCTGTTGCTACATTATTTTCCCCATTAGAAAAATGTAATATTAAGAAGAAAATATTAATAGGACACTTTCAAAAGCATGATGAAATGTCATTGCCTTATATTTTAATAAAATAAAAATACTCATACATTTAGTTGACTTTGGCTATCAAGATTTTATTTTTGAGCATTTGTTATAAGAGAATATGTTTCACAGACGAGGTTTAAGATAGTTCCATACTAACATGCATGTTTGAGCTGTTTTAACTGAAAGAAACTTGCATGGACATCTTGAAATATGGCAGTGCCATTGTTGTGTCAAAAGTTGCATAATAGTAATGTTTCTTTTCTAAGGCACGTTTATAAAAGCCATTTAAGTGTTCTAATTGAACTAAGGCCTAATCCTGGCTCAACCTAAACCCTGTCTGTGAAACCAGGCCTTAAAGACATAGCTAAAGTGGTTACAGTTTACACCAACTGGAAACACTGATAAATGATTTGATTTTCAGATTGTCAGACTTCAAGCCTGCCTTTAAATAAGCCCTGTATGTGAAACCAGGTCTTAATGTCCCATATTTTATATAATATTCATGTGCCAAAATTTCTGTGGCCAGTATCGAGGCGCCAAAATGACCGCGTGTCATACTCATGTTAGGCCGACAGGCGGCGCCAGTGGCATCGGTCAAGTTGCGTTGCGTTTCCATGGAAAGGTACAAGTTGACGATGTAATTGTCAAATGGCTAATGATTTAATTATCAGAGCTTTAAAAACGAAATCACGCTCGCTTAATTTGAGCTCTAGGAAAATTACACATCTTACAGACGTTTTTGCGAAGCTGACATGGATTATTGTGTTAAAGTTGAATAATAATTATCTGTCGAGTATGCCGACTGAACTGATGTGTTTACAGAAGGTGAGTTCATACACAACTGAACAAAAGCATTGATTTAACAATAATACATCATTATTCTGTAGGCAAAATGTATTCATAACCTACCATTTTAGTACGATTTTTATTTTTATATGTGAGTGACCTGATGCTAAACAATAAAATAGTTTCCATAGTACTTTGTGTGTACATTTATTTATGTGAATCTTAAGTTGACAGAGCTCAATCTGGGAAATAATATCCTTGAGGAGATTCCATCTGTGTTAAAACACCTCAGCTGTCTTAATAAACTTTATTTATATGGGAACAAAATCAGCCATTTGTCACCAGAAGTGCTGGGTAAGTTCTTACTTCAAAGTCTTGTTCGGGTTTATTTTATTACATTTTTTTTTGCACTGGGTTTTAATACTGTTTTATGTATTTTCAGAGGGTCTACCAAACCTAGTGCTTCTCAATTTGAACCACAACAGAATTAAAGTCATTCCTGCAGAAATTAAAAAGTAAGATGAATCAAGTCTGTTGGCATTTTGACATATTTCACACCCCTCTTTCTGTGATAATGGATTATCATGCATGGTATCTGACTTTTAAGACGTTTCTTGTTTATTTGCAGACTGTGTAGTCTAAAGAGCATCTGTGCCACAGACAATCATTTGCAGCAGATTCCAGCTGAACTGGGCTTGATAAAGAGTTTGACTGAGATTAACTTCACTAACAATGAACTGACTCAAATACCACATCAGCTATACAATCTATCACAGCTGAAGAAGTTGTACTTGGCCCGAAACAACCTGACAGAACTACCAGAGGCAAGACTTAAGACTATCGTCATACTTAACCCATTTTATGTATATTAGTTTAATATGTGTCCATTCTTTGCTTAGGGTGCTCTTGGTTGGAAAAATCTGAGGATCTTAGATGTTGCTGGAAATCGTTTATCTGTGTTTCCAGTTGGTGTAAGTTATTTGAACAATTTGTCCACCATTTCAGTTTTTTCTTTAAGCCCTGGTTTCACAGACGGGCTAGATTAAGCCAGGATTAGGACATTTAAGTAGCTTTTATAAATGTGCCTTAGAAAAAAACATTATCTTCAAACAAAACAATGGCACTGACATATTTTTGTTTTGTTATACAAATTTCAGTCCACATACTTAGTACTTATAACAATCAGTTCATATAATAGCAAACAATGCAGGATGCAAGTTTCAAATCACCCTTGTTGCTGAAATAATTACAGTAACACAGGCTACAGACACCACATTAGAAAATACTCTTACATTATCTAACTTGCGCAACATAAAATCCATAAAGTCTGTGAAACTATTAGTCTGATTGATCAGAGATGCTTCAAAAGTGTTATCAAAAGGTGTGAAGTATGAGACAACCATGTTTTGTGCTAGAAAAAACTTTGCTGCCAATACAGTAAATGTTGTCACTGTACCATATGAGTGAATCTATACTGTATTTGACCTTTATAAGGGTGAATTACAGTATGTATTAGTCTTTGCCCTGTTAATCTTTTACTTGGCATATATAGTGTACCGGTAATATAAAATTGTGTATTTTATGCCATCTGTCTCCCTTCTGATGCATCTCTGATCAATCTGATGTTGTACAGTCATTAACCGTTTTCTCTCCCTTGTAGTCTATCTCGCGTTCACAAATTGCAAGGCTCTGTCACACACGAACACACACACACACACACACACACACACACTTTGAACATACTGGTTATTATCAAGATAAATCACTTTTGTATAAAGAATTCATTACATTTGGTTATCCATTTTGGAAATTGCAAAGTTTTGTAGAAACTGTGTCTACAGAATATCTGTAGAAATCTATAGGTGTACCAAACGATTAACTAATTAACCATTAACTTCATAAGAAGAGATGCAAATCAGAAGTTTGATAGTAAGAGCTTTATGAAAGGCAATGATACATTTATATAAAGTATTTATATATTGATTTTGTGTATTGTACTAACACAATTGAAAATATGCTGAAGCGTTTGAAAAAAGCGCACATCTGATGATCTATTGTAATATTAGTACTAAGAGTTTTGAAAATGTACTAATTGCTTGTGAGAATTGTGCCATGGCAATTAATAAAGATATAAAGATAAGTCAGTGCAAGTTCAAACAGCTCAGACATGCCTTTTTTAGTCTGAGACTAGGCTTTAGCCTCGTCTTTAAAACCGGGGGTAAAAGGTTTTGTTTTTTATAATAATTTTGTCAATGTGTATGTTTTTTTTGTTTTTGTTTTTTAAATAAACTGAGTATAATTGAAATACATAACTGATGCTAGTGGGATTTTAGCCCAGAATAATCCACAGTTAACTTAACTTTCCAATAACTAACTCATACTGTCTAAATTATATTTGTTATATTGTAATGATGTTTTTTTCTCTTTTAGTTTCAGTTTCTCGCATTGGAGGAACTGTTCTTTGAAGGAAACAATTTAGTTCCACTCACACTGATGGAGTCCGTTCAAATAAAAGAAGTCCTCTCATTAAAAGTAACCTAAATTATTACTTTTTTTAAGAATAGAGCCGTGCACTGATGTACCTTATTAATGGTATGTTGTACCTTGCAGTGTTATTCTACTGTCATTGAAATACTATTATATTTTTAGTTTGTTTTTATTTTTATATTTCCAGTTTAGTGCATGTTCAATTTTGGTATTAATTCCTTTTACATTTATGCAATTGGCATGCACTTTTATCCAAAGCGACTTACATTGCATTCAAGGAACACATTGACATTTTAATCAGTTCTTGCTTTCCCTGGGAATCAAGCCCATGACCTTGGTGTTGCAAGCGCCACTCTACTGTTTGAGCTACTGGAAAGCTAACATTCATTCCCAATTCCCAAGCACTTCAACTGACCGTTCCACAATAATCTTAATTTATTTTGATCATATATTCCTACAGGCAAAAGTTTATGATTGATGCAGATCCCTAAAAACGGCAACAGTAGCCTACTGTACAATACAGTACACAACCTCAACCTAACTAAAAACCTAAATAAAAATGTATTTAAATAATAAAAGCAATATGGTGTGCAACATGGTGTACAACCTAACTAAAAATGTAACCCTAACTTTTCCATACTGGTTCTGATTGAAGTTTAATGTGTTCAGGAACTCTCAGCCAGGCTCATCCTCCAGGAGAGCTCTAACAGGTTCTCAGTGGTGTCCAGAGCTCTGCCAATGTACCCAGAGCTTCAGGACATGCTGTCTCAAGGGGGCCAGTGTGGCCTGTGCTCACAGCCCTTCCTCACCACCTGGCTAGAGTGTGTGCATTTCATTAACACCAAGAAGGTATCAGTTCATTCTCCATATCCCTTTACCATAACACCAATGTTCAGCATTCAGCAACTGTGGCAATGAATGCAACAAAGTGGTGCAAGGTCTCAACTGAACTTAAGCCCCAATTAGTGAATATTAGTTAGAACAACAATGGCAAAATGTCACTAGCTTCTATTACTTTTTTCTGCGTGACCCACATTGCATGTCAATACAAGTACAAGAGAACATCAGACCTTCCTTCAGTAATCCGAGTCTGTCCTTTTGTCTTTGAACAGCACATGGGGATGAAAGGCTCACAGTCTGTTCCAGTGAGAGTTTTGCTGTGCTCTTACGACTGCTTCAACAGAGATGACCACCAATACTATGGGCTTGTACGTTTGTAGATTAAAAATGTGTCGTTTTATTTGAACCCATGATCTAAATCTCTGTTTATCATAAAGAATGAATATTTGATGTTTTTTGCGATACACCAGCAGATGGCAACATTTGATCACTGACATTCTTTGATCTGGCTGTCAGATTGAAATCTGCTGAAGTGAATCATTCCAGTCAATTCGTTTTTGTATAAATCTCACAAATAATGCACATCAGTATCCTTCTATATTCAATCACAATGCCATGTACACACGTTTTTTACCTTTATCCATTTATGCATTTGGCAGACGCTTTTATCCAAAGCGACTTACATTGCATTCAAGGAACACATTGAATCGGGTCTTGCTTTCCCTGGGATCGAACCCATAAACCAAGACTTTTAAGTGCACAATATGACTTCCATCATAGGTAGTCATTATGCATTTCCCCATGAGTTAAATAATCTGAAGCACTCCACCACAGGCTAAATCAAATTTAAAATTTTCATCCTTTCTATAGTCTGGCTTTAAGCTTGCCATTATAATTCCCTACAATGAATGCACTCCATACCTCTGTTTGGGCCAATGGCATCTGTTCTAACCTGAGAGGAAACTTCATCTCTCCAAATTAATTTCTCATGCAGGTCTCCTGAGCTCAGAGCAGAGTCTACCGAGTTGGGCCTGATGAATAATGCAGCAGGTTTAATTGCAAAGCCAGAAACTAATGACTTTGGACTGGTTAACAGCAGGGGAACCATACATCTCTGCAAACTGAATGAAAAATCAGTTCAGAAAAAAAGAAGGGGGTGGGGGTGGAGAAAACGCTAATTGATGAATAATTAAAGCTTGAGCTAAAGGGCATAATTGTGACATTTTGTTTCAATCAATTTAGAAGTGCGGGGAAAAGTGCACTTAGGAAACTAATGGTAACTGTGTGGATGTCCACTGAAAAGTGCCATGAGACTCAGTCATTTATTATACAGCCCTCAGTCAAGCTCAGCCATTATTCCAGAGCAGTTGCCTCAATTTCCAAGCGATTGTGCACTTGGCGGGCGTTAATGCCTCACAAATGGTATATGGACTCCCCGTGAAAGGAGGAGAAGAGAGGAGTGTAAACAAGTCTGTTTCAGTCTGATGTTACTAAATTACTTTGAGGCAAATGCACCAACAAGCAGAAAGCTATCAGGATAGCCGCCTGCCCGCTCATGATAAGACTATTGTATTCAATCAAGAATCAATCAACCAAAAGGCAAGGCTTTCAATATAGCACTTCCTGAACCATCTCCTGTATTACAACCACAACTGTCTATGTAAATCGTCAACAGTACATACATTGATGAAAAATAAGTAACTTTTTTCTAGTTTATTGAGTCAGAAATACTCAAAAACATGAATGACTTTGACTCTACATTGGTTAGACCATCAATATTCCTCCCACAAGTAAACCAATTTCATGTTGAAGGATGTTGCTGATATCTTTCTGATTTCAGGCTCTCAACATGAATGAATAAATTAAGGAGGTACCATTAAAAGATTATTGTTTAGCTGTAGCTTTTTTTATTCCGTTTAAGCGGTATTATAAGAGTGATGTCCAAATGCATGGCACGAGGCCATGGGTAATCACAGCTATGCTGCTATTCAGAACAGTAATTGAGTGTGATATTGATTTTATACAAGAGTTCACCAAGCAAGTTCATATTGAGCAAAGGGGCTATCAATTTTTGCAGCAAAATCTGTATTTTTAGTAGTGGAAAAAGTCCCAGTGCTCACTGAACACAGCTCGGCCAATCAAATTCGAGAAAAATAACAAACTGTTTGAATATATTTAATTATTTTTTGTGTGGCAATGTATTTTATTGTTCTCATATTTTCCTTGACATTTGGCAACTGTTAAGGTAATTATTGCGAGAACTCATAATGCAACAAATTTTGTTTTTTTAGAGTGCGTACTGTAAGATTAAAAATACATATAGGCTAGAGGGGCTTTTGTTAATTTGTTTGTGTTTGATTTACATTTGTGTGTACATTAGAAAGCACACCAGCCTGGGTTTTTCTTTGTGTGTCTAGACTGAAACAGTCTGACTTTGTGGCAGAGCCCAGTGGCAGCCATTACTCAGTGCACTGGAAACAAATGGTGCACCAGTCTCCTCCATCTCTGTAGCTGGATTGTGAGCGCCCGAGGACAGCTTTGAGGCTACCAGAGCAGAGTTTACCGCATGATCTGTGGCCTTTGCATTACAGGCAGATCACCGCTCCATTTTAGAAAGAGAGGGAGCATCTGAAATGAAACATGCATTATTCCAGAGAGCAGATGTTGGGGTCCTGGAGCAGCAGGACCGCCTCGGGCCCTGTCTGGTGTCAGCGTGTGTGTGTTTGCGGATGTGTATATGCGCGCGAGCAGCTCTCCTCTGTCAGACCACTTTGTTAAAACAGAGCTCAGCCTTTCCTCTTGTTTTGCTAACCTCGTTTCACACAAACACTCCACTGTTGTTTTCATACATCAACGATGTGGGAATGTCACGACACGTCGACTGTGCCCGATCCCCTATTTGTGGGCATTTGTGCCGCCTGAATAGAGAGAATGTGTTTGATTGACATTAATAGCAATGCGGAATATCTGTCAGTGGCGAAAATATCACACAGTGGGAGACGCTGTGGAGAACTGAGAGCGTTATGCCTCTACACTCTGAACATGTATGCCATATGTTAATTAGGAAGTCTACACTGATATAATTACTGAAAGGGAATATTGCCTATGGTGAGAATATATCCCCGCTACCTCATGGGGAACGTAAAGGAAGATAAAGTAGGTGTGCATAAATTTTAATTTACTAGCCTTGAAACGGGAAGAGTAATGTTGGCAAATTCACTCAAGATGATCTATTGGAAAGCCGGAGCTTTATTACATTTCTTTTTGTCAGACTATTTAAGCTTCTATCAAGCCCTTACACAGAAACATGCGCACATTAAGAACGCTTCAGTAGCTACGTTACAGATTAGATCTCTTTAATTGGGTTTCATTTGACCCATTTCAGAGATTTCACCGTAATGCATCACGGCATCACTTATAATGTAAAATAGGGGTTTACACACTTAAATATTAGCAGTAATAGGTTGCATAATGTATTTATTTACCGGCAGTCACTATATCAAGTTTACGCAACATGAATTGTTTATAAGATGCCTCTCAGAGGACTTTATTGTCACATATGACTTTGGCAGATCAGCCAACAAAGATTTCATCACACCATATTGCTTTCATAATCTCTTACACGCAAATAACTGGAAAGAAATTGCTTTGATTGTGCTTTTGCCCGAGGCATCCCTACTCATTTCCCCTGCCCGTGCCCAGTCTCCCTGGTCCTTCTTTATCGCCCTGAACGTCCTTGTGTGCTCGTGAAAAGATTTGAAACCGTTTAATTATAGGAATATGCATAGAAAAGAGTGGCAATTGACTATTATATATTTGTTTATCTTTTATTATGTAACCTTGCCACACAGAAATGCACAAAAAAAGGGGTTTTACAAGTTCACACTTATCAATAATCAGATGTACAAGTACAATAATACAAATATTTGATGTGCCAAGCTTGTTATGTTGGCTTCAAACCAGAACACTCCCTCCGTATCTCTGATTAGGACAGTAACCAGACGAGTGCGAGGAGACGGAGTGGTGGAGGGATGCTGAAAGCTGCCAAGGATATATATATATATATATATATATATATATATACACACATCCTCTCATGCTGATTGGATAGATCATTTGAACGTGTTCCTCCTGAACTTTGTTAATAAAACTTAATTTAATGGCATATTAAACATAACAGCCCTTGTAAAAAATGAAGACCATTTTATAGCATACTTTTAAATAGAGTAGGCCTATATTAATCATACTGTATTAGAATAAACTTAAAGTGCTCCTATTAAGCTATTTTAATGGTTCTTAGTTCTGTTTTTCAGAGGACAGGTATGCAACATCAAATGTAAAAAAAAAAAACACTTTCATTTTCTCCTAATATACATTGCTTATTACGTCATTTAAAAAAAAATATTCTCAAAAATCCATCTCTCTAAATCAGTGGTCCCCAATCCCCGGTCCGCAGATGAAATGGTACCGTGCCGTTGTTCGGATTTGCGGACTGGTCTGTGGATCAAATGTTATCGGCCCACCGGTAAACCTGTAGTATAGCGTCGGTAATTACCAACTAGCACCAGCAGAGGGCTAAACCTCAGACATTAAAATAGACCCAAAACCGGTGTAATACCAAGACACCCAACAAAGCCGTTGTTAACTCAGTTTCAAGTTTATTTAAAACACCATTCACCAATCACGGATATTTCAGAAAACCTGCGATATAGCATCGGTAATTAGACGGTACCCACTACCATACCGGAAATACTTTAGCAGACAACAGGAAGTTTCTACATATTTTTACAATTGTTTTTTACTAAAATAAATTTAAATCAGAAATCCACAATGGCAGGAAGACCACAAGCGTCAACGACTATTATACTACCGAACGAAATACTAACTAAAAACGACATTTTACATGAAGTGTGGCGATTGTCGGAGGTTTAGCCCCTGCTGGTGCTAGTTTGTAATTAGCGACACTATACTACAGGTTTACTGGCCGCCCAAGGAAATTACATTATTTCAAATTTACATAGCGGAGTTGAGCAGCTGCAAGCGGCTGTGGCACTTTCATTTCAGATGCTCCCTCTCTTTCTAAAATGGAGCGGTGATCTGCCTGTAATGCAAAGGCCACAGATCATGCGGTAAAACTCTGCTCTGGTAGCCTCAAAGCTGTCCCCCCCCCCCCCTCTTTAAAACTGATTGGTCTATCGCTTACGGAGCGTGACGGCAACAAAACACTCATTAACATAACTGAACTTCAGCTCCGAAGGATTCCTAAAGCTCAGCGATTGTATACACTGTAAAGTATACCCGATGGTATCGATTGGACCGTATCAATCTGAGCGCGAGTCCAATTATGAAACACTGGAAGGACTACTTATTCAACCCAAACCTCGCTCGCAAGGACTTGAGCAGGACGTTTCTCAGTTTGAGGTACATTACCAGATTCTGCAGCTGTAATTCCTCACCATCAGCATTAACAAGTGTATGTCCAGTAATTTATTGTGCTGCACATGTAGAAATGCAAATTAACTAGTCCCACACAATATAAAACACAAATATATACATCAATAATTAATCATACATACAGGTTGTGATTCTGAGTAGCAAGCTGGTCCAAATAAACTAGAGTTTTGCGAATTCTGCGTTGACGTGCGGGTCAAGCTGTTGGCGATGTGAATTCCTGACGACTCGTTTAAGCGGTTCAGAGTCGATTCTTTCTTTTGGAGACATAACTTTATTTATCATGCACTTTCGACTTTACAACTTTACATTCACAGACAGCTATGTTACATACAGCATGAAAGAGAATATTAGAGGCACTTTAAGTGCGAGCTGAATGTAATGTTTTCAGGAACTTAAAAGGGCTTTATAAGAATTTGCATGCATCAATCGCCATTTTTATTGCCTATTTGTGAACGAAACTGTCCAAACGAGACCTTCTTCAACTTCCTAGGTTGTCTAATGGTAGCGTGGCTCTAGAATGATTTTTTACGGGAATTATTTTGCTGGGAAAATCAAAAGGATGTGATGTTTGTTCTTTGACTCAGACACATGATACTGTGTTAATATGATAATCACACAGAAAAAGCTATTTTGAAATGTATAATACATTGTAATCAAACTATAGTCTGGTATAGCCAGATCTATATAGTCTATAGTCTCAAATATGCTTTAAAATCAAATTATTATAACAGAATGATTTTAATTAGGGTACCTCTTCTGTCGACATGATGCTGGTGAATTGCAGAGCTTGTGCAAACATATTCACATCGCTATAATAAGATGCTTTCTTAACTAATGGTTTCCCACCGCTTTGTTCTGATTATTTTGTTATTGAGGAAGTAGGAGGAACCCTAATAACAAGGGTGTCTGAATTCTACATACAGCCCCATTTAACGCACCTTGTCACAAGGGAGACTATACAATTGAAATAATTCTTGTGGGAGATCTACACGCTTAGTTAAAAATCATTTGAATGTCATAAGATTTTGACTGCCTTTATATATTTTATTTCTTGGCAAATATGAATATTTGACATGACTGCATTCTGTGATGACCACATCATTACTTTTATACATCAATACTTGTCTTTCATTTCTCTGAGATGTCAAATCTCTAGGGAGATTAGGCCTACCCCTCTGAATATGATTGGTGTGGGTCGATTTTTAGTCCTACAACCAGACCTGTTATCTTCTGTGTTCAAGTATTAAAATTAGCATCATTGATTGGTGTATTGGACTGCTTCTGAGAAGGGGAAAAACAGCTACTCAATACCACGCAGTGAACCACTGTCAAGCTACGAAGAGCACTCTCGAATCAGGGAAATCTATTGTCTCGCATCTTATGCTGAATGAGGGCTCTCCTATTGAGCTGCTGGCATGGCACCAAGGCGTTGTCAACGTGATGGTTCCACAATCAATCTGCCACACTCCTTCTAGGCGCCGCTAGGGGGCACTGTGTCTCTCTGGTAAATGTCTCGACAGCTCTCAGGGTCGAAAAGCATTGAAGCAGAGCATGAGATGAAAGCGTCTAAGAGGATGAGAATACCACACTAAACAAAATGGCTGAGGAGGACTGGAGATGTGCCAAAATGCAACCAGAAAATAATCAGGAACACTGACAGTAGGTTATAGCCAAAAAGACTGAAGGTTTGACTGAGTGTCAAGGTTTGTAGATTTTCATGTTTATTCTATACACCCAACTCCATGCCAGAAAAAAAGTGCATCCACTGTTCCATGTTATTCCACAGCAACATTTTTCTTTTGGTATATTGATTTCCTTAAAAGAAAGACAAAGACAGCGCATTCACAAGCCCTGTAAGCCTTTGTTTTTTCTTTCTCCGCTCAGAACATATGAAAGTAAATGTTAGACAGAGTGAAGCGCAGAGGCTTTGAGGTGAAGATGAGGCTATGCCATCATTGGTCCTCTCCTCATTAGCTGGAACGCCGCAAAAAGGCCCTTTTGCTGTGGCAGTTTTGGGTCATTCGCCCCTTTTTCCAAGTGTAAAAACACCTCGTGTTGTTAAGAGCAAGAAAACACAGAAGAAGCAAAAAAAACTTCAAAGAGCAAATAAGCTTTAATCTTGTTTCGTGCTCTTTGAGAGTTTCAGTAGTCACAATAATGACTGTAGACTATCCATAGGGAATTATAAACCTGGGCCTCTTTCATACTTTTGGGAGGCTTTGTTTTTCTCTGAAAGTTGGTTTTCAAGTTTTGTAATTTGAGACAAACTACAGCGGATGCACAGAACCAAACAATCCTTTGATGCGGCTTGGTTGAAAGAAAAAGAAAAGGAAAAAAGGTCAGCAAATTGTGTGCACAGACACTGAGGATGATATGAGCATTGAGTTCTTAAAGCGATGATTCTTTTCTATAAGTCCATCTTTCTATTTAAAGACATCAAAATTGAATAGTTTTGAACACTGCTTAATTCTCTGTGCACATTAATTCAAAATTTTGTCTTTTTAGTCTTTCATTTATATAATAACTTGCTCCACTTGAGAAATTTTTGGGTTATTATTTTGGTCTAAGCCCAAATTAATAATGTTAACCAATACCAAATCTCTCTTTAGGCACTACTGCTAACATTAATGTGATAAACTAGACAGTGATAACATCAAATAACAAAAGAATTTCAAAAAGAAGAGTTACCGCTGGGGAACGTCATGATGCTCTTGAGGGTGAACTTGACCTCTTCAAAGGTGTAAGTCACTGGTGTTTCAGGATGAAAGGAGTCCTATTTTTTTCTCTCCTTGAAAATCCTTCACCTATAAATATGTTACATCAAAGTCAAAGCTAACAAAAAGTTGCATGGCAATAAATATAGGCCTAAATAATTATAGTATACATTTATCTACACATTCTATAAAGAATAATTGTCAGTAGATCTTCAGTCCTCATACTTGTGAAGCATTAAAAAGCCTTATTCTATCATATTTTGTAAAACGCATGACAGTAATACCTCAGTTTACGAGTTTAATTCGTTCCAAGAGCGAGCTTGTGACCCAAAATTCTTGTACACCAAAACAGTTTTCCGCATAAGAATGCATTAAAAATCACTCGATTCGTTCCACACGACCATAAATGCCCATTTTAAATATTTTTTGGGTTTTACCCTATTAATTACAGTTAAGATTATAACCATAATGACAATTAATCTCTAAAAATACTTGACAATTTACTGTAACAAGCACTTTACCTTTGAGTAGCGTTGCTGCTGGCGTGAAGGAGACGAGAGGAGGGTTTTACTGCTTAGAGGGAGAATTTCGTACCTTCTTTCTATATGCTCTACTGTACGTATATATTTCACGTGAACAAAAGCGATCACAATTAATGTTAACAACACGAGGTAAAACCGCTGTAAATCATTTATAAAAGTATGCACTGTGGTGAATGACGTAACCAAACCGAGCGACGCTGAGAGAATTCGAAAGGTGAAATTTTTCTTGCACTCTGATACAATGCTCGTACACCGATTTGCTCGTATACAAAGTTACTTGTACACCGAGGTATTACTGTATAAGCAAAATGTTCCTTTAAAAAGGTTTTTGTAAAAATAGCACTATATTTGCTATAAATGTGTCCTTTGCTCATGAAAGTGTCTGTTATTTTTGCCAGTCAGCATAATGTCTTGACCATCCCAGCGTAGGTTTCGTCTACCGTCTGTGTCTCAGTAATATGGCTCTGTTTCCCCCATTACTCCCGGATGGCTCACATGGCCCGAGGAGCTTGCTCAATGTGAGAGGCAGCTGACACCAGCACGACCCAGGTAGAGGCATCTGCACGCGGGATTTTTCTGGAACATGCCGCGCCTGTGGCATTCTACCTCCACTGGCTCAACATCTGTTTCGTATGGAGGGACAGGAGCAACGTCCTTGAGGAATTTGTCCGCTGTATTCATTAATCTCTCTCTCTCGCTCCCGCTCTCTATTTCAGTAACTCTCAACCACCGCATCAGTCATTGCCCCGTCATATGTTACATTTACCCTATAACATTGCCATATGTCTAGCTCATATGTGCACTCGTGATTAGGCTTAAAACGACAACAAGATTTTGGCATTACATGCATAACAGATCTATTATGTTTTTTCACTATACTGATATTCACTATATCAGCAAGCACTGTTTCTGAACTCCCTGAAATGCCTCTATTGAAGTCTTGAGTTTGTCACAAGTCATCCCAAGGCATATGCAAAAAAAGAGGGGGAAAAAATAGGGTGAGGACTGGTTGAGCTCCGTTAGAAGTATGTTGAAACTCATGGTTATGGCAAAGGGTGTGACTTTTCCGAAACGCACCCGAACTTGATCAATCACAACACACTGGTCCAGCCGACCAATCAGAGCACATTGTGCTTGTTGGAAGGCGGGGCTTCATAGATGCAGGACCTAAACAGAGGATTACTAACAGACTGGAAAAAGAGGTGCTGCAACAATGTGAAATACGTGATTTAAAAAAAACAATTAATGTTCAAGCATGAAAACCTATTCTAGTAGAGCCTAAAAAACAAATCAAGATTTTGGGCATAATATGCATTTTTAAAGACAACATCATACTTCTTTTTCTCTCACTGTGCAGAAGGTAACTCAAATTTTCAACCAGGGCAGTTATCCTTTGTTCTCAATTATTCTAAATATGGAATATGCATGTTATGAATCTATTCTATCTTATAGTGCTCGTCTAGTGCAGCATATGAAAAGGCTGAGTTTGCTCCAGCAGGTGTGTTTGTGGAGGGAAAGCGCTCCGAATGCTGGTGACGGGAGGCACTGCAGCCGTATGTGCTGGAACACAGCCAGCCTAATTGAAGCACCTGGCTTAAGTCAACCTCCTCAACCCACCCATTAATGCTACCGCTCTGTTAATGCAAGGAACATTTCTAAAATGAGACAATGAAGACTGTGATCCACTGAGATCCATTCCGGTGAGATGAACCGGTCATATGTTTGAGGCCATAATATTAAAGAGAGCTGATGATTCCACGTCTCTCGTAATTACACCATTAGAAGAAACTAAGACAGGTCCCTTTTCAATACTTTTCTGTTCTTTTTGTCACTTTAATTTATTAGGCCTACTTATGAACAGATGACATAATTATAGGGGACAGGGTATGGCAAACTGTGTCAAGCTTATGTCACCCATATGAGAACCATGACTCAATATGACAAGCTCACCAGTAGGTCACTCCTCTGACACGGGCTGATTAGAAACTTTTTTACTAATGAGTCATTTGAATAATTTTTGCATTATTATGTTCTGAACGGTGGAGGGTTGAGCATCATTGAAGTTCCTTCTTTAACAGCCAAAACACGTACCGTAATACAATTGAATACGTTCTTTGATGTACATCAACAGCATACTGAAGGTTATGATGTGAATAATAAGTATACTCATGATTTGTCTTTGATTACAGCAGGTTATTTCAGATAAAGCTTTTGAAAGCTTCTTTCACTGCAAAAGAAGAAAGAACTTAAAACCAATTTAAATTTTAAAGAAAATGTTTATTTTATCTCATTTTGCATATAGTTTTTCTGGTTTTAAGCATAAACTTCACAAAATCTTGTTATATATTTGATTAAAATGGAATAAGATAGATTTGGTCTCAACATGTTTTGCAATTTGGTTTTAAAGATTTGAAGAATGTATTTATTTTACTAGTAGTATTTTGTATTTATCTAATTATTATAATTTAGTTGCTATTGTTTTTTAAGTTTTTAACAAACTACTCTAGATTTAGGAATGGATCAAATGATTTTGAATATTTCCAAAAACCCGGGCTAACCAGCTAGTGATACCAATAATTTCTAGATTTTTGAAATTTATTTAAAATTTACTGGAATAGTAAATAGAAACGTTCAGGAAGTGTTTCTTTTTATCAGATGGTGCAGGGAAATGTGTGAACCATCCTGATAAAAAAAAGATCTTTATTCTAATCTCCATACAGCTGTCTTGAAATGGCAACTTAATGCGTGTCATACAAATGATCAGCTGAAAGGACAAATCAGCACAAGGAAATTCCAGCATGTTCCATCTTTGATGCATTCAAGGTGGCAGAATGAATCACTCTCGATGAGACAGACAAAAGACCGTCTGTAAATATTTATCTGGAATCTATATAATTAAACAGGAAAATGAGTTATGTCAAATGTGTCAGGTTCTTCACACAGCTGAATAATACAGTGGAACAGCTTGGTCAAACATTTGTTTTAGATCTGGGTGGCATCAGTCATTGTAGATGGATGCCTGGGACAGAGGGTGAGGAAATCTCACTGCTGAGCCTAGCGACTCGCTGGAGGGAAGTGCAGGGTAGGAAAAAACAAAGACGTATAATGCTGAAGAAATTATAGAGGGTAGTAAATCTGCATGATTAAGGCAAGCATGACATTGAATGTGAGGGTGCAGCTACGATCCGCCCGAGGGGAGAGAACGAAACACGGTTTAGTTGGCACATAGAGTCTCATTTACATGGGCTAGTGTCACACATTTATCTTGTATCCGTAGGGCAAATGCTGAATACAGCTGCAGCCCTAAACTGCCTACAGGTACTGTGTGCTAAGTGTGCCACAGTATGTTCTGCATCCCAGTTCACCAATGGGAATACTGCTTCTGATCGGTTACAATATCTCAAACATGCGATGAGAAATGATGATTACATTTTTACAACTCCTTACCTGCATCCCTGAAAGACAGATCTTTTCTTCCATAATGTGACGTATATCCATGAGTAATGGATTATGAAAGGAAAAAAGAAAGAAAGATACAGTTACGACACGTTGATAAAAATTACAGGGGCAGTTTTCAACCAGTGAAAAACTAATAAAATTAGATAGTTCCCATAATTCCTTACAAAAAAGCCATATCTATAGGCAAGGTGGGCTCTTTATACTTGGAATTTTTTTCTATACTCTAATTTTTTTTGTGAGAATAGGGCACAATGTTTTGTACTCATCTGATGGAATCTTCCGTATTTATTTATTATTTGTTGTATTTTAGGATTAACGGAAATGTCCGCAAAATTACTTGATAACGTCCAGGTAATAAGCTCCCAATTGTCACAGTCTTGTCTCGTTGCGTCTGTCACATCCAGGTCCCTTTGTGTATATTGCAGGTCTTACACACTCCCGTTTCTGTCTAATCACGTCCCAAGTTGCGTCAGCTGGTCCCAATCCTGTGTTTGTCCTTATATACCCTCCTGTGTTCCTTTGTCTTTGTCGGTTATTATCAGTGTTACTCAGATGTTCTGTGTGTTGGTGTTTCTCTGTGTTCTCCGTTGTTTCTAAGAGGTTTGAGTTTTTGCTCCATCGAGTGCCGTTTATGTTTCTATTCAAAGTGTTTTGTTTTTTCCTTGTTGAATAAATCATTGAGCAGCATCTCCGTGGTACTCCTCCTCGTTTCTCCGCATCACACACCAGCAGCAACGTAACACCAATACCTTTTCTGTTATTTTACAATTTTTTTTTTTTTTTTTTTTACTGTGTATTTAATTTCAGTTTGTCCTTTTAATTTAGTTTGGTTGATATATTTTAGTTTCATCTAGGTGGTATGGTTATTTAGTTAAAGATTACACTAAGCAACCACTCTAGGATTGTTACAGTCAGTTCTGCACCAGTACCACTCACATTTCCATCAGAAAATGTAAAAAAAAAATCCAGTCGTTTTTCCCCTCAGAGGTTTTGGAGGATGAGATCATCCATCTATGCGCGTAAAGGTGAAGATGAAAGAACCGTAGCATACGAGACTGGGACTGTCTCACAAGGGCTTAGAGGTGTCATCGCTGCCACTGGATTGAGCAAGATGAGCGTGAATAGGGCGACATTGTGCCAATCTTGACATGTCTTGCTCATCTGCTCAAGATGATCTTGCTGCTTGAAATTAATTCTTTTTTCCCCCTTTTTTTAGAGGGCCAAGAAACCAGATGCATATTTCAGTGTGCTTTCAAATCATCTGAGGGTCTTGGGTGGGATTCCCTTGTGAAGATAAGGTTCCTTTTAAGTCTCAACGCTATAAAAAATTTAATTTACTGAAAAATCAATTCCACATTTTGAAGCATCGGCCATCCATACAGATTCCCATTCCAACAGGGGCCACTTTTATCACATCTCATCAAAGTGTGACTGAGGGAGGCGGTTTATTCGCTTCCCGGAGACTCTATAGGAATCTGAGCTATGACGCTTGTCACCATGAAATATGATTTGGGGGCCTGATAAGCAGACTTTGAGAGCTTGCTAATTTTATATGCGGCAGATGCGTGATTTCTGCATTTCGCATTGAGACCCGGACAGCGTTTACCTGCAATGCTGTTTTGTTTTGTGTGTTTTTGATGCTTGCTCTCCATCCTAACTCCATCGAGCACCTGCTGGGTGCTCGCGCTCCCTCACCCCTCCCTCTGTGGCCTGTGAGAGATGGATGGATCGTCTCTCTCCCGGGCCCACGTCCAGGTGTGGAACAGCTGGGGAAGACCGTGGTGGGGGGATGGCAGAGATGAGGATGGGGGGAGAGCGCGGCAGGAGCTATAAATTGCGCAGGAACTCTAGGTACTTAACACCGGCGTGTCTCTCTAGCTCTATTAATCATGCGCAGGAGCTCAGGTGTGTCCTGTCACTCCTCTGGCCGTCAGCTGCACTTATTCACCTCCAATCCTTCTCTTGCTTTTTCTCTCTTCTACGTTAGCTCTCTTTTGCTCTATATTTCTCATTTGTCGCCCTACTCCTTTTGCTCCTCGTGCCGTTACTCTGTGCGTTCAGTAGGGAGAAGGATGGGGGTGGGGAGGCCAGACGGAGCCCCAATGATTTATGACCTCTCTCTGGTTGTTTATTTGGTGGAATGAAAGGCATATCACCAGCTTCGCCACACTGAATTTCTCACATCCTCCATTTCCTAAGCGATCAGTGCAGTCGTTTTATGTAAGAGAGGAAACTTGAGTAAGAATCCAACGATGATATAAGACTGACCAATTCACTCTACTTTTGAAGTAGACCTGTGGTTGACTTGCTCTAATTCAACCCAACAATCTATCCACCCTATGTATAAGAGGATTCCAGTGTCAGCCAAAAGTTATTTTAGCTGTACAAAAACAGTCCATTATGCTGCTTGATGTTGCAAACTGATATTTGTTTAATCAATTATATAATTTATTGTCAACACACTGGTTTTTAGAGCTATTAGGTTTAGCATTTACTTCCCTTTGTTATTCTATATATTAGTTATTTGCCTACTGTATAGTGGCTAATGAACTGGAGTTCTTAAACATTTACAGCAAATAACTTACTTATAGCTTGATATAAAGACACTTTGTCTAAGTCTGCTTGGTTCTTTATAAACAAAACTATTGCAATTGTGGTATTGCTTTTAAACAATAACAATTCAATAAACAAAAACATTAATATTGAGTAACTTACATTTCAGCTACTTTTGTCATTTAAAAAAAGATGTTTTCTGCAATCACATTTCCCAACAAAGCAATGGTTGCAGAAGTGCTTAGTTGTTGAATGGATCAGCATTTTTGAATAAATTTGTTGCTTTAAAATGTCACATATTAAAACTTGTTTCTTTCCTGAATGAATCATTGTTTTTAATGGAATCGGTTGGGTGAATGATTCAATAACACATTCATTATGACTGTGTTCACTCAGTAACTAGGGAATACCCATAATGCACTGAGGGTTGCACTGAATGAATTATCCATCCATCCATCTATCCATCCTCCTTAATATCATACAGGTATACATTCAGTTTTAATTTAATGGTTATATTGTTTAATTAAGGTTCGTACATAGTTTCCATGACAAAGTTCAAGATAAATGTTTTCATTACTACAGGAGCTGCCAGTTTGGTAAGTTTCACATAATTATTATTAAATAGCATGTGTAACCACTCCTACACAATTCACGAAGAGTGGGATTCAAACCGTGGTTTCCGGCATGGGAGGTGGACGCTCTAACAAGAGGGATAAAGACCGCAGAACAAAAGTCTCTAGCGTCAGTTGTTAAGAGTGACTCTTGAGATTGAGTTTTGCACTATATTAGTTCAGTGATTTAGGGAATAGTGAATGAGGTCATATATGACAATTTTGAACACAGCCAAAGACTTATTTCTTTCCTGAATTAATCAGTTTTTTTGGATGAACAATTTAATGACTCACTCATAATGAGAGTCACTTGTCAACACAAGGCCTGTTATGACAAGGATCAAACTATAAAAAAAATTCTATGAGAATATTTTCTATCCCACAAACGATAAAGAAACTGACAGCCAATCAGAATGTAAAGCTCTCAAGCATTTAAAGTGGCAGTTGGCATAACCCGAGTACCTGCTTATAATAAACAGGATGTTATTATGCGCTGGTATGGGAACTAATATAGTTATCATTTTTGGTATGAACGGGGCTTAAAGATGTTACTTGCCGAAAGAGTTTTACTTTTAGTAATTGTATAAAAATCAAATCAAGATCAAAAATATGATCAAAATCAATTAGAGAAATAATAAATTCTTACTTTATATTTTGTTACACTAAAACTAACATTTGGCTCCAAAACATTTATCGGGCAGCACCTGACCCAGCTGCTCCTCTGTATCGCCTCTTGCTGGCAAACTGAAAGTCACATTTATTTGGAACCATTTATCAACATAATAAGCACTTGGAGAAAAACAGTGTATGGCGTCTCTGTTTACTCTGAAACTTGCCCGCTGTGATCTCTTTAGCAGTGTTTCTCAAAACAGTTTACAAAACAGATTACAAAGATGTATCAGCTGGCTGGAAAATTCTGACGATGACAGCCTGGATCGTGTTGGTGTGATATCTCACATAAGAAATCCTCTGTGGAAGACTATATTAGCAGAATGATGGATAACACAGTCTCATTCCATGAATTCAGACGTTTGTAGTGCCAAAATCCGTGTGGGGAACTATGGTGATTCAACGGCCCCCAAACCGCTAGAAACATTACATTAGGCCTTTACCACACATTTCCTCATTTTACAATAATTCTTCATCAAGGTCAGAAGATGAGCCTCGTGTCTGTTTTATAGCTCCGTTCGTTTCAAGCCAAGCCAGCTGACTGTATGCAGAGCACATCCAGTGAGGTCTGAAAGTTGTGGGTTCCATATGCCTCCTAAAGTTTTATTATGCACTAGGCTGGCTCTCGTAAACACAAAGTTTGTATTTAAGTCAGCAAGTGCTGCCCTGTGTGTTTAGAGCAAGCTGTTCCTGTGAAGAGGGGGCTCGGGAGCCATGAAAAGCATCAATCACGCTTTAAACACACAGTGGGTAGCAGTCGGCCTGGTCCTCACTCTACTCTCATTAGCCATCAGTCATCTCAGCTGGGTAAGACCCACAGCTCCGCGCTTCTGGCGGTATGCACGTCGGCACTTTTCTTTCAAACCAGCTCCAGTTCAGTTTCATGGGACCTGCAGGTGATTCTCTAGTTCTGTCTCTTTTTCTGCACTTCCAGAGGTGTGTTTCCACCCCTGACCTGTCCTCATTAATGCACACTATCTAGGTCATTGTTTCTCAAATCAGCTTGTTAATGTTGTCAAACAGGGAGACAACTCAATCATTCTGGGAGGTGGGCCCCAAGCACTGGAATACTGATGTCGGTGATGTTTCATGTGTGTTTTTTGTAACAGAGACCAGCTAGTAAAAGGCTGTTCAGGTAAACCTCACTCCCCTGGTCTCAAAAAGCGCACTAGCGACTTGCAGAGGCTGAGGTCTTTTGTGCTTTTATTAGCGTGGGCGATTCCCATATCGGAAATATCAGTTTAAATCCCACTCAGAGGGGTGCAAGTACAACCGGAGGGTTTACATTGGTGCCGTGACCCAGTGAGTGAGGGTTCAAGGGGGACAGTGTTAGTGTTATGGAGGACAGCTAGTAATAATAATAATAATTCATTACATTTATATAGTGCTTTATCAAAGACTTTCTCCAAGCGCTTACATGGACGGGGGAATCTCCTCAACCACCACTAGAGTGCAGCATCCACCTGGATGATGCGACGGCAGCCATATTGCACCAGAACGCTCACCACACACCAGCTTATTGGTGGAGAGGAGACTGAGTGATGAAGCCGATCAGAGAAAGGGGATGGTTAGGAAGCCATGATGGACAAATTTGGATTGATGGGATTTTTAATGACCACAGAGAGTCAGGACCTCGGATTATCATCTCATGCGAAAGACGGAGCTCATTACAGTACAGTGTCCCCATCACTATACTGAGGCAGTAGGACCCACATAGACCAGAGGGTGAGCAGCCCCTGCTGGCCTCCTAATACCACTTCAGCAGCAATCAAGTCAGTCTCCCATCCAGGAAATAACCACTCTCAGCCCTGCTTAGCTTCTGTGGGCAACCAGTCGTAGGCTACAGGGTGACATTGCTGCCGGCAAAAAAGAGCTGTGCGAGTAAGCCTCACTCCCTTAGCTTTAAGATGCTGATGCTAGAAGCTGCAGTCTATGGCACCCTTGTTAGTGAACACCTCCCATTCAGAACGGGTACAAGTACTGGTTACACTGGTGCCTCGACCCAGATGGGAGTGAGATTTAGGGATTGAGTATAAAGGAGGCCAGTTAGTAAAAGGCTGTTCAGGTAAACCTCACTCCTCTGGCCTCAAGAAGCGCACTAGCAACATGCAGAGGCTGAGGTCTTTTGTGCTTTTATTAGCGTGGCCGATTACCATGTCGGAAATATCAGTTCGAATCCCACTCGGAGGGGTGCGAGTAGAACCGCAGGGTTTACATTGGTGCCGTGACCCAGATGTGAGTGAGGGTTCAAGGGGATGAGTGTTATGGAGGACAGCTAGTAAAGAGCTGTGCGAGTAAGCCTCACTCCCTTAGCTTTAAGATGCTGATGCTAGAAGCTGCAGTCTATGGCACCCTTGTTAGTGAACACCTCCCATTCAGAACGGGTACAAGTACTGGTTACACTGGTGCTGTGACCCAGATGGGAGTGAGGTTTAGGGATCGAGTGTAAAGGAGACCAGTTAGTAAAGAGCTGTGCAGGTGAACCTTACTTCCCTGGCTTCAAGAGGTGCACTAGTGACTGACAACTAGAGGCTGCATGACTTTAGCGTCTTTGTTAGTGCCCCTAACTCCCATGTTGGGAACACTGGGAAGTTTGATCCCATTGGGAGCAGTGCCAGTAGATCTAGAGGGGTTACATTTTCACCCCCTTAGTAGTATGCTTGGGTATATTGGTTAACCCTAGACTGATTTTGAAGTTTGGTGTGACATGCTGGGACAGCAAACATGTAGTAACAGAGGGAAACTACTGTCATTAACTATTTCACTAAAAAGTACCTAAATGTATCCTTACGACTTAAAATGAGGTAATCATAAATAAGCAAATTGTTTATATGTCCACCAAGAACTATAATGCATTACACATTTTCTTGGTGTAGCAGAGTTTTAAGATGGTGTGAAAAAGAGCAGTGTTTTATTTTTCGCTGGATAAATATAGGCTTGAGCTCTTCGGCCCCTGGAGATAAACGGTAGATATCTTTCTGCTCTTTTTTTTGCTTTCTTTTTTCCCCGTTCATCAGCAGGGTGCTGTGGAACCATTAGCTGACATTTAAGTAGTGCTTCTCTCTCTCTCTCTCTCTCTCTCTCTCTGTCGCAGCCCACATCTTCTGTTTAGGATGATGGAGGGTCAGCTGCATGCATCATTCAGGCCTGGGTGGAGATGCAGTACTCCACTTCCTTAATAATGTCATTTTGCTTGAATGGTATTAACAGATTATCCAGACCCGGGGCAGTGAGGCATGTGCTGGAGAAAGATAACCTTGTGTTCTGTAATTTAATCAAAAATGTTTTCTCCATAGAGTCACTTTGCCCCCACCATAACAGGCCTAATATGCTCTCCTACCCCCTAGTTGTATTCCTCTGTGGTTGCAGAGCATGAAAGAAAAAAAAAAACTATTACAAGAGAGTTTTGCGAAGATTCCTCAACGAGGTGTTTCGAATCACTCAGCGCCTCATCCGTGGACATGGGACTATAAACAGGCTTAGATGAAATCAGATTTAAATCCTCAAATTTAGCTCGGCTGCATATCAAAGAGACACTCTCGGCCGACTCTCAAAGGCAGAGCGTTATTTTCTCCTCCGTCACTGTAGGCCTACAGTAATATTCCTCGCCGCATATCGGGTTCAAAAAGCACGGTGAAATTCTGCGACACAGTTTGATTCAGAGGCAAAAAATGTAAACCATTTAAAGGCGAACTCTTTATGGAGTTTAATCCTGCGTTCCATCCCTGGAAGCCGAATTTATATCCTGCATTAGCTCGTCGGAGTATTGCTCTTTTCCTCGCATGAGCGTTTTGAGGGCAGACGGAGGCCCTATCGCTCACATGCACATGCACACACAGACATTATGGGCTTATCTCATCTCGTGCAGACCGCGCTAGGCCGCGGCTCGGTCCTCCGGGCTACTTTACTAATAACCTTTTCCTTATCAGGCACTCTGCACCTCTGCCTGTGATCAAAGACCCAATTAATGGAGTGGGGAAAGGTGAAGCATTCAAATAATAGAGACAGCTGTTTTTCTCTGTTTGAGAGAATCCATTTGTATTGTTATCGGCGGAGAACAGTTCTCCAGACCTTGCTTAATTGAGGGTCTGTCAATTCTCGCCACTTGATAAAAAATGCAAAAGGTGGCAAATGACAGGAATATCACAGTGTTTCAACTTATCCTTAGCTTTATGATCTCTTAAATGGTAATAAAAGCAGATAAGGGCGTGAGCGGTTCACAAAAGCACAGACCTCTTGGAAGAGTCGCGCGAGTCTCTGAAGGTTTTGCGATGGCTGAGCGATCGCTAGGGTTCGTTTTGGTGTGGCGTGGGGGGGCAGACGCATTTATAAAGTCTTTTGGCCGGGATGAAGGTAATTGCTGGACTAAATGTGTTGGCTTGTCAATGTTGCTGTCACATTTCAGGACAAAGTGGGCTGAATATTGCACATATTAACATTTCAACATTAGGTAAAATGTAAAATGGGGGACGTGGGAATTAAGTGACACTTTAAATACAGACCTTCCACACTAATAGCTTCCCTTCAGAGAGCATTTACTCTTCTGTTCCCAAGGCTACTTATGTGGGGTGTAGCAAGCTTTTCAAATGGCCTTTCAAAGCCTAATTTCACTTCAAGCTTTTCTTGGTTCATGTATACATACATCCTAAATCACAATTTACTCAACCTTTAACAGTACGTCTCTTTCTTGCAGTGTAGCTTTAGTTTTAGACACATTTGTTGTAAAAAGGGTGAACTGAGAACTATAGTTCCCATACCTTTTGACCAATAATCACTCCAAACCATGCTTGCTAAATCCTAATTATAACAAAAAGGCAAAATGACGAGATACTACGACATAATATGGAATAAAAAGTTGATGACAAGAAGTTTTGAGAAAAAAACTCAATTGCTAAGACAAAAAAGGGCAAAAACAATTATATGATTAAAAAGGAACAATTATGAAAGAATATTAAATTATGAGATAAAAAGTCATTATGACAGAAACAATTACTAAAAGTGGAAAGTATGAAAAACAATTATAAAAAGTCAAAATTATGACATAAAAGTTCATTCTGAGATACGAAGCAAAAAGTCAAAATTATTTTTAACGTCAATTTCGACTTTTTAGTGATTAATTATAATGTTTTACATAACCACGTGAACCCTTCAGTTGATTAAAATAAATTTTTTATTTTATTATTTCTTACATTTCTTTCTATTCTAGTCGTTACTCATTTGAACAGGCTCTGAAATTCTCATGCTACTGCATTTTTAAGATGAACCACTTTTTAAAAACGCTTTTATTTCTCATTTTCCAAATTGCCAAATGAATAAACGTAAATGTAAACGATGCACCCAAAAAGAACGCATTCAGTCCGGTAACATGCAACAAGTACTTTTGTACTTTAAACACAAAAATAGATCCAAAGCCTCCAATGCAGGTATGAACATATTTATTACACAGTAAAGAGTACAACAATACCAGAATCATACTGCAAAGATTCACAGACTGACAGACCATTTACTACAGCCCCCAAAAATGAGAGAATAAAATAAGGAATATAAACAGATTAAACAAGAAACCACAGTTCTGACATAGTAGACTCAAAAACCCTAGAGTAAACTGAAACGGTGCGACGAGAGACCACACCTTCCCAGCCCACCTGTAACCTGTGGTTCATGTTTCCGTTAAGTATTGCACAACAACTTTCATGAGTTTTTTTCACAATAAAGATTTTCGAAGAACCCTGCCTGTTCTGAACCCACCCCACCAATTATTTCACTAAGTTTCCATTGTCCCTTTATTATCCCAAAATTTACTTAACTTTACAAAGAGGAGAAAAAAACGAGAAAAAAAATGTAAGAACACCTGGCAAAAAAGGCATGCGCAAATTCACCAGCCGTTACTTTTCACGTTTGGTGCGATTCCTCCATTAACATGAACCTAAACGACATTGACGAGCGGCCAAGAGTGTCTCACAAAAGAAGACATAAACGGGGGAAGAGGAATATATCACATTTCTCATCATTGACCATTTATTGAATTATAGTGTATATCAAATGGAGTCAACACTCTGATTTTTTTTTTTTTTACTTTGAGCGGACTCAAAGTTATTTGTACGTGTGACAAACTTAAAATGAACATAAATTTTTTTTATTCTTTTTTATTTTACGTATTCTATTCATTACGTTTTTTTTCTTCTCATGAGGTCTGCATTGTTACCAAGTAGTGATATGGTTTGCAGCTATATGAGCTTTTAACTTTGGGTTTAAGTCCTGTTCTCATGTGCCCATTTGGTTTGACTAGACCAGTGTCCACTCGGCGACTGGTGCTCCTAACGTGCTGTCAGAGGTAGAGTGAGACTTTTTGCCACCGAGGAAAAAAGGTTGTAGCAAAACAGACGTACAAGTGTGGGAAGGAGGAGTTTCTTAATGCTTATTTTAGTCAGGTCACCCTGATCAAAGTTACTACACTAACTGTATGTATTTTTCAAAAATAGTACGCTAGTGTTTCTAGACAGCTTAGCTGGCAGGTTCTCTGGAGATGTGGACAGGTGTCTTACACCTTTGTTTTTTGGATTACTTAACCGTAGCATGCCGGAGGAGGCCGGGAGTGCGTCCGGGGCCAGCCCCTCCTCCTAAGAGGTCAAATGCACAGCGTTTAGCACCATGGTTTGGGGGGGTGCTCGTTTAGACCCCTCTTCCTCTTAAGCCATTGACGAGGTTGATTCGTTTAGTTTTAGTTTCTTACATGGCTTTTTATCTTGAGCTGAAACAGTTGAAGGTTTGGTTATGTGCCGTTCGTGAACGAGAAGAGCTTCGCTTCGGTTGGACAGGTAGCCTTTTGGGGTGACGTTCATATGACGAATCTGCTTCCAGTAATGATACGGAAAGAAAAAGAACGACAATGAAACGGTTGTGAGAACCTAGCCCTGGAGGATCTAGATACGGGATCCACCGTTTCGGTTATTGCTCAATCATCCACACGTGAAATCCTTTTTCCTTAGGAACTGCTACATGGTTTTGAGTGGCTCCTCCTCCCCACGAGCTGAACAGGGCAGGTCTTGGCTCTGGACAGGGGAGAGTTAAAGGTTTTCAAATGGAAACATTGCTCAATGTGGCTTCCCCTGATAAACACGTTGAGAAAACTTGAGTGAGTCTCTTTTGTCATGTTTAAATATTGGATAAAATCAGGTTTTGGTCCTTCATGTCTGTCTTTGGCTGTCTTCCATGTTAATTCTTTTGTAATACTGTGTATCCTGGTGCTCTGCAGTGTTAAAGCTGTCTGTTTTTCACCTCTGCATTTGGAAAGTTAGATTCTTAGTGTCTTTTTTGTACATTTTTTTCCCTTTTTCGTAGAAAACAAAAACAACATATACCATAGCGTTCAGTATGCATGTGCATGCGCTGTCCTTAACTATTTAAAGCAAAATGTTTCGAAAAAATGTTAACAAAAGCAGGTCGTGATACTTCTGTTTAGTCTTTTTCCCATTTTCTTTTTGCTCTTTTTTTCATACATTTTTTCTCAGTTTTTTTAACAAGAAAAGAAACTCACAGATATGTAACGAAGCACTCCAAAGATAACCCATGAAGTGAGGCTCCCTATGGAAAACAAAAACTGCCAAAAGAAGCATGCCGTGAGAAACCGTGACAGTGCAAATACATTTATGTACGTCCCATGTACAAAAACATTTATGTTAGCATTCCATGTAACATGCTAGTTCTCAGAAAAAACATCTGAATGAGACTGAAGTAGCAGCTCTGAGAGATAGCGTTTGTCTTTCGAGGACAATGGGAAAAGTGTTCTTTTCTTCTTAGAGAACTACAAGGGGACAAGCACAAACACATACAAATAGAAAAGCAGCTTGCGAGAAAGAGAGAGCGAGAAAGAGGAAAAAAAAGAGGAAACGTGTTCTTCCTTTTTGCACCTAGAAAGACTAAAAAGTTGTGACCGTGGTTCAAACTATTAATGCGTCGTCACAATTGTCCAGCACATGTACAATAAATAACCATTGGAGACGACACAGGACACAAGTGTTTAACACAATGAGATCTAGAAGAGCAAAAAGAAGCAGAACGAGGACTGATGGCGGGGTTAGAGATAGGCAGGACAGGAGAGGGCTCTGGACTGCTTCCAATAGCCAGTGATTTATGGGTAATTTCTCAGCCCTTTGTTTCCCAGCGGCTGTCACAGTGAGGTTCTGACAGTCCTGCTCTGGCGGGCTGATGACTTCACTTCCTGTTTTGGGAGCTGATGGAGTGCATTTGGGATCGGGGCTCAGAGCTCGGAGCGCATCCTTCATTACGTCATGCGGTAGTCAACATCCTCACCCCTACATTCCTCAGTGAAACAGCTTTTTATTTCTCAGACCATTGACCTGGATATTATCTTGCAGAAGAGGGCCGAACATCTGCGCTCCTTCACAATCTGCTGCACATCTGCAGAGTTCAGCGCGTGAGCCAGAAACGCCGTCCGCCGTCTACTCCACCATGTCCGACACAGATGCCCTTCACGGCATGTTTTTTTTCCTCAACAACATTTCGTTGTCTACTTTACAAGGAACGCTATCCTAAAAGTATTCGGAGTCTCTGCTTACATCAGCTTTTAAATATTTCCTTGGTTTTTGTCATTTAAAGTGTCTTTTAATGAGGTCAAATAGTTTCATATCCCAGCTACTGGATAAAGAGCTTTCAGAACAGAACGAAGGAGGGGGAAAAAACGACAAAAAAACAAAATGAAGGGGAGGTCAAATATACTCATCAAGAGGTCCCGGCTGTCTACTCCATTTGTCTTCTTATTTACAAGAATGCAAGAGAGCCACAACAACAATAAACGACATTACCAGCAGTAATTGATAATAGCTGTAGTAACAATAAAGAACAATGAGAATTTCAAACAAAGAATATCTTTGCGTTCTCTATCATGGCAAGTCAATATGACCCGAAATGGACCTCCTGTGGGTGATCGCCCTAAGTACAGTCGTCTTTCTTTGTTAGTGCGCTAGCTTTAGCATTTTGGAGCGAGTGAGGCAGGTGAGTCAGTCCCCAGTTGGCTGAGGCTTCAAGAACGGTCCGCTCTGACTCTAGCGCGGCGTGTTCTCTATGGCCGAGGGCGTGCCGGGCGTGGCCGAGCGGGGAGTGGCGGCAGACGGCGTGTCCGCCGGGCTGCCGGCTCCGCTGCTGGGGGTCGCTGAGGAGCTGACGGTGGCGGGGGCCTCGCCTTGCTGCTGCGCCTGCAGAGTCTGGCCACATACGTGGTGGTGCTTTTCCCAGTCTTTGTGCTGGCAGAAGGAACCGCAGTAACGTGCCGTGTTGCAACCGCTGCAGGTCTCGCTCGCCTTGCGCCCACAATTCCAGCAGCTCTGCATGGAAAAGAGGGGGAAGGGAGGTTTAAGCTGTGATATTTTCACAAAAAGT
This sequence comes from Rhodeus uyekii, assembly GCA_037043235.1. NCBI lineage: Eukaryota > Metazoa > Chordata > Actinopteri > Cypriniformes > Acheilognathidae > Rhodeus > Rhodeus uyekii. Next base: position 4,871,001 of record JAWRVZ010000033.1, read on the forward strand.
GCACTTCTCTCCATGGGTATTGTCCCAATTAGGAAATAATAGACGTACAGACCTTTGAGAAAAGTGAGCGAAAGTCTCGGCTCATTAGCGGCAAACATTTCCCATTTGAATTTAAGTGTAAATAGAGATTTCTGCTTTATTATTCTTTGGATCTCCCTGCTTTGAAAACATGGAAATAATGAGCTAACTGGGGAAAAACGCAGTCATTTTACCCAGTTCCACATGGCGCTATGTGAGGACACATTTGTAACAGGTTAACTAGAAAAAGCTCAAAGATCACACAGAAACTCAGGTTACCACTGTGGCCTCGTTGTTTTTGTCTCCGGGCCAAATAAGAGCAATTATCACAAAGTCTCGAATGTGTCCCAGAGACGAGAAGCCGGAGTTATAAACGGCTACCGATGCAATCCTCCGGAGAGATGTGCATAAACATGGCTTGTGCAATTAAACTCAGATGCGTGCCGCCTTTCTCTGCTAACTGATTAAACGAGCCGTACCCCTGCTGTGCACAGACACTCGGCGCTCCCTTCCCAATTTCCCTCATCCAAATCAGTACCACCTTAACTGTCCACATGTTTCATTTAGTGGAGGAAAAGCACCGCTCTGCCTGAGGTGATAAATGCAATGTTATATTCCTCGGCTCTGCGTGACACCAGCCTGCATGAGGAATTATCTGGGACACACTTTCTCTTCCCCCTGTGCTTTTCATATGATCTCCATGTTTTCCTCCAGATTTCCATACTAAGGAGATCACCAGCAAGTCATTGAAATAAAACTATCCAACCAAGTAAATCAGTCGTGTACAAATCATATAAAATGTAAGAAAATCCCCAAGATAATATCTAAAGCAAAATATAATTAATTATGGACTATATTACCATCCCAATGAATCATTGTGCAGTATGTGAATGCTGCAGCTGTTCACTAATATAATAACAATGTGCGGTAGGCGTACAAGCTGTTACCTCACTAGAGTCCTCCTGCTGGTTGATGACTGACAGCGCGTCCTCCGCCGCTTGCCTTTTGGCCTCGGCCACCGTGCGCTCCATCTTGGCTCGCTCTGTGCTGATCATCTCGTGTGCCTTGCGCTCAGCCTCTGAAACAGCTTTCTGCAGCTCAGACATCGCCTGCCTCTTCACCTCATTCACAGCCTCTTCTGAAAGAAAGAGCACAGTGCTTTTAAGTGTCCATGGCATAGCAACACAAACCTAGAAAGGAATAACCGATGTACGGATCACACCTCCAGAAAATGTGACAAACTATTGATTATTTTCAGGTAACATATGATTCATGTGGTGGCAATGTTAAATGAACTGGTTTTATTGAAGTCAAATATTATTTGATGTGACTTAATCAATCTGTTTACATTGTGTTACATCAAGTACATTTTAAGTGTCAGACCAAGTAAAAATAACTCATTATGTCTATGGCGTACTTACATAAAAGACAATTGAAAACGGCACAAATGGATGCAAAAACAACTAAGTTGCTTCTACTGAATGAACTGTGCTACTGTGCATCCGACTGATTGCACTTTATCTTATCTATGAATCATTGTTTTACCCTTTTAATTCTTTTTATAACTGCCTTAATTATCCTTGTTTTTATTTTTGGTTAAAGGTTTTTATTTATTTATGGTAGGAAGATTTTTAGAATTCTGTTAGGGCTGTGTGGGTGTAAGATGTTGAGAGAAGAGAGAGCGGTAAGAGTTAGCACTCAGAAGTGAGCAAAGAGACACCAGAACAGCGGGTGCAGGTCGGTGTAAATATACATCTGTGTAGCAACGGGTGTGTAATTGTGAAAAAGTCACTGGGAGCCATCAGAGGCAGGCAGCGCATTGTGTGGTTTTTACATACTCTAATTGGGAGCACTGAAGCCATTTGGGCAGGCAGTGAATTGGTGTGCAAACACCCCCACTTGACTCTTGACTTCCACTCTAGATAGGGATACCCCAAACTTAGTGATTTGGGCAGCTGTGCACTGTGAATGAGCAGACTGAATGAGCACTGTGATACGTCTAACTGCATTTTATTTATATATCTTCCTTTTGTTTCGATTTATATATTTTATATCAACTTTTATTGTTATTTTGTTATTGTTATTAATGCTATTTTTAATTCCTTCTATGCAAAGCACTTTAAAGCACTACCATTGTGAATGAAATGTGCTATTTAAAAAAAAACTTGCTTGATCTCGCCTAGTTGTGCATCAAGCTCATTCAAAACAATTCAGCAAAAGAACTTCTGGCAAAATTGCATTTCTTAAGAATACTTAAAAAATATATATTTATATATTAAAATATAACAATACAAATACCTAATAATTCAAATGAATAGATGCAAATTCTAATTTAAAAACAATAGTATCTGACATTTTTTATCCATTCAAAGTAACTCAACAGCTAATTGTGCATTTTGAAAGCTATTTTTACGTTGTTTAGTTGATCCTATTGGTTTGTTTTGTTCAAAAGCAGCTGAGAGATTATCTGGGGATTAATTAGAAACATCAATTAATATCTGAATGTGCTCAGATGACATTCTGTGTTTGCTGAACACAAATAAACAAGAATAAAACGCTTTTGTTTAGCCTCAAACCAAAGACTCTACTATAGTGCACAAGACAGATTACAGGTAATCCTTGATATTTTTCCCTCTGAAGTATAAATGTATTTCCGTGAACTTGCACTTTATCTGTACTTTTACATTGTTATCCCATTAACCGTAAATACTTCTGGCTGGAAAACTCATCTCAAGAGCAGGCTAGGGATTTTTTGTGTTTGTTTGTTTTCATTGTTCAAGGCTGCAGCCTGACTAATTGCATATGCAAATCGGGCAATTTATATTTAAATTATGCATTTCAATTGCGCCCCCAAAGGACCACGCAGATCAGGATATGGCACTGTGCGAGAAAAAGGCTTGAATATTCATTCACCTACTGTACACAGTCTTTCAAAAAAAAGGACATTCACCTCTTACGCTCGTGAAGACCGCTTTAAGGCAGTTCTGACTAAACACTAAACTCTTTTAGCTTGTGTTGTGTAACCATCACTAGAGGCGTACAATAGCTCAGAAAAAGACTATTTTGAAGGAGTTTTAATAGACTAAACTGTCATGGCAGACTCTTGTTTTGTAGAAATGGATGGCTGTGGTTGTGCAGACCCCAGTCTTAAATATGAAGGATTAGAGAGCCAGAGACATTTTCATCAAGACTGGACTGAACTCTAAAACCATAGTGGTTTGGTGCACAAAGTTGTCCTCTTGATGGGCTGAGGTCACGGAAAATGCACCGCATTCCCTGATATGTTTTACTGCATCTATACTTGACTATTCAGATGGAATTTCAATCTGTGGAGATTTGTTTAGTTGTGTTGTAAAGGCAATGTATTAGCCGAAACGAGCAGTCTTTTGTAACGTCATTTTCATGGCAAGGATTGTTTGCTTTTATAAAGCCTTTGGTAAGACCACACAGTGAAGACAAACTACTTTAGCAGATGCGTGTGTCATGTAGTAGCGAGCTGAAGCCAAGGTAAACAATCTGCTATTACAGAATCCATCACTTGTCATATTTCACACAGATCAACTGCTCTTTAAACAAAGCCTTTTAATATCTTTATCCGTCTTTTAACCAGCTCCTCTGCTGTGATAAAACAGAGTGCCGTGGAGAGCTGAAAGCCTGTTGCACAGCTAATGGCAAGAGTGCTGAAGTGCTGTAAAGGCTGGGAGCACTTATGTGTCCTGTTCAGCCAGAGCAATAAAAGAGCTTTATGATCTGACATCACTGTTGGAATGTGTAGAGGTGCTTCCAGCGAGAGCCAATCACTGAACTGCCCAACACACTCAGGGACATTACAGTCATACAAAATGCCACGAAAACAGAGACATTTCAAAACTCACTCAAGAGCTTCAAGGTCTTCTAGGTTTTTTTAAAAGTTGGTTTTAAATGTAAATCCATGATGACAAAATATTTTTATTTTTAATAAAATGCTTTTTAAAAAATAATATAGAGTAATACCTCGAGATATGAGTGTCTCTACATATGAGCAAGCCTTCGGACAGATTTTTGCTTCTAGATACGAGTAAATATTCGAGATACGATAATATTCTATGCACGTTCACTTCACGTGTTTGCTGACTTCTGTACGCGTCGCCCACGAGTAGCTGATTTTCTCTCTATTTTGTGCATTATTCTTCATTATAGTGATGATTTCTAAGAAAGTGAGTGGTAAGGATGGTAGTGTGAAGAAGAAAATCATGATGACCATGGAAATTAAGTATGAAGTTGAGGATAAATATGAGTGTGGTGCCCGTGAGTGATCTAGGACGCACTTATGATCACAGTATATCCACGATATGAACCATCCTAAAGCAGAAGGATGTTATCAAGAATGTAAATCCTTCCGGCGTGACGATTATATCGAAGTTATGTTAGAATATAAATGATGAGATGGAGAGGCTTTTGTTGTTGAGGATAAAGGAGAAGCAGATCTCCCTCGATAGATATTTTGTTAAAAGCTCTGCGCCAAGTGAAAGTAAAAGTGAGGGTAGTCAGGCGAAAAAAGGTAAGAAAAGTGATCAAAAGTGAAGAATACAAATCGGAAAAAATCTAAACAATAATATAAAATAGAAAAGTTTAAAAAAAATGACGTAAGCTATGTTAATTTATGTAGTGTCTATACCAATAAAAACCTGTTTTTTCCCCATTGTTATGGATTTGGAACGGATTAATTTGTTTTCTATTATTTCTTATGAGAAAACATGATTCGAGATACGAACAAATAGAGTTAAGAGCTCCGCCCTGGAACGAATTATGCTCGTATTTAGAGGTATTACTGTGTGTGTGTATATATATATATATATATATATATATATATATATATATATATATATATATATAAAATGTGTATATATATTTATTAACATCTCAAATCTACATGAAAGGGAAATAATTCTTGGCCGGTTTCACAGATAGGGCTTTGTTCAATTAGGACATTTAAGTAACTTTTATAAATGTGTCTTAGAAAAAAACATTACTGGTATGAATCTTGAGACAAAACGGTGGCACTGACGGATTGTAAGATATGTCAGTGCATGTTGCTTTCAGTTAAAACAGTTTAAGCATTGTCTGTGAAACCGGGGGTCTATGTTTTACTTATTTTTTTAAACATTAAAGGAATTTAATTATATGTCTTTGTTTGTTAAGTGCTCTCGTACTGTCATCTCAGTCACCTGTCTCGTCATCAATCACCTGGTTAGTGTTGGCAGCTGTGTTTCATTCCCTCATTCATCCCCAGTGTACATAATCCCTTTTTTCCCTCTGTCTTTTTCAGTTCTTGTCTTTGTAACGTCCATTTGTCCAAGGTTTTGGTTGTGTAAGTTTATCATTAAAGACCATTTCAGTTATTTCTTGTGCCTTCATCTACACCATCACTTTGACATTAATCTGTTAAAAACATATGAATTAATTAATTTTTGTTTATAAATTGTTCATTTGTTTATAAATATGTGTTAATGTATTTAACCGTAATTATATTTAACATTTTGATATGACACCTGACTCTGCAGTTCTGCATACAAATAACTAACAGACTGACTGATTGAATTTCAGAGAGCTTTTAAATCACAGACAGGCTTTAAAAGAGCTCTGTGTGAATAATTTAACTTTGATTTTCCACCTGTGCCTATATGAGTATGTGTACTTGTTTAAAAGATGACAAAGACAGCGTGCTAACCGGCTTTCTTCCAGATTTCTTCAGGTACATATCCAGACACTGGCCTGTGAAGAAGTTCCCTATGGATATCTGTAAAAGGGAAAAAAAGGACATTTAATTTACAATTTATTCAATTCTTATATACCATTATTTTGTCATCAAGACTATTGAGAGTAAATCTGGTCAGACATATTAAATTGATGTATAAAATAGGACACAGACATCTTGTGCTGAATGTGAGTTACCTAAAGCATTGCTTTCTTGGCTGGCGGGGCTCTGCTGTCTGGACTGACTGCTGCTGGAGCTGCTGGTCTTCTTGAGGTCTTCAGCATCACTGTAACGACGAATCCAGTAGTTCAGCTCCTCCCGGTCGGCCTCCTGGCACCGTCGCAACACCGTCAGTGAGCGACGTGTCTTCTCCACCATATCCATGATGCAGTTCAGGAGCTGTGGGGAAGATGCAGGTAGAGTGTTACCAACACAACGTCTTTAAATGGAATTGACCAATTTTTGATGTTAAAAGGCTTACATTGAACACTGACTCACACATCTGTATGTTTGCCGTCAATCAAACAATAATGCCAACTTCTGAGAAAAAGTTAATGTTCTGAGGTTTTAATCTCAGGAGATGTTACAACTGTCTCAGAAATTTCTCCTGAAACTCCTTAGACACAAATAAGCAATTGTTCACAAAGTTTGGAATTTGGAATAAGTTTGCATTCATGTTTTATATAAAATTGATTCCAGACTTCGGTATCTTGCACAGTTTGAAATCGCCAACTGAGCTCAATATATTCTCATTGCTGTCTAGGAGAAGTGCTTTTGCGATAAACACACAGAAATGTACCAGCAAACACACTTTTCGTGTTATATTCTCTCTCTCACACACACATTCACTTTGGATAGTAATAAAAAATGTTATTACTTTTCTTACATGGTCAAGGTGCTTCCACTCTTCTGCCCATTCTCTGTCTGTGAGCCTGTGATCTATGACTTCCTCCTGGCGTGTGCTGCCGTGCATCCCTGACACAGAACGAGAGAAAAAGAGAGTGGGTGTTAAAAGTGTTACTATTTGGGCCTCGGTTTTCCATTTCTCTTGCTTGCCCTCAGCAGCGTGTCATGCCCGTCTGTTTCACAGCCATAGCTCACCCACTTCCTGACATCCTCCATCGCTCACACACTCTTCATTCCTCACATGCTCTCATCCCTCACTCCGCTCTCCCGTGCTGCCTGCGGGCACGCTCTCTCCCTCTCCCCACACTGCACCAGAGCTGCCAGGCTCATGCATATCTTGGGCATATATCACCAGACTAACGTGCTTCAGTATTTTTAGCACATTTAAACCTTGATATGGTGAGGTGGCTTTATGTAAACCTCAAATAAAAAATTTTTTTTAAGAGTTTGTGTTCCTGATCCAAGTAACAGTAACATCCGAGTCTCGCCTGGTTTAACTTCTAAGAGTCTGAGTAGCATGCAGTGGACTTTTGAGGATTTTAGGCCTTAGAGAATGGGGCTTTTATTGTCAAATTAATTTGAGAAATGTATTTTCACTATAAAAAATGTAAATCTCATTTTCTCAAATATACAGTAATCCCTCGCCACAGTTTCGCGGCCTCAGTGCATTGCGGATTTTTCAAAAATATGAATTGAAAAATAAAAGTTCAAAAATTGCGCTATATCGGTAGCCGTATTGCGGAAAGCAGCATTGTTTTATCGTGATGCGAGAGAAACGGTTTCCCAGGATGCCAGACAAAGAGAAACTCTCTCAGAGGCTTTGTACACACCCACGGGCACTCAGACAAGACACGTGATTGGTTCCCGGCGCAGTTCGACGAATGAGAGCAAGAGTGGATGTATCCTGCGAGCTGATTGGCTGATCCTACTTCGCAGATTTTCACCTATCCGTTTTCACCGGTCCACATTAACCGCAATAAACGAGGGATCACTGTATCTACTATCATTATTTTAACATTGTTATTATTTATTTAATTTACAGTTTAATCAAATTCACATTTTCCTCTAAAACGTCCTTTTAACCGTGACTTTCTATCTTTTTGTTTTGTCTTATTTGTGGTATTTAAGGCAGTTTGTATTGCTCTAACACACTGTTTTTCAACCACTGTGTCGTGGTACAGTAGCGTGCCGTGAGAGATTGTCAGGTGTGCTGTGGAAAATTTTTCAATTTCATCTAATTGGTCTAAAAAACATTTTTTGAAAAATAATTAATCATAAATAAACTTTTTTCTTTGTGTTTATTTGATTCCCATTCAAGACACTTTGATAAGAATGACTGTACGTTGTTAATATAGTCTATAGAGTTTCATTTTTTATCATTTTCGGTTGGTGGTGTGCCTTGGCTCATAAAAGGTTGAAAAACACTGCTCTAACAATCTTTAACAGCACAATAACGCTCTTATTAAAGACAGTACCCATATGCTGCTCTAATCTGCCCTCTCTTACCCAGTGGCCGAGGGCGGTCGCGGAGCTCACGGTGGTTGGGGTGACGGTAGGTATCTCTGTAGTGGTGTGCGATAGCCATGTCGTCCAGACGGTAGTGCTGTGGAGGGGGCGGGGTGGGGTGTGGGAGGCCGTTGGGCTGGTAGGAGAGCCCATTGGAGGGGCTGAAACGCTGGCCGGGGCTGATAGTGCAGGGTCTCTTGTTGGGGTGCTCAGGATGGAGTGGCTCCCGCTCAAAGCCATTCTCTTTGGTTCTGGAATGAGAAAGAAGATTCCAGTGTGAGGAAGAGGAAGGAAGGCAAAGTGTTGCACTGATGTTACACTAATGTAGATAGATAGATAGACAGACAGACAACTGGTTGTCTTTTCATGTCAGGGAAAATGTTGATTCACTGTGTTTTTTTTGCTGTTTTTTACCACTTCAACGAGACAGACACTGTCTGACATTGAGATGTCTTCTAAGGACAGTGTGTTCATTCATGTAATGTACTTTCCTTCGCTGTTGGTCGAGGGAGAATGTGAAACCGCTCCTGAGGCAGTAAGAGTCTGTCATCTAATGTGCTAAGTAGAAAATCAGCTACTATGCCTCCGTCGAGCACTTTGTTGTCTGTAAAAAGAGGTCTTGACAGAGCACATGAGGACTATGAGAGATGTGCACTTACAGGACTCACTCAGTGCACCTAAACCCTGGGGCTTTCACATTGCTCTGCCCTTCACTTTGTGTGTCACGGGTCCAGGTGTTCGCAGATGCTGGTACTCATGTGAGTCACTGTGTGTGTGTGTGTGTGTGCGTGTTTTGTGAGGCGGTTGTCCCTTGGTTACCTCTGAAAGAGACTGAACTTCCTAATGAGCTGCTTTTATGAGCTGCTAATGCGCATCCATCACCGTCCATATGCTCCTCAAAGCAACCTCTCTCCTCCACCCACACCTCCAAACACAGCTGCCTTTATTTTACCCCAGTCTCATACATTTTAATACCAATTCTAATTCTATCCATGGACTTGTGTCTCTGATTCAAGTACTGTATGCAAACTTCACATGCTTCTCCATCCTGCTTGTTTCCATCCACAAGACAAATATCTTTTTTCAATTATTTGTTACAATTTATTTGATTTTACTAAACAGGTTTTACTGTATCTTTGATCAAACAACTGCAGCCTTACTGACCCACAACGTTTTTTTTTATTACAAGTACGATCCCACAGATAGTCCTTGTGTGCAAGCATTTTAAAATCCCAGGTAACGTCTTAAATGACCTCAGTTTGTGACACTCTTTTGAGGATCACTGAAAGCTGTGAACTGAATCTGAACCTCATTTTAAAAACCTTTTTTTTGTGTTGCTTTTCAAATATATAGGGGTTATGCAGCACAATGGAATATTTTATTCAAATAAGGCACGGCACACATTTCTCTTCTAAATGAGGAGAGCGTACTAAGAATGCATTGTGGGGTGCGCTCCTCTCCATAGCCGTAGTTTCCTGATTCCTTTGATATTAATCAGACTGAAGTGACCGTATATTGTACTCCATGATTAAGGACGGCATAGCTCCCTTTCAAATTCCAATATTGCTTTTTCTCTTTCTTGCACCTCCTCATTCTGAGCATGGAGAGTCGAGTTGAGCTGAGCCGAGCTAAGCAGAAAAAGAAGCGCTTAGCCAGCCGTATCTGAGCTGAGTCTCATCTGTATGTGTTATCAGCTACGTCCCCAGGTACACCTAGCCATACATTAGAGCTCACGCAAAAATGCAGGCATTACATTAAAAAAAAAAATATAGAAAGAAAGAGAAAAAGAGAGAGCATTATATTCTTCTCTAATAGCGGATATATAAAAGCTTTTATATATTTTTTCTCAGTCCACAGACTGTAGATTGGCTCTGGTTTTACAATGCTAATTCTCGCTCATGTCCATCTCAACAGGAAGTCTCTACCTGCATTCTCCAGATGTGTCTGGTTTCTCAAGGTTCTGCTACATTTAAGGACATGAATCCAAATGACGCATGACAATATAGACACATAACCTGCCACAACATTTCTACATCCCTCCAGCTGTTTAACAAGCAAGTATTCCTAGTCTATATATTTAAGTGCACTCACTACCAAACAAATGCTCTATTAAACATTTATCAATAACTTAATAAAAAAATATTTCAACTACTATGAGCTCTCTTCTTTTTGTTATCTTATCAACTATACGAAAAGGCTCAATACTGTACATTTATTTATGTATTTGGCAGACGCTTTTATCCAAAGCGACTTACATTGCATTCAAGGAACACATTGAATCAGTTCTTGCTTTCCCTGGGATCGAACCCATGACCTTGGCTCTGATTGAGCAACAGAAAAGCTGTATAGGAAGGCTGGTGTGAGAAAGTTTGCATTGTCATTACAACTTTTAACTTTTAACATTTGGTTTTATGTGATGAATTAAAACATTATTGTCAGAATTACTTCTGTTAGCCTTGGAAACATTAATTAGTGTCTTTTGATTAAGAAACCAGTAATGTTAAATTAAAATACAAATGTATGTGTAAATTATATAAAAAATATTATATTTAAATAAGTTTTTGTCTCAAAGCAAAGAGCTTTTTTTGTGTGTGGTCAATTGGAACTAAAGTGTGACTGGCTAAACACCAACAAAATGACATTACTGATTGAGGATGTGAGTTTATAGTTGGGCTCACCTGTCAGGCGTTCTTCTCTTGCCGTTCTCGTTGACATCCATCAAGAGTTCAGAAGAGTCGACGGGTGACGTGGTGCTTGTGTCAAGCAGGAGCTGCTCATGTTGGGCGAGATACTGAGCCGGGTTCTGCTTGGCCAGTCGTGCACAGTGCACCAACTCCCTCTGCAGTAGCGGCAGGTTGGCCTGTAGGGGGAGATAGCGGTCAGGTTGTGCCGAGCAGACGTAGCACTATGAAGCCGTCCACAGTCAGAAGCTCTAAGCACCGTTTTTTGTTTACTCATTATTATTATTATTACAGGTACATTCTTCCAAAATAAAGACACTCTCACACCGTTTCGAACAGCACTCTATTGTGACCTGAAACATGCATTAGTGCCCTGAGCCCTTGATATGAGCAATCATGGTCAACATAGAAAGTGACATCTTCAAAGCAGATGGTTTGGAGGGGGTGGTGGGGGTGGGGGGCAATGTTCGCTTTCTTTCTGTCTCATTTCCTCCGCATCTCCATCATGATTACTAGTTGGCTTGGCTTTCTCCGAAAGCACTTGGAGGCCTTGCCACTTCAAAGACACACTGAGGAGCATTTTCACAGCAGATGAAAGGTTTTCGTGAATCCCCATCCAGCAACAGTTGGACTATTGGAGCATCTAAACAGCACAAGGTGTTAGTTGGAAGATGATGTCCATTTTCTGTCTTTCTGTGCTTTCTTCATTTCTGTTTTCTGTCTTTCTTTGTTTCTCTCTGGCCTGTGAGTGTGATCTAAGTAAGACTATAATCAGACATCTTTTCAGCTCTGGAATATTTTTCAGTGTACTCCCACAGTGTGCCTTTTCAGTGATGTAATGGCTAAAATTAGGAGTAGAGCGTTGATTGAATATTGAACGAAGCACAATGAAAGCATATACTTTAAAGGAAGCGTGGCAAACAAAATGTAGCCGCTGGTCATGGTACAGATTAAAATGTCAAAAATCAAAACAGAAGAATACAAAAAATGTAAATAAATAAAAGTTATTTTGAGCCATTTTGATGATAATGATTAGGCTTGTTTATAAAGTACCTCTTGGTTGCCAGCTGTATGAGGTAATGGTCTGTTAGTAGTAGTTTATGGTGGTAATTTCCAGAGGCAGCGAAATTGCTTTGAGCTTAAATGACCTTAGACTTCTATTAAATGGAGGTCCTCATAGTTAGTGACAGTTCACATACAACAGCTGCTCACACAGTGCTTAATGTACATTTTTTTTCTTGTTTTGCTTTCCAGAATGAATATCTATCGATTTAGTATCAAGATACTTTTGCATGAGGAGATAATAACTTAAGATATAAAGTTAAATAAAAGATAAATAATAAATAAGTAAAAAAAAAAAAATTTAAATTGAGGGACTTTAGATTATTAGAATATAGAATTATTAGAATAATTTTTTTTACCATATTGGCAAATACTTTTAAGTATAAACGTAAAAGTTAAAACAAGACCTAATATCATTCTTGCAGTATACAGTTATCCCTCGTTTATTGCGGTTAATGTGGAACGGAACCCCCCGCGATAGGTGAAAATTCGCTAAGTAGGATCAGCCAATCAGCTCACGGGATACACCCACTCGTGCTCTCATTTGTCGATCTTGCGCCGGGAACCAATCACGTGCATTGTCTGAGTGCCCGTGGGTGTGTATAAAGCTTCATTGGTGAGTTTCTTTCTTTGTCTGGCATCCTGGGAAACCGTTTCTCTCACGCATCACGATAGGGCGGTATTTTTGAATTTTTATTTTTCAATAAATATTTTTGAAAAATCTGCGATGCACTGAGGCCGCAAAACTTGAACCGCGAAGTGGCAAGGGATTACTGTATTTGTAATGCATTAGAAAATCTTATTCATCAGAAAACGTTAACGTAACAAGTCTAATTTCCATTGTGTGCAACTCTGTATAAAATCATTTTGGATAATGACGGTAAAAACAACATTATCATCATGTAACTTTTATAATACAGTCCTGTAGCTTTCTAAACATGCGATGATTCGCCGTTTTCTTCGATTATGTCTAAGTGTGTTCTCCAGCTCCTGTGTGGTCCATTAGCACACAGCTATTTGGAAACCAGCATATCAAACACAAGCCGCAAAGCAGTTTGCCATGTATATGTAATCCTCACTTCCTCTGCACTGCTAGCATGTGGTGAAGCGCCGACTATGTCATGCTGAGTACGTCTCTGAGCAATGAGGCACAGAGCCGCAGAGGAACACATGTGCTTACAGGCTTTATGGAGCCTGCTGAATGAAATAGTGGCTAAATATTACAAATTTATCTGATTGGGAGGAACTGGGAGAAAACTCTCGTTTGGAGAAATCATAGACAAAAGCCATCAGCACAAAGGCCGTCAAATTCTGATTACATCATTAGCGTGATGCACGCTGCCCTTCCTGTAAACACTTCCCCGCAAAACCCAACTCTGACGGGAGGGTCGCTAGACAACATTAGCCTAATGAAAAAATGCTGCTAATGCACATTGTTGCAGCTGCGCTTCTGCACACTTATAAAAGCCCCTGTTCCCACAGCCATATGGTATTTGTCATTAAAGGCTCCTTTGAGGAAAACCACTAAAATTAGACGAGAGGGAGAGAGGGAGCGAGAAAAAAACACAAGTTGCATCTTTGATACCACCCCTCCTGACTGGATGATACAGTAACCATATGGCGTGGAGTTGTGTGAGAGTGAGCGAGTCAGGGAAGTGTCCCTGTATGCTTCTCTGCATCCGTCAGCGACCGGCGCAACCCCTAATGGGACCAATTTCTGCATGACAGAGCCGGCCGGGACAAGCAGTGGACAAAATGAAATGCCTTCGAACGGTATGCCACCAGAACGGAGGCTGCATCAAACCGACAGACCCCTTTCCATCGCCATCTAATGGAGTAAACAACACAGATTTGATCCATCTCCATCAGTCGCTTATTTTATTACTATGGAAAGGAAGACTGGGGAAAGGAGAGAGTGAGAGAAGGATGGGAAACCGGGGGAGGGGGTGAAGGTTAGACAAAGAGGGAGGGGAACGGGTAGGTTGGTGCGTCATGCGTAATAGCTGTCACTTACTAGCAGATGAAAATGAATGGCTAACGTTTGAGGGTGGATGGATACAGCAGTCACCATATGGATCAAAGCTCATGAGAATTTAATCTCTATCAAGCGCTGATGTCTATTTGCTACACATGCCATGAATTAACAAATTATACATTCGCTCCGCAGGCTACAATCCCTTTAATCTCGAACATGATAATGTGATACAAAAATGTGTCATGTGTAACTGAAATACTTCCCTTAGTCGAAAGAATAATATGCAGAGTGTTTATTTGAATGGTTCGTGTTAAGTGCTCCAACATAAATAGGCCCAGAGACACATTTAACTATAATGAAATAAGGCCTGTAGTGACAAATGGGCGGCAGAGAGGGCAAAGGTTGATATTCTCCCAGACAGCGGATCATCTTACTGTGGTAATGGTTTCAGATGTGCCCTGCCCTCGGAAATTCAGCGTGAGAAAAGGAACGGCCGAACAAGGGCGTCCATCGACACGCATGAATAAATAGAGACATTGTGCTGCGGGACGGTCCCGTGTGGTGCTGTTACACTGAGTAATGTGGGTTAACATCATGTATTTCCAAAGAGAAATTAAAAAATGGGTCCCAGTGACCAAGAAACCTGATGCCTCTTTGCTCATGAGGAAACCATGTATCCATTTAGACCGTTTAAAAGCGAGGGATGGAAAAAAATCGAGAGCTGGGAGAAATATGTACATCTGTGCCTCGGTTGTTTAAATGTTTTCCAGATTGCTTGCTTGTGCAATACCTTCAGAAATGGGATGACAAAAGGTCGGAGTGGGAAGTTGGTTGCTTCTTGCAGTTTGGAGTGGAATTCCTCGATGGTTAGAGTGGAGTTCTGCAGGGAGAGAGGAAAAAAGACGGCGCATGCATGAATACATATGGAAAACATTATGTGATAATATTACTTATTGGAGGCAAAACTATATCCTGCAGAAGATTGAATGATTTGAAGACTGTAATGGGAGGCATATGGATGGCTGTGGTGAATGGTCTCATATGGGTAGGTTTGATCTGGTGGCTTTTACATGTGCACGCGCTGACCGCATCATCATTGCATCAACAAACACACACAAATACGTAACACAACTACAGAGGCAGTATTACACCATGCAGCTTGCTCTGCAAGATAAAATATGGGATAAATATCATAATGCACACAGAAGAGATGCAGCAACAAAAAAAAATGTTGTCCTGTTCCGTACCGAACTGACATATTACTCAACCCTGTTAGACTTGTCAGTTTAAAAAAAGAGAAATGACTAATTTCTATCTCTCTCGCTCTTTGCTCTATCATCTTTTAACAGACTGATAGGACTGATAGAACACTATTTTCTTGAAGTTATTTCTGAGAGAGCTAGAGGAAGGAAAGATGGGAAGGAGAGCGTGGAGTCGTACATTTGAGAAAATACACAGGCTTTTTTTTCTCTCTCCTCTTTTCCCAAACCTGAATTTTGTTACATTAGGCTTACATCTGTTCGGCCAGATTGCAGCGGCCTGTTTTGACAGCCAGAAAGCCTCCTGAGCTTTTCTCCAGCATTGGCGGCGCTAATTAAGTGTGTCACTCTTTTCAATAAGGCAGAGTGGGGAGCGAATTAAAAAGAGCCATGGAAGCCAATGGGACACAAGGAAGCCTCTGCGTGTAGACACAGTGAAAAATAAACAAATACCCGCTGAAAAAAAAAGCTTTCGTTTGGAATGGCTAATTAAAGCAGCCCTCCTCTAGTACAGGCTGCTATTTTGCCATTGTTTATTCCATAACTACATTATGTGGTACAGCTTATGGTGCACATCTTGTCAAGTGGATCGTTTTATTTTTCACAGTTATGTTGTTATTCTTAGCAACAGGTGTGTTCCATTCTTGGACAAGCCTTTGTTTTCTACGATGAAAGGCAAATACGATTTGGTGGCATAACCTTTATGGTGACAAAAAAGCAAAACAAATCCCTTTTTTCCTTAGGCCACGGTTCAATTTGTACGTTTTTCAATGGACTTGGAAACGTGGACATTACACTCAAAAACAGAGGCAGTGCAAAACACATGACTGGAGAAGTCATTTCACCGCAAGATCAAGTTTTAACATTTTGATAAAAAATGACTGGATCAAGAAAAAATAAAAAAAACTAAACAAATGCATGGATGAATCACTCACAATAAGATCAATAACATGTACCGTATTTTCTGGCATATAACCCGCAGGTTACACCAGATTTTACAAACCCTGTAGGGCGGGTGCGGGTTATTTAATGGTGCGGGCTATATCACAATTTTTTTTACACAAAATAATATTTCAATATATTTGTTACGTCCCTAAGGACGTAAGAGGTTTTTTTTGTGGTATTTTCTTTCTGTTTTTCTTTCTTGCGAGGGTTGTTGTCTCTGGCGCTTGTACTATCACTCTGACAGCTGGCGCTGATAGGTTGTCTGACCTGTCAATCATGCAAGAAGACGTGATTGGCTGTGCTGCCATGAGGGCGGGCTCTTCTCATCTCATCCGATGATCAACAGCTGTAGAATCACTTCTTAAGGGACGTGCTGCTGCACAGCGGGAGAGACTGCTTTTTCTTGTTCTTCTGATTCTGATTTGTGTTTGTTTTCTTATTGTTTGAATTTCGCGCACAAGCACTGTGTACCGAGCCTGAACAGTTATGGATAATTGACATCACGCGAGCAACATTCGAAATGTGAACTGAAATGTAAATCTATGGGTGCGGG
Source organism: Rhodeus uyekii (assembly GCA_037043235.1). Taxonomy (NCBI): domain Eukaryota; kingdom Metazoa; phylum Chordata; class Actinopteri; order Cypriniformes; family Acheilognathidae; genus Rhodeus; species Rhodeus uyekii. The sequence continues at coordinate 4,887,643 of JAWRVZ010000033.1, forward strand.
TTATATGAGGGTGCGGGTTATATGCGGGGGAAATACAGTATATATTGGGTGAATTTTAATTTCATGCCAACTTTATCCACCAAGTACATGATCGCAGACTCACCACAAGCCCCAACACCAGCGTACGCACTCGTTCTCCTATCTCAGGTGAGATGTCATTGCCGAACTGCTGCAGGGTTGTGAGGAAGCGTTTGAGCTTGCTGAGCTGCCTTGCGCCACAGGCCGGTGGCAGCTGTTGATTGGCCAGTGAAGACGAAGATGACGATGAAGGCCCATTGCTGAAGCCATTGGGTGGAGATGGAGCTCCGTTCAGCGCAGTGGGAGAGTGACTGCTGCCATTCGTTACTGTAAAATAGAAACATATTATTTCTACATGTCACAAAAAGAACACTGGCATTTATTTTGAATACAAGCGTATTGAATAATCTAAACCCGAAAGATTCATATTAAACACTGCCAGGAACATTCCTCAAAAAGAAGCTGCGAGAGGATCTTTTGTCAAAAATGACATTGGCGTTGTATGAATGCCTGTGACTGATGATGCTTGAACGAGGCTCTTGTGACAGTGGAACATTTGTTTTGAATCAGCCACGGCAGCTTTGAGAAGGAAGCCATGCGTTTTTGCTTCCATACATCAGACATATTAAGTCCAGAGGAGGAGAATACATGTGGTCGAGTGCCCCCCGTGCCACGATGAGAAACATACGCGGCAGAGGGATGCAGCTTGGAATCAACGTCTCTCTAATGAGATTAGGCTGCGTGATAGCCTCGTTTGCCTGGCCTCCCTCCAACAGAACAGAAACGAGATACTTGAGCTGCATCTGGTAACAATTACATGGAGGGGAAATCAAAGCGCTTGCTTTGTTAAACCTTCAGAATGTATAATTAGAGTCTGCCTTTAAAAAGGCTCCGGATTGCTTCAGACCCGACTTGCTTTTTGTCTTTTTTTTTCATAAGCGCTAATTGCAGAGTCCAACTGATCTGTTTTTAGGGATGTAACATCAGAGAGAGGAATGTGTTACTGCTGTTGACGGCACACCACTGCTCAATTACATTGACATGGTGCTGGGAGGCTGCGGCACGGACGGCTTTGATAGTGAGCCACTCCAGCGCTCCCTTGAGCTGCCATGTGTGATGCTCTTTGTGGCATCAGCCAGTGGGCAGAAATCTGCAGGTCAGAAGATGAAGGAAACTCAAGTTGGATGTAATAAGGGGAGTGTAAACGGCTAGTCAACCAGTTGGCCTTTAAGTCTTTACTTTTGAATTCTTTGATTGTTCTGCTTTCTGATTTCTTGTTTCTACATTTGTTTTGTATTGTGATTTTCTGATCTTTTATGCCCTTTTCTTTGTAAGTAACATGTGCATTAGAAAGGAGTTATATAAATACAACATATTAACAGCAGTAGTTGTATTAATTTGGATGATTTAAGTTGTCTCTAACATTTGTGTACGATTATCACGATTAAAAAATAATATCAGTGCAAAAATATTTGTAATTCACACCTCATGCTCCAAGTTTTAATTACCGGTAGAATACATACGGGATGTGGTATAACCGTAAAAGTAATGCTGTCAAAATAATTTACGCACATATGCATATGACAGGAACTCCAAAGCTCCCATACTCATACATACTAGTCAACAATTCTGACAAGTCGCAAACTGAAAAATGCAGGAAGCATATCATTATTTCAAAATGAAATAATGCATCTTTATAAACGCCCTTAAACTAAATGCAAAAAAGTTCCTGACCCAATCTGGCTAGGTTGACTTAACAGAACTACATTCAGTATAAAAGGTTTGCTATGCTATGAAAATATTTGTGAATATTTTATACTTATGTTGCATTCAGACAAACAATGGATACTTTACTATCCCATGAGGCCATGAGAGAGGATTTATCAATGGCACTGAAGCGACATAACTGATGCGGGTAGGTCACATGATAATAACAACATAGCAAATGTAGTACGTCCAGATTACATTCATATTATATAGATGAATATACATCTACGTCATTATATATATCAAAATAAGTACCTACACAAGAGAGTGTGATTTTGGATGCAGCTCTTGTGTATGAGTACTCACATGCAGTTGGGGTGAAGGAGCTGGTCCTGGGAGCTGCCTGTGTGGTGGGGGGAGGAGGCATGGTGGGCGGAGTTAACCTGGACTGTGTTTTCACATCAGCAGGTGAGTCGGGCATGGTGGAGCGCTTCTCAGTACGATCTGCAGAAGAAAAAGTGGAACAGTTCTTGTGAGACCTCAGTGATATATCCCAACAGCTGCCTTTCCACCGCACCTGAGCTCCTGTAAGATATACACACATAGCTACATACACGGTACACGCCTTTAGAGAGTTCATATATAGTAACACCAGTCAAATTCCAGCTGTCATCCCCATTTCCCTAATGATCAAAGACACCAGCTATACTCTCATTAAATCGTTTCACAAATCTGGAGGAACCCCACAGAGATCTCCAGCATCTTCAACAGACATGTAATGTGTAAAGTTCCCTGTTCTTCCAGATTAAAAAGTGAGCCAACCTATTCTACACTTCATTATGGTTACGAATAATAGATACAAGTACATTTTTACTGATTACGTGGTTACTAGGGTTTGTCAATGGTTTTGAGAATATTCCTGGTGGTTCAACTTCAGTTTATTTTTGTTTCAGCTCCCAAAATCTAAAATCTGACGTAGAAAAACCATAACAAAACAACTTTGAACAAACCCATAGCTCTGATTATGCTCATAGCTCCTTAAAATGTGAAAGTTACCACAGGTTTTTAAAAAGCTGATTATGGGGAATATCTAACAAGACGGATCAGCATCTCTCTGTTTTGACAAAGAGGTCATTGGTAGAGATGGAGAAGTCTGTAATATGGTACTCATCTGTAACAATTTCTTCAAATTTGGTCTATTGCAAGTTTGGCTACTTCTCACTAATTGCTTAAAGCCTTAGTGTTGCTATTGTTAACTAAAACTAAAACTATTAAAAGTGCTTTTGTTAATTGAAATAAAGCTAAAATATATAATATATATATATATATATATTAAACAGAAAAACTGACAAACCTAAATTTCAAACCTGAAATTTGAAAGAAAGTCCTTGTCACTGTCTGTAGCATGAGGTAGTGTCTGTCATACAGGCAGTATGATACTCAAGGATGGTACATCCATACGTGCCGTTGCAAGGAGGTTTGGTGTGTTTCCCAGCAGTTTCAAGAGATAGCGGGAGACAGGCTGTTACACAAGGAGAGCTGGACAGGGCAGGACTGGTATCTGAACAGGAGGAGCACTAACAGAGCCCTACAAAATGACCTCCAGCAGGAACTGGTGTGCATGTTTCTGACCAAACTGTCAGAAACAGACTTCATGAGGGTCACATGAGGGCCAGACGCACTCTAGTGGGATCTCACAGCTCAGCGCCTTTCAGCTTGAATGGCATTTGCCAAACAATACCAGAATTAAAGCCCTCCACTAGCGCCCTGTTCTCTTCACGGACGAGAGCAGGTTCACACTGAGCACATGTGACAGACATGAAAGAATCTGGAGATGCTGTGGGGAATGTTATAAGTGTAACATCATCTAGCATGACCAGTTTGGTAGTGGGTCAGTAATGGTCTGGGGACGAATATCCTTGGAGGGTCACACAGACCTGCACATGCTAGCCCTTACTGCTGTTAGGTATGAAATCCTCAGAGCCATTGTCAGAACTTATGTTAGTGCAGTGGATAACGCTTGGGTCATTGACACTACTGACTAAACAATGAAAAAAGCACATAACAAAAAACTTAAACTTAACTAAAATTGAAACTTAATAAAAATGAAAAAAATTATAAATAAATAAAAAAGTATATTATTAATACTAAAATAACACTGGTCAGAGTTGGTTCAGAGAAGCCCTAGATATGCCGATTTAAAACCTTGATTTTTTTTTTTTTTTGATGATGATGATGATCTGTGATAATAGCTTTAAGTGCATGTTTTTTTTTTTCATTCTTAAAACCCTAGATATGATAGTACGCAACATGATATCTAGATAGAGTTTACTTCAGAAGGTTATGACTAACGCTGGGGTCACATTTTTCTTTAGCTGCTATAACAGTGAACCTTAAAAGCCTACTTATCTGTCAGAAAGTCACTTATTTCCGTTGTTTTACAATATTAGCATCTGTACTGACCCATTAGCACCCTCACTCTCTGTTTCTTATATATAGACAGACATGTGTGCATTGCACCAGCTGTGGGAACATTGTGTGTCAGGGCGAGCAGACGCCCTATGTCTGGGACATGTATCCTGACTTTCCTGATTACAACTGTCCTGGGTGTCCCTTGACTCTGAAAACAGCAGGGGCTCCTTTCTTTCCCCTTCTCTTTCAGAACCTCTTACTCCACAGAAGAATATTAAATACAGCCAGCTAATAATGGCTATACCTCCTTTAAAAGATATTTCACACCTAGATATTTCAATTAATGATTTGCTGGACATGTACACATTGCAGAATGATCTAAAAGGAATGTTGGGTGCTCTTAGACAACCATTGTCTGAGCAGGAAAGCAGAAGAGATAAAAAGAGTGGGAATTTCAACAACGTATGGCTCCCATTCCTTAGGCACCTCTTTGGCTGTATGTGTGCACCAGAACCTAAACATTTGTCAAGTTTAATCTGCTCCATACTTGCTCCCCATGCACTCTCGGTCCTTTCCCAAATTAGTAAAAAGTCACTCGTGCTAAGAACAAAGCTCAAGTATACATTACACAGGGACAGATATATCCATTTCAGCCTTAGCTTAACGTTTATGACAGAATAATCAGCTGTGCTCTTTATTCCACACCAACACTTGTGCTGATTAACAGTTCTATATCTGTATTGTCAAAAATAGTAACACAAAAAATAATAAAAAAGCAAAATGATATAAAGATTCAAGAGATGATGGACAGACTACTTAGAAAAACCAATGCTAGTAATGTCAATGTGACATAATTATTTCTAATAAGGCAACTCCGTATGACATGATAGTAATGCAAAACCACAATGATAGAAATGAAAGATTCTTGAGTCAGTGAAAGGGACCAGGCAAAGCAAAGTGGCTTGATTCAACATTAAAATCTCAGTATGGGGTTAGTTATTACCTTGAAATGTTAACAACGTGACAAGTCCAGGCACTATAATTTATGTGAGCCACAGAAGAAGTCTGAAATGAATAAAATAGCCCAAGCACTAGTGTGAAAGCTATTCTAAACCAATATGCCTGTCAGATCATTATAATTGGAAAATATCATATGAAATTGTGAAAAATTATATTAATTGTCCAAGACAGCTAAGGTCAATGGAAAGGTCTTAGAAGCAGCCCAGGGCAACCTAAAAAGCAGTTTGTGGATCTAAATGTGTAATTGAGGATTAACATCTGGGTCAAAGCTGGGATTGGTATGGGATTCGGGAAAAGAGAAACAACCCTGGGGCGTCTAAACCTCATCCTCTCTCCTTACCTGTCGAACAGAAATGGATTATGGGAGATATAGAATAGGCTGTAATCTGCGTGTAGACGTTCATGTGCAAATTCACAAGGCGACTCTATGATTCTGACCGCTTGGAAGACACAAGAAGCAAGGTGAAATAGGAAAAAGTGGCGTGAATGTGGAACCTCCTCCATTAGGATCTGTCAGTACAACAATGTATCCATTACGTTTAATATTTTCTTCATTATTTTCTGCTGGAATATTACACCTCAGACAATTTAAAAGCATTGCAGTTCCATAGAATGTGTCATCCTGTGTTTGAGTGAAATAATAATCACCATAATACATCTCGCTTTTATACTGGCAGGACGAATGAATTCCACATCAAGTACAATCAATGACTGTAAAAACCCATCTGAAGAAAAGGGGGAGAAACACATTCAGATAAAATTGTTCTCTACTATTTATATTATAATCTCACTATTTCCAATAGACCAAGAGTGTTCCAGGTAGAAAAGCTAGGTGTTACATAATATGGAGTGAAGGGTACATATGCACAATTTTTATATATTTTATCTCCTATTAGTCAAAGCAAAAAGGATTGCCAATAAAAATGCATTGTACTAGAGCAGCATTAAACCCACCTAAAAGTGGTCGACTGCGCAAATATGCTGTGAAAAAAAGAGATGCATAACTCAATTCAAATGAGTTCCCTCTTGGAGTGGAAAAGAAGCAATTTTGCATTTTAAACAGGCTCAAAAACATACCAGAGTGCACATCCATCCTGCCTTGATTTCATAAAGTTAATCTGCGCAGAGTTAACGCACAGAGTGCATTTGTTTGGCAGTTACCTGGCCTTTCAAAACATGAAATTGGCAGAAGAGCAGCACAGATGAATATTAGGCGGTCCACCACGGATATTGATGCAGCAAGAGATTTAATGTGGCTCCCAGGAAGGACGATGAAGTGCTTTCCATTTTCCTGTTCGCCAAGGTCTTTTATTGCTTTTCAAAAGAGCTCTCGAGTAATATGGATCGCCATTAAATGGCACACCAAACTGAGCATTAGAAAGCACAGACTCGCTCATCTTCACTCCATGCCCGGTCATTTTTCATGATCCGACAGTGGCAGTGGATATCTTGCTAGGACAAGACTGCCTATCCTTATGTTTTGGTGCTTATATCACTAATTAACATGCACAAACAAATACCAGAAGTCAAAGGAATTGCAAACTTTCATACTATTTTTATGAGACCACTATTAAATCAAACCAGCATGATTTGATGTAGAATTGAGTTCAGGGTCACTTATTCAGTTCATGCTGTGCATGACGTCTTTTTCAACAGTTTTCTATGAAAAGAGCAACTCTTGGCGAATTAATGATTTTCTAAGTATGTATTCTGAATAATAATAATAATAAACAACATCCCTGAGCAAGTGATAGGTGTTCAAATCTGTTTCTTAAAGTTTCTTCTGTAAACGTAGAATTATGGGTTACACAGTTTCTTTACTTTTTTAAAAGTCAAAAACAACTGTTTACCTACAAAATTATACAATTGACAATATTACACAAAAATACAAAACTGACTGATGACAAAGTACATTTCTGATTTAAAATATTATAAGCTTCAAGCTAACTTAAAGCCATCAGTCTGTTCTGCTCCTTACATGCACCCTGAAAACGATTTTTTCTTCTGATAATGTGAAAAGAAAAAAGAAACGTATGTTTGACGCACACAACTCGACTTACATGTCTCTTACATCACTCACTGCACAAGTGGTAATGTTCGAAAGTAGGTAAAACAGCAATCTGTTTACACATCCAGAATATGAGGAAAAAGAGGGTCACGAATCATCATTAAATTTCTTGTTGCATATTAGAAACCCTAGAAGGTTTCTGAAACAGACTTCCCCATCTGCAAAAGCGTTATGAATTTAAAATCATAATCACATAGGTGCATCTCTGCTTCTGTGTCATTGTGAAAACGGTAAAGCTGAAACTAGATTCATCCTCCCACATGCCAGCTAAACTTGGTTATTCACTTAGCGACTTAGTTTAGAAGCTTTGTGAAACCTAATCTGCTGTGATGATTCAGCCTTATATTTTTGTAGTGCCTGCAGCAATGCATAAATCCCCACAGATATGTGTTTGCAGGAAGTTCAGGGAAGGTTTCTCTCCATAGGAATATTGTTTTTTTTCTCCTCTGAGAAAAGCTGTAACCAGAAATGTGAAGCATGACGTGCACAAGCCACAGGAAGCCAATCATCTGCGTACTAATGCTGACAAGACGGGTGCTTTTAGTGGCCTTGTGCTTATCAGATCAGGGTCAAGAGGTGAGGGAGGCAAAGATAGAGAGCACCTTTCACAGAAGACATCTAGCTGGACAGATAGCACCTTGAAAGGAGATGATGAAGGTGGCATTACAAACAGCTGCTGTGCTTTAGAGCCACCGTTCATTAAAGATAATGAAGTCAGTAATGTGGTGAGAACGAGAGAGAGAGAGAGAGAGAGAGAGAGAGAGAGAGAGAGAGAAGATCAACTCTTTGGATAATTAGAATTCAGATACCGTCTCAGGTATCTGAGGCCGAGGGTGAACTGGGAGAACGCGTTGCATCGGTATGAATACATTATGAACTTGTGCACGCCGATGCACCATGCAATCATCTCCGCCAGATGGAACGACGCACAGAGCGTGGCCCATCAAACCCTGCCGGCTTGTCAGGGAAGATGTATGGATGCCCCCACCCTCCTGGAACTCATTCCCAACACTTATTCCGCTCATTCTCCCTGCAACAAAGCCTGTCCCTTTGGATCTTCTTCTTCCTCTCTGTCTCATTCCCTCACTTTTCAAGGCTTCTCCCCAGGCGCGGTTGTTTTTCCGAGCCCCACTTGGCCGGCGCCAGGTGGTGTGCCAGCGTTCCATTCCATCCCATCAAATGACGTGCGCTGAAGGGACCTGCATCAGTCTGTGCTCACTCAAGAGTTACCAACCCACCCAACCACCAACAGCAACCTGTGCACTCCGATATTTAAAGAGATTGCACTCTTCCATCGGGATCGTTCCTCAGCACACCCAACCGAGATGTTATTTCTGGATTACAACAGATGTATGAATCATTCCTCCTCTTAAACGCGCCATAAATGCCATCATCAGTTACCGAAGGCAGTAACCTTTAAAAGAAAATGATTTCACACTATTGCTGCCCACTTTGATGCCAGTCGTGCTGGCTTAAGTGGACACTGACAAGTGGGCACTGTTAGTTTTACAGTGTGGATATAATGTGAGATAATGCGTTCCTGGAGTATTTCTGCAGTAAATAGGAAGGGCCTTGAGCCATCTGCTGATACATTTCAAAATATGGTCTTGCGTCAAAGGAAAAAAGGACTGACCAATAAAACAGATGCAGCGTTTATATTGGAAGTCACTCTTTTTTCCTTTCGTCCTCTTCTTCAAAATGGATTTATCTTAACGTCTGTTTTAACCATCTGTTGAAATAAGGCCCCGTTGGCATGAAGCGCAGAGGAAGAAAACAAGTGTAGAGGAACAATAAAAGTGATTCACGGTTGCCGTTACGCATCCGTTGAAATCGCAGAGATTTGTGTGGTATCTTGCTGCCAGACTTTAAAAAAATGAGGAAAAGTATAAATCCTTAAAGGCTGTGAGAGCGTAAGACCTCACGGGGTACTCGCATAAAAAACCCCACTTGTAATCTCCTCTCGAGCCTCATCTACAAACAGACAGTCATAATTGAAATAGGAACAATGGAGGTTTTGCAATTACACTACGAGCAAAACTGCAATTTTCAGGATCTTTTGAACGAACAGTAAATAATTATTTACTGACTTCTTATCTAGAGAGGCAGAATTAGAGCATTTTTCAATAAAAGGCCTTTCATACTGAGATTAGTGCTCTCAAACGCTAGTATGAAGCTCGTCCAACTCTCAAGTCAATGACTCACTCAGCTTCCTGGCATGAGCAGATGCCAGCTGAAAAGTGGGGAGAAAGAGAGAGAAACAGAGAAAGATGGTGCATGCAATATGGCTCAGCACCTAGACACATGGCTTTAACTGGCTATCCACCAACACTGCTGTGTTTTTCACTGTGTCCCTCATTAGCAGCATGTAGGTTAAAGTCACACACGTCCTCGTGGGATTTGCGCTTGGTCCACAAGCAACACTCTGTCATTGAAAAAAAGTTTGTTTGGTGAAAACAACATCACATAAACAGAATTTAACATGGCCAGAAAAAGTAGATGTTCCAAACTTGTGATAGCCCGATATATACTGTATATTGACCGGTATCTGGCCACTTTGAGATTGTAACTGTGTCAGCTTGGCAGATTAACAGAAGTGGTACTTCCCCCTTGTGCAGGTTGACCAGACATCCCATTTTCGCAGAGACAGTCCGTATTTCAGCTCTATTTTTAGTGTCCAGACACAAGCTTTGTCCAGTATTTCTTCTTTCCTAAATAGCAGATATTTAGTGCTAGGTGATTATAAAAACAAGTAGTAATCTGTCACGTGAGAATGGCCTAAATCAAAGGCCGGCCAATCGCATCATAGTATATTTTGAAAATAATAATAATAAAATAAATGACATATATATCATTTTTCACAGATTTTGATCACTGAATGGATAATTTTGCATGCAATGGCTGAATGAAAGAATTTTTAGAAGTTGTGAAGAGTTTGAAAGTTTCACTAAGAATCATCTTATCAATTTTGATGAATAATCCTTGTGCATTTAGTCAAATTGTAGACAATTGTATTAACTCTTTTGCACACATGCCGAAAACAAATAAAATTTGCTTCAATTCAAATCTGATTTGAACAAGAAACTAATTGTTCAGAGATCTGAACTTATTGTTTTGAGAGAAGAAAAAGTCTCATTTGAGAATTGAGCCAAAGTGATTGAGAAAAATTGTAGTACTACACTATCAGTAAATGAACATAATATTCAGCAACATATTGGCCAATGATAACCAGGTCAATCAATCAACAACAAACAACTACTAACAACCTAACAGAGTCCAGAGAACTTCATGAGGTCCCCACACAGAGCCCTGGAAGTTTTCAAAATGCTAAGAAACACACGTCAGATGTTTCATCCATATCCGTATACAGCTCCAATCCTCTCCTGCAGTTCAAGCAGACTGCAATTACCTCTGCTCATTGCCCTCAGCACCACTCAAACCTGCAAATTGTAGCCCTTTATCCACTTATTCACTTTATTCATTTCAGCCACTTATTCTCACTAGCTGTGGCAGCTATGAACGGACGTCTCTCCACGCTTGGCAACAAAAGCGTGGCAAAGTCTCTGATGCTAGGACGAGTCGAGCCCACGGCGGTGGATGCCAAATCAATTTTCGACAGATAATAAAGAGGCTCATGTTTTACATTAACAAAACGCTATTTTACTACACTCAAAAATGTGAGATGATAATATATTGCTCTCGCTAACTGAAAACACAGCTACGTGATAAAAGAAAAACTGACAGGGAAGGGGGGGGTGGGGGGGATAAGGAGATTGTGAGAAAAAAGAAAGACCCTGGCGGCAGAATGACGGTTTATTTCTGCTGGGACCTCTGTCTGCAAGTGTTTTGAAAATATCACATGACAGAAGCCATGTGTTCAAAATTAGAGAGAGTTAAGTCCGCTGCGCAGAAAAATATGTCGACAATTTATGAAACGCAGTCCTGGATGGAGATTTACTAAGTAGAAACAGATTCGGAAAACAACTACCCGAACCCCCCCTACCCCCTGCCCAATTACTCCGCACGCACACACACACACACACACTCACACATACATACACAAACTGTCTCTTTCTCGATTTCTCTCTCCCTCCTCCTCCTCTTTCCCTCCACGAGACCTTAAAAATGGTTCGAGTCACATCTGGCAGGCAGGAGACGCAGGAGATGGTGGAGTATGACCTAACGTCAGGGCACTTCCACCCTGAGCGCTTTTCTGTGTGTGTGCGCATGACTGTGGCACTGGCCACAGTTTGCTAATGGCTTTCAGTACAAGGAACTGAGGCGTAGCTCCAGGCAATGACTGCCCCTCAACCGATTGGCTGCCATCACTGAGTGGCTTCTTAATGACTAAATACACTCTAGAGAGGCTGTCTTTAATGCTTAAACTTGGGTCAAAAGCCTAGCTGCAAGACTAACCAGAAGAATCAGGAAATTGCATGGGAAACATGATGTACTAAAAACAGAACAAAACAGTAATAGAGCTGCATGTAGAGGAAGAGATATGCTACTTGTTTTCATATTTACCCAAGAGAACCTTCTCATCTCATCAGAGCAGTATAAAAACATACACAAGACTACAGGACAAGATTTTCTTTTTGCATACTGCTCAAGAAAATGACATGTTACTAATGCACCATCAATATATTGCGAACTGAGAAGTGTTATTAGTGTTATGTATCATTAAAAACACTCTGGCTAACAAAAGAATAGATAGAAAAATACCAGCACTTACTGTTGTTTTCAAACATCGAATGCACTGAAAACATTATAAGAAAACTCGTGCTAACAAAAAAGCTACAAAAATACAGGTTTAAGAAATATTGTACGAAACACTTTAGCTTTTAAAAAAGGATACAGAAATATGGACGCTTAGCCTTGTTTCTATACTACTCAATAAAGCAAACATATCACAATCTAAAAAAGAGCGTTGATAATGCATCATCTGAAAACTGCTGCTAACTAACCAAAAAGAAAAAAAAAGTTCAGCTAAGGCTTGTTTTCATTCTAACAAAGAAAAATTGACATTTTTCCTTGTTAGAGTATCGTAACTTGCAACTGAAATACTGTAAACTAAGAAATGTTAAACTTGTACTATACGAAATCACTGTAGCTAACAAAAAAGTTACAATTATGTTTCTATATTACCCAATATTATGACCTTTATCTCATTACAGTAGCACATTATTGCAAACTGAGAACATGCGCTATAAACACTGTACAAAAACACTCTCGCTAACAAAAAAAAAGCTATAAAACTACAGGCAGAGAGGAAGGAGCCAAGCTCTGCTCAGCACTGAGAGCTTCAGTCCCTGCCACAGATGGACGGCACTGTGTTTGGCACTCTGCCAGCGAGTGAACAGATTGTCCGTGGCGGCGGCCTGGAGGAACGGTAGCTCCAGTGCAGATGGGTGTCCGAAATAACCCAGTGTCAGTTCTGCTCAAGTGTCCCTGACCTGGCACACGCGCCTGCTTACAGCTGCTTCCTCCAGAGCTTCCCAGAACAATTCTACACATGCACACACAATTCACAAACACACACTGTACACAAAGACCACTGTTAACAAACACGCTTTAAGTGCCCACTTGAAAATCTGCAACGTTCAGTAAGAAAAAAACATGAAAGAGATAACTTTGCTCCATATATACCGTTCCTAAATAAAGCACAAATGAAGAAATGCAACCATCCATAACTCCTTAAAAATCTGAGTGCGATATTAACTTATACAACCAGAGAATTTCATCATTCAAACTCCACTTTGAAAAGCCACCACAGTTGTACCGAGCCAACAATATTACACTTGCAAGTTTAGACACAAACAGAAAGAGAAGTCGAGGCTGGGTAGATGGAGAGGGGGAGTAGGAGAGGTGGGTACCAGACGGGTTGGCTGGCAGAGAGGTAGTGGCCATGGCACACAGGAGAGCAGCAGTGCCAACAGAGCTTGTCTCACAACACCATCTGTGAAGAGCAGCACTGAGATCTCCCTGCAGCCTGCATACACACAGCACGCCAGCTGCCCTCTGCAACTCTCCTCTCTCATTTTCTTTCGCTCAGTCTGCTTTCTTCACTTTCATGCTCCTGTACAGTGATTTTACTGTTTCTATAGCAGATCTCTGATCTTTCTAAACAGGGCTCAAAAATAGGGATGTGAGAGAGATCAAGGCCCACTGAAGGCCCTACTGTCAGGCCATTGCTGTATTGGTACCACATCTTACGTTTCTAGGGTTTGTTTTTGAGATATCATGTATTACGAACATAAATGCTTGATTTTCTGTGGTAAATGTGAAATGTTGCAAATTGCGCTGATTTAAATCAGTGACCAAGGTAAAGTTATAAGACTAACATAGAGATTTTATGCGATTGGATGGATTTAGCTATCATGTAGTTACTTTATAGAAGCACAACTTGCAGCTATTATTGCAAATTAAAAACATTTTGCACCGCAAACTTAAAAAAAAAAAAAAAAAATCTTACATCAGCCTTGTATTATATTTTCTTATGCATCTTGTTTACCAGCATTCCCTTGCACAGGTAGACATACTATTCATTTAAGCTTATCCAAAAAGGCATAAACTGTATCTAAAAACTTGTTTTGTTGATATTACAAATAACTCAATAAATCAAGAATTTCATTCATTTTAACAAAACAATATAAAAATACAGGATCATTTGTTCCAACAGCAGTCAACAAAAGCAAAAACAGCAGGAAAAGTTGCCATAGTCTGATTCTATATTCTACAAAATATTTACATTCATAATGCACATGCACAATTTCCCATCAACAATAACACACAATTCAAATCCCAATCTCACCTGGCATCACAGATGATGGAGACAATCTTATCAAATAATCCAGGGTATTTTTTCTATTTCTACCAGCTTCCAAAATCTCTTTGCGTCTTTCTGTGCTCTGCGAGGGGCACAGGGGTGGCACAGGACCCTAGGGCTGGTACACCAGGTCCAAACGAGAGAGTTGAGCAGCTTGTCCTCCTGTTTTCAGAGCCTTAGAGGGACAGATGGAGACCTGCCTCTCGTTTTGCTCTGCTTCCAGGGATGCCCTGCACTAAAGAGGGCATGTGTGGCCGCTGGGGCCTCGCGCTATCCTGAACACGCTTGCTCCCTGAGCCCGTAGACTGAGACAATGACAGCTAGAGCGCACGCAAATGCGAGAACACGCGCTCTCCGCCTCCTCCGCTGACCCCTCCCAACTGATATGTGGCAGCCACACAAAACACAGCACGCGTATGAGAGACTGAGGGGGGGGGGGGAGGGGGGGGGGGGGGGGGGGGGGGGGGGGGGGGGGGGGGTGGTTGCAGAAGCCATACGTTTGCGAAGGATAGATAGATAGAGAGAGAAAAAAAGAGAGATGGCTAGAACTGAATGACAGACACACAAATACATACATATCTGCATACAAAGCTAGAGAGAAAGATAGATTTGTGCTGTGAATTTGTCCTCTCATATGCTCTGAATTAAGTGCAGTCTTTCAAAAACAACCCTCTTCTGGTCAACTGGCCAATCTGAATTGATTCACATCTGCTCCTGCTTCACTAAATTCACTTCAGACTTTAGTACTACATCCACATCAGATTCAAAATATAGATCTGAGATGAACAGCATGTTTGCTCATGTTAGAGATGTCCAGTTGATCCGATTCACTTATCAATCTCCTGATTCATAAGCATTCATGTGGATGCTTAAATGCTTCAGATCCATCCAAAATACCAGCATACAGTCATCCTGCCAGCATCAATCAACCCCCTCCACCATGTTTTTGCAAGCAGAGGCAGGAACAACCTCATTAGAAACTACAAAAATCAATTTGGAGAGTCCAAACAAAGGCATGCATCTGCTTCTACTGCTGTGTTTTAAGTCTCTAGAGTGGCGCTCTTCCCCCTCTCCCTCCACCCCTCGCACACGTTCTTTTTCTGCTCTCTTTCTCAGATTTGCCGTTTCTTTCTCTCCCCTCCCAGACTGCCATCACTGCATGTGATTAACATATGTCTGGGCTTTCAGCCCCTGTCAGCTTGAAGGCATTTCTCCCAGCCGCCTTAAACAGCAGATGAGCTCCATGTGGAGGAAACACTCAGGAGAGAGTGAGAGAGCGAGCGAGAGAGAGAGAGAGGGGAAAGGATGAGGGTGGAGAGACAGATTTGTTCTTCTTGCACATTTAGTGGCAGATCTTCTCTTTCTGCACCTCCAACCTGTCTCTCCACTCTGGGGGTTGGACAGAACGTGACTGATAAAGAGTACAGGCAAAGAATCTTTTCAATGCCAATGGCAGTAAGATTTGCTACAACTGTCTCAGAGATGGGTAATAATACAATATGGCTAATTGTACCTTAAATGTTCAATCCCAGCAAAAATAAAGAGAGTTACTTTTCTGAAAAATCTTTCTTGGCATAGCGTCAAACAATGATTTGTTTTAATTGGCAATGGTTGCATTCACATGTAAATTACAAACATTACCAAATCTCCGATGCTAGAATGCCTCATTTGCTTTTTCCTGCAGTTATAAATACTAAAGTAAAATGCAGTGCAGCTATCAAAGTCATAATAGGCAAATTTCGCAACAAGGTATAAGAAATTACACCGTTATACTGACAGAAACACTTTCAAATTTCGTGACTTACACCCACGGAAGCTCTTTCAGAAAATTTAAACATAACAATTTTAGGATGATAACTTACCATGAGGTAAAAAAAACAATACTGCAATGAGGTGTGTGAAAAAATGTCCTTTCAACTTTCTTTTTGTCGGCACTTACACACCTTCATGTCCACTCAGCACAAAACCTGATTCATCAATTCCCCTAGCCTCTAAACGAGTACATATCCCAAAATCAGCTACATCTATGATTTTATTGAGAGGCAACATAGAAAACTAAATATTCAGGCTTTTCTGTGGGTCCCTTCCGTCCCCTCCCTCCCCTTAAACCAATCTGACAGCCCTTTCAGAACTGGTAGGAAGAGAATATATTTCCAGCTCAGCTTGATAAAGGCCTGCTTTAAGAGTTGGCTGCATTAACAGACTGAAAGAGCAGGAACGAGACAATGCGAAATGAGGAAACTGTGTGCTGAAGGGATTCCACTTCTTTCGTGTTCCAAGGACCAATAGCGCCAGATTTTTTTGTGACGGGCTTAAAGCTTCATGAAAAGCCAGTGAGCATACAGATACCTCTACAGCAGGGTCTTTTCCAACAGGGAAAGCGGGACCGAGTTGCACACATGCAGTGTCCCCACACACTCAGCACCTTGACCTGTGCTACAGGCCAGGTTACAGAGGGGAACATGTTTTTGTGGTTCGCTGACGCTGAAAAAAGGGCCCAAATTATTATTATTTTTTTTTTTTGGTACATAGTCTACTTCTCAACCCAACCCAAAGGGCTTTATCTTCCACACAGCTGGAAGTCATTAGAGCTCTCTGATGATCTGCTAATACGCAGGGTGGCTGAGATAGAGAGGCTGCAATGAGACAGAAAAAGGAATAGGAAGCATAGGAAGAAGGGAAGAACAGTGGAAAGAGAGACGATCATTAGATCAGCCAGTATGTTGCTGTCTCTCAGAGGAAACCCCAAAGGGCAAGACTAAGGGTACGAACCACAGTGTAAATGATTCTCAGCCACAACAGAGAGCAGAAACCACATGAAGCTGCTCCTCGCAGGAGCAAAACACTGGATACAAGGAGCAAACAAAGCAAAAAGTACTAAGCTAACATCATATTTAAACTGTGTGATAGGACTGCTTGTGTTTCATCGCATGGATATGAAACATGAATATATGAAGACTCAAGCTGGAAATGCCTCTGTTGATTTTGTGCTGTAAAATCACACTTATTTAATATAAATCCATACATAAATTGTATATATAATGCAGGTTCATTATTATGACCTATGTCTTTTTCCTGTCAACCTAAACTTACTATATAATAAAGGCAAACAGCAATAAACATTAACAGTGTTACTTTCTGGTTTCTAGCGATAGACCGAAATTTTAACAACCAAAACTATTTGGCTGAAATAGTTTTGGAGGGGCGCGATCATTGACTGAAGCTAGTAACGTTTAATAAGCACTTCTCTGTGGATGAACATACAAGCGTTGCACTTTCCTGTAACGAAAATAGTAGCAACATGGTTTTACTATCACTTAAGAAAACGACACCTGAAACAGCATGCAGAGTTCAAATAACCAATTACACTAATTTAATTATCAAAACTTTAAAGGGCAACTTTATTTTCAGTAAAAACAATTTCGGTCACTACTGGTTTCTGTATGTATTGTGTGAATGAAGGCACCGTAGCTTTATTAGCCACCTTAGTGTTGAGGGTCTGCATGAAAAAAGAAGAGAAAAAGCCAAAGTAAGCATGTGTGTGTGTGTGTGTCCAGCTCTGAGCCATCTGTCCGTTCTGCTGTCCCTGAGTCCCAGAGCAAGCTGTGGCTGAGGGCCGGGGCCAGATCTGTGTTCCACAGCTATTCATGATTTACCCACTCCACCTTTTCAGCATGACTGTGGCCCACAGTGCACGCCAATCAAGTTGAACAACTGTTGCCAGGTCCAAAGAGACCCCCCTTCTTGGCCCCTGTGCCGGCAGAATGATCCCGCTCTCAAGTCTTTATAATGTGTGCAAGTATCATCTGAATGTGCGGCTCACAATAGAAAGGGAAACAGGCAGTTGTGCTGATTCATGAAACCATGTCATCAGTAACAAATCAGCCCCCTCATTCGGACCCGAGCCAGATTCTGCTCTCATGCACCGTCTGACAGCTGAGCCGCTCTTTCGCATTGCGTAAAACGGAGAGTCTTTCACTAGGCGATGGAGTTTACATTCTTTTGTCTGTGTAATAACAGAAGGAGGGACATGAAGGTAGAGATGCCTTCATGGTTCATCCTTTAGTGTTTGCACACTAGGTGGTGCTAGTAATACATACTTCAGATATTACGTTTTCACACATACACACACACACCAACACGTACAGTGTGACAGATTCATTGTGTCTGGTTCTGCATTTAGGTAACGAACAAAAACACCTACGTCTCATTTCTAAATCCTGATCACGAGCCGTTCGGTTTTCAGAGGCGAGTCCAGATGCGCACTGACAGATTCACCAGCAAATGCTGAAGAGAGAAAAAAAAGATGTTTCTGCCTTAGAACGTTTTTGTCAACTTTTTCGAAAGTGAGGATACCAGCTGTCCCAGCTTATGTTTTAGATTATGTAATGCAAACATATTGTGGAAAAAGCACAACACAGTCTCTTCTCAGTTCTGATATTACTTTCAGTATTCTCATGAGTGACTAACACAAAAATAGAGAGAGCAAAACAAAACAAGAGGAATCTGTCAGTGAGACCGGAGCTGGTTGAGCGAGGGAACAGGAACCAGTCATTCCTGGCCCAGCCCTTCTCCACACAATGGCCTTTAGAATGGAAGGAACCATGGGCCCGGCAGAGATAGCCCACTGTCAGGAACCAGGACGGAGAGGGCCTTCCCGGGCAGGATGTCGCTGCTGCGGGACTGCACTGCCCCGATATCCCACGTTCACACACTCTTCCCCCCACCGGCAGGCCGGGATGTTTTGCTTCTCAGGTAATTAGAGTCGGAAGCCTGAGGGCGGGCGAGCTCATGGCCTGACCTCCACTGTCCTGATCGAGAGGTTGGTCCTGCTATCAGGCTTCCGCAAGCCACGGCTGGGGGATCAACAAGCCGATGGTACACACTGCACTCTCGCCCTTCTTGAGGAACACCCAAATTAACGGCAGAAAATACACGGATTTCTACAAAAACCTTAAAGCTTGTCATTCCTAAAGTTATACATGTCCTTCCCCTTGTTCATAGGTATAGTTCACTCGAAAAGGAAACTTCTGTAATCATTTACTCACCCTCATGTCTATCTGTATTTCGGTCTTCTAAACCAGTGGTCCCCAACCTTTTTTGTGCCGCGGACCGGACGACGTTTGACAATTTTACCGTGGACAGGGTGGGGAGAGCGGAGGGGGAGCTCAGCTCAACTTCTTCTGACGGGGGGGGTGGAAATAATTTCATTTCCTTGGGCGGGCCGATACCATTTGATCCGCGGACCGGGGGTTGGGGACCACTGTTCTAAACAATCCCAAGTCCCTCAAAGTGTGACTGAGGTATGGATTTCATAAACGTCCACACTCTATCCTCACAGATTAGGATAAAACACTCCCAGCATCCTCATGAAATATTCACTAGCCCCGGCGAGGTGAGGCCGTTTCTATGGCACACTGACCCCAGGTGTCTCGGGCAGACCCCGAGCATCCCTCTGGTCAGCAATGCTCTACTTCAGCACACCTCAGACCACAAAGTACCGCCTGCAGCCCGTTGCAGTTGCCATGACAACGGGCACTGCAGATATGTTGTGAGGTGAGCAGCCTGTCAACCTGCAGAGGTGCTTTTGTGTGTGTAGTACATGCTAAATAAAGTCCCCGCCACTACTAGAAAAAGAAAAAAAAAGAGAGAAAGAAACAGATGCAGAGGACACAAAAAGAGAAACTCATTACTATTACTAAAATATACGGTGAATATATAGCGCAACAGTGGTTGAGTAATGCTCGGCCTCGCTTGAATCAAAACCATCTCATGTCAGAGCTGTAAAACTAAAACAGTCCTCTGGCATATGTGTTCTATTAACATCACTTGTCCATTGCTCAGAAAGCCTCTTAGCCACTAAATCAAACACACAGATGGCATGAAGTCTGAGGCGGGAGAGGAGGCATTGAAGGAAAGAGGAGGCTAAACAACTGCTACACTACATTCAGGGTTTATATTTCTTTATCAGCCAAGGAAAACCAGGGATATAACATCTTTACCATCTGGAAAAAAAATGCAAATAATATGTTTTGTTAAAAAAAGGAAAAAAGGGAGAAGTTTTCTCCCTTTATATATTTACCGTGTTGTGTACAGACTCTCGTTTGCAAAGAATTTTGTGATATTTTTTTTTTTATCGACCAAGAGCCATATATAGATAAAGAACATTTTGTCTTTTTATTATTACCAATGTAAACTTTTTTTATAAATAAATATTGCCTAATTTTGTGTATATCTTATTTGTTATGCTTTTACATTTATCTTTATGAAAAAGATAAAAAGATATCAATATCTCTTTTTCATATCTCAATAAAAAAAAAAAAATTTACACTTATACACTTACACAAATATACATTTTTCAGTCATTCTGTGATTTGGCAAAAAGAAGCAGAGTAATTCACGACACAAAGTCATTTTTCGGGTCTGGAGCCAAAAATCCATAAGAGTATGGCAGTAAACACAGACACGTGCAATTTGACTAGTGAACATATTTCGACATCACAACGATGTGCTTTTAAAAGTGTTTTACAAAAAACAACAACAACAACAACTCAAACAATCCTCAGCTGAATCTCAAGAGATCAAGATGCAGAGAGCAGATCAATAACACTGTCAAGCACTCCAAAGTCAGAGTCTGAAATGAACAGCATGCACAGAGGCAGACGTCTCTGAACAAGTAAGATCTGTGAGAATGAGGACAGCAGGAGTTAATCGAACTCTCTATAGCCTCCAGCTACATTCTTCTACTACAAATGCAACATTTCTACCAGTTCTACTGAAATATTTTGCATTGTTTTGCACCATCATTCTAATAAAAAAAATACATGAATCTGTAAAGTTTTGTTGCTCTGTATAGCGTATTACATTACAGCCTGCATTATCCATGAACGAGGAGATCTGATTATAACATTATTCCACAGCCCAACATAAATAAAGTTAGTGATTATGGGCGAACAAGCACAGCTTGCAGGAGTAAGTCAAATCTGCACATTAAAACATGATACTATGTCATGCTTCTGAATGTGCCCTTGTATAGACCATCTCCTCCTCTTTCATTCCTCCCTCACTTCTTCCTGCTTCTATAGTTTGTGGCATCTGGCACAGGGACTCTGCGTCTGTTCAATCGCTCTGAGCTCTGCTCTCAATCTTCCCTTTCTCTCTTGTCTGCCTGATCTCCTCCTCCCTCTGGTTTCCTCTGCTACGTCCAGACTGGTCCTGCTTGGTACTGATATAGTCCTGGCCCGCAGCCCTTCCCATCAATCTCCACCCTGTGGCATCGTTGAACACAGGAAGACCCCACCCTGACAAATTCCTGTGAAAACTTTATTCCATCTAGTCCTTCTCTCTTTATCTTTGTCGTTCCTGAGGTCAGTTGTGGCCCCGGCCACTTGTCTTTCCCAGCCTTTTTGCTCGGTGCCGTCCAATTCCATCAGATCAATGCCTCGCTCTCTCAGGGGAATGGAGAGCGTGAGTCAAGGTATATCCAATAATCATGTAGATCTGGAATTCTAGTGAGCTCTGATTTTGCTTTACTGTCCACTCTTAATCGACTCTCTCCGTTACCCATAATCCACTCTTTGGCTGAACTCCATTTTCATCTCTTCATGTCTGATAGCATATTCCCAGAGGCCCTCTGGGTGTGTAAGAGGAAAAAAAAATCACTTTTCTTTTCATGGTTCCAGATAACCCACCTCCCTCCCTCCAGAATCAACACCCACCTCCGTCACCCCATCCCCCCCCCCCCCTCCCAGAATGTGGATAAATAATTGAAAACAAGTGCAGGGATTTGCCAGACTGTAAGCTTCCTTTCATATGTTAATTACTCACAAACAGTTGTTTTGAATAAAGGCATTCTCTTCTCTCTCCTCCTCTTCGGGCTCCAAATCCTGCGTGGAGAAAAACGTGGTGCCAATCGCAGATAAATCCAACTCTCTGTTTATAGCATTAATTCATCTTGCGCGCACACACACACACACACACACACACACACACACACAGGCGCCTCCAGCTCCCAGCTGATGCAAGGGGCCTTTTAAGAGAATCGTGTTTGGCGCGGAGTGACAGGGAGCACCAGACGGGAGCCAAAAGTGAGATCTGAATAAGCATGCTGTGTGTGCACGCTCTCTAATCAGCCGACGACTTTTCCGTTTACACTGTCATTAAAAGCAATAGCCTGAGGCTGTGCATGACAAATCATCTCTTTGGCAATAAGTACTCAGGGAGGCTGCATCCAGAAGGACCCCCTTGTCAGTGACGAGTGCTGTCTTTGCTTCCATGCTAAGCACAATAATAGTGGCGAATCACCCCAGGATATATCAAGACACCGTATTAAAAATAGGAACGGATCACAATAGTTGATTAGTTGTCTAAGAACTGACTAGACCATTTGGGAGGTCTATGCTGTGCTTTAACTGTTAGATAAACTGTTCTTTAAACTATATGCACTGTATCTTCAGGTCTTCAGGTCAGGTGAACCTAAAACCAGCCTAATTATAAAGGGATAATTGACCCAAAAATGAAAATGCGGTCATCATTTACTCACCCTCATGTCCTTCCAAATCTGTATGACAAAAAAAAAAAAATAGATAGATAGATAGATAGATAGATAGATAGATAGATAAATAGATAAATAGATAGACAGATAGATAGATAAATAGATAGATAGTCATACATATTTAATGTTTCAATATAAAAATTTAAAACTGAACTGAAAAATGTAAACTTACATTTTCTAAGTGAAATAAGAAATAAGTTGAAAGATTAAAACTGAAATACAGAAATATAAAGAAATATTAAAGAAATGACAAAGAAAAGAAAATTAACACTTATAATAAATACTATAACAGTATTTAATGCTAAAATAACATGATTGGACCTTACTTACTTTTAGTTTTATTATCTTTAGCATCTTGTATTTCAAAATAAGAAAAGCATAGAGGTGTGAAATGACATGAGGGTAAATGATGTCAGAATTAAAACATTTTGGGTGAGCGATCTCTTTATAACCAATTACTCAACTAGTCATTCAGACAATCCTCTGACTAGTCAAATAAAAAAATAGATTGTTTTGCACATCGCCAACAGAAATACCGCAGGGGTACAGCTAAACAAGGATGAGCATTCAGAACGAAGCCTGGCCAATGCAAATTCTAGATGCGATTAGGTCTCTGGAGGACGGAAATGAATTAAGTGTCTCAGGGTGAATGAAACCATGACAAGCTCCTAATCCCTCTATTGAGAGGGCACGCTACATTGTGCACAACTGCAACACAATCTAACCATCAAGGTGGCTTCAACCGCACATAACGCTGTGCCATATCGTACGCGCAAACCCCCTTCATTTGACTGTAGCAGCATCTCCCATATGGTGCCAGGAGGAGGAGGGGCTGGAGGGAGACGTGAGAGAGGCAGAGAGAAAGAACAGTTAAAATTTGCAAACATAAAATTACAGCTGCACCATTATATTTGATCCCAGTGCAGCTGTGAATTATTATGTGGACAATTTAATACTGCCAAAGAGGAAATAGCAGATTAAGATCATATCTTTGCATCGCTGCCAAAGTGTGCGCACGTTTCTGAGCCCCGAGCTTCGGAGGAGGGGATGGGTTCGTTACAGATGCATCTCCTTTCACGTCTCTCGCTTTCTCTGTTGGTAAGGTATGCAGGGAGGCGCAGACAGGGCTGTGCTAAGAGGGATGAGCCGTTCACGTTTCACTAATGCAGCCCAAAATGCCCTGCGAGCCAGTAATTTGTCCAGTCACCGGGGGAACATTAAAACCAGACCAAAATAATTCTTTACAGTTATGGAAAAAATGAAGAAAAGAGAAAAAACAGTCACATGCACACATCTTTCCCCAGAAAAGTTATTACATTTTGTCAAAGGTATGGAGTAATGACAATCATATGTGGAGCTGAACTCAGAGCAGTAGTCAAGGCTAGGCTAAATCGCGCTAGCAGGACTGGGAACCCTTGACACATAACGGATACTTGTTACTGAAGTATAGCTTACAAAACCAGATGTTGATAAAGACACATTAAGACAGATGGGAGAACAATTACTGGCACACACAACTGTCCTGAAACAACTTAAAACATTTCTGACCTTATAAGGCAAGATGGATTTATAAGCTCTGCCATTTTATTGCTCCATAAGACCCCTTTCCAAAAGGGTCTCGATTTTGCCATAGCTGCGCCACTCACCGCAACGTGAGGCTATTTAAAACACTGGCGCTGAAGTGTATTTTGAAAGGAATAAATCAGAGAGAAACCACAGCGCAATGAAATACCACATAGTGCCATTCCAATCCATACGTACCCCTTTATATGCTGTTCAGAAACTTTTCTGCTAAACTGAAAAAATGCCAAAGATCACCACTTCACCAGGACTCATGCAAGCTCAGCAAGCTTATGTAATTACAGGTCAACATAAAATGGCATTTGCAACATATGCAGTGTAGAATATCAGACAAGAAACCTAAAAAACAACGGAGTGGGACTCAAACTGCCTAAATTGCTATTTGCCAACTGATAAACATTATTCAACATAACCTTATGGCTTAATATTAGAGATTTTTAATTTATCAGTCAGTCCTGGATATTTCACTGTGCATGCTCATTTCCTCTATTTTTAGATCAAAATGACCTTTACCTTCATATAACATTCACTTAATGTTCATATTTAAAAACATAATTGTTATCTAGTCTCAACCTGAATAGGCCATTCATACTGTACATTATAATGTTGTGATACCTAAATTCACTTGTAGTATTTAAAATGATTTTTTTTTGTGTTTAGCGCATTACTTTTCATTTACAGTAATACCTCGATCTACGAGGTATTACTGTATTACCAGTAATACCTCGATCTGACTTTGTATACAAGCAAATCGGTGTATGAGCATTGTATCGGTGTGCGAGAAAAATATTCCCTCGCTCATGCGCATTTATGTGTGGAAAAGTCCTAACGCTCAGCATCTTCGCACGCATTTTTACTGGAAATATCCTAACGACATCCTCTCACCCCTTCACTCGTTCATTCTCTCAGCGTCGCTCGGTTTGGTTGCATCATTCACCACAGTGATTTACAGCAGTTTTACCTCGTGTTGTTAACATTAATTGTGATCGCTATTGTTCACGTAGTGAAATATATACGTACAGTACAGCATATAGAAAGAAGGTACGAAATCCTCCCTCTAAGCAGTAACATCCTCTCGTCTCCTTCACACCAGCAGCGACGCTACTCAAAGGTAAAGTGTGCGTTACAGTAAATTGTCAAGTATTTTTTGTTTAAATGTCAATTATTAATCAGTATTTATATGAGATCTAAATGGTTATAATTTAAACTGTAATTAATAGGGTAAAACCCCCAAAAAATGGGCATTTATGGTCGTGTGGAATGAATCGAGTGATTTTTAGTGCATTCTTATGGGGAAAATTGTTTTGGTGTAAGAGAATTTTGAGTTAAGAGCTCTTGGAATGAATTAAACTCGTAAACCGAGGTATTACTGTATTAACATAATAATAATACAGAATTTTAAGCAATAATCATGAAATTAATTGTCAGGGATTCGTGCATCCTTAATATAAACTGTGTCAACACACATAATCTGCACAAACTGAAGTGGCACGGATCACTGCTCTCCTCTCCCAACACCCTCAACTCAGACCCAATTGATCCATAACGAACCGCTCCTCCACAACTACAGCAAACAAGTCACATATTAATCATAAGCACTACATCATTTAACTTCTTCAATATCTTATTTCGGAGGAGTTTGAAATGTGACTGACGTGTTGGAGGTCTGTGGCAGCTGAGACCAGTGCCCATCTGTGGGTTCATCCTGTGGTCATGTGCGTGCAGTGGAGCCGTGCTGCTAATGGCGGAAGTTCTGAGTGACCAGGAATGGCTCCTGGCAGGGTGAATTCCTTCCCAGCTGTTTAAAAAAAAAACACACGCTCATATCCATACGGCCATAAACAGGATCTAAGACAAGGTTCATTCTCATTTCAAAGCTTCTATGAAGTCTGCATACAAAGGTCTTATCAGGGGAACCTTGTTTGTCAGGAAACTTACACTGGTACATTCCCCGCGGCCATAATTCAGCAAGGAGGAAAGCATTATGTAAAAAAGCGATTGAGTAATCAATGCATTATCTTGCTTGTTCTTCGGTGTTTCCTATATTGGTATATTTTGACTTTTGTGTTAAACTGGCTCCTTTAGTCTTTCCAATGACGATGATGGTAACATGGGGAGATAATGTCAAGTAATTCAGCCCAATTCTCCATTTGTTCTGCAGCTCCAAACACTTTTAATGCGCCAGGGGTGCCCCCTCCATTCATGGATAACAAAAGCTTAGATGCAACGACGTTTAACAAAATGACTCTTTTATGCGAAGCCGCATTGAAAACCAAGAGGTTCATCCACCCGGGCCCATGTTCCTCTTTACCTGCTCCCCCACGCTCTGTCTTCCTCTACTTCTACACTTTAGCCTCGTCTTATGAATCACCTCTTCTAGAAATAATTGACACGGAGCGTTTATCTCGAAGGCACCTGCTGATCGTTCAACTACAACACAATCTTCTAGTGTGCTACACCACAGAGCTATTGTCCCACACCAGTGTCTGTGACACTAACTGCCAACAACAGGAAGCCCAAACTATAGCCTCAATACAATTTGGACTAATTCAGAGACAACAAAACACACACACACACAGATACTTTTTGAAATAGTCTGTATACTCAGTTTATGAAGAAGCTATTGAATACCAGGTGTTATTTTCTCTAGCCGTGTAAGAATCTATAGACGTTATAATGAATGCACAGCATATGGCATTGTGTGCTTTGGAAAATCACTGCCTTACACAATTGCATACTACATTATTTTTCATTTATTCAGACCATACGAGCGTTGAGTACAATTCTACCGATCCATCTTGTTCTTGCCGTCTTTCTGCTCACTTGCTCTCTCCTTTTCCTGGGAGCTCTAATTGACTGAGCGTGTCAATATGTGTAGTGAACACACAGGGGTCTACTGTCTCTGCTTATTGATCCATAGCTCTTGAAGGAGTTGAGCCTCTAGGCTCAAAACAAATCTTAATTACACTCCTCTTTACTGGGCCACAGAGGCTGCACTGGAGTGGGTGCCCTTTTCATAAATACATATCAGAATCCATAAATCAAAATTAATGTGCGTGAGCAGCCCATGAATCAAACATTAGTGACTGAACAGATACAGCTGACAGATTCCCACTCTGATCCCATAAATTTCAGGAAAAAGGCAGTCCTTAATGCATCAGTGCTCCACGTAAACTGAGAATGCAGTAATAGCTGTAAGTAGAGCTGAGTATAGATACAGATTTCCCAAATTCAATTAGATTCGGTTTGATTCAAATTTCGGTTTGATTCCGATTCATTTGTGTGCATTTCAGAGATAATGTATTTTTCTTTATGACAGCCCAGATAGTGGCTCATCTGATTCAATCAGAATGATCTGTTTTATAATGCAAGTATTAAGTTTTATAAATCTTTTTTAAAGTAGTTTTGGCCAAAATCATTGACCAAAAGTGATCATTACAATTTTTTTGACTGGGCAAGCTTCTATTTCATACACACAAAGTGGATGAGTAATGATTTTTTTGTTTCAGTACAAATTAAATTTGGTGCATTACTATTATTGTCTCGTAATGTCTTTCACATCCGGGTCCCTTCTGTATATCTCCGTTGCCCTTCCCACACCTGTCTTGTTAATCAATTACCCTGTTAGTCCTGTCAGCTGCTTCCTATTTCCTCTTGTATAAAACCCTCTCGTGTTTCCCTTGTCCTTGTTGGATATTGCCACTGTTAAATGGATGTCGATGGCTCCATGTGTGTGTGGATGGCCTTTCCGTGTTCCCCGAGTTTTTGCACATAAGTGCCATTTCTGTTGTATATTTAAAGTGTTTTTGGTTTTTGTCTTCTCTAATAAAGAGAGTTTCAGTTCTAGAACCTGTTCTTCCCGTGCTCCGTGTTTCTCCGCATCGCACACCAGCAAAGCATCTCTAAATCGTAACAATTATGATTCGTATCTTTTGATTTGCATCAAGAAAATGATGTGACAAGAGAAAGTGACACTCATTTCTTAAGTACTTAAAAGTATGCTGGAAATAATACTGGAATCAAACAAATGACAACTTTTTTGCTTTTGGGTGGTGTCAATCTAACACAACTCTCTTATATCAGCCATTGTAAAATAAATAAATAATTATTATTCAATAAAATGGATTAATACATGGTTAATTAATATACAAATCATTTTAGTCTGAAAAATTGCTATATTGTGTTGTTGTGACGTGAATTGATCGTATACAAGGATTTTGGTCATACTGCCCAACTGAAAAGAATGCTTCTGATGTCTCTTTGGCAGTTTGTCACTGACAAACAATCTTTTTTATTGAGGAGCTTTATAGACTTTCTCCAAGAGCTGAGTCCATCCCTTAGCAATTGTTACCTCATAAAAAGAGGTAAAGCCTAATGAAGCCATTAAACAGTCCATATTCTCCATCAATCATGCTTTTACACTGATATGCCAAAGCGTAATGTTGGTCATGTGCCATTCTCACCTTCTCCTTGGCAAAAGCAGCCCTTGAATCCACAGACAAAACCCAATTACAGATAACAATGTGCTAATCTCTGTTCCCAGGGAGCAGAGAGGCGGTCTGGAGAGAGATAGCGAAGCCGCAAGGCTGAAACGCAGACCAGATACAGCCTGTATGACAGACCTTGTGTTTTTTCGTCTCCCTCACTCCTTCCTGCTAAAATCACGCTCCCTTCGACCACCCCATCTCTCTCCCACCCCCCGACCCCACACTCACACATACACACTCATCCTGACACTTTCACCACCCTGAATCTTTTACCCTTTTACAGCTAATCTTTAAATGTAAATTCTATGACGGGAAAATAGAGGAGGCAAGAGATAACAGGTTACATCTTCACTCCTGCACCCTATCGTCTTCTGCATCACTGAAAAGCACCTATTCAATAAGATTACCTTCTGGCAGAGTGCACGGCGACACACCGCGGCTTTGTATTCATTAAACACACATCCCAGCTTATCTGAAATATAAAGGGGCTTGTCAGGATGGCACATTGTGTGTGTGTCTAAGGGGAAGGCAATGTGCATTAGGGCGATTACAATATCAGCCTGGTCCAGATGGAGGCAGGAAAACAAACAGAGGGGGAGAGAGAGAGCAAAAGAGAGACAGAGACAGAAGACAGAGGTAGTTTAGCGTGCGCGTGACTGCATTTGTGTGCGTGCGTGAGTGAGTGTGGCTGATGTGAGTGAAAAAGAGTATGTGTTGGAATAAGAGAGGAAGGGAGAAAAAGAGAAGTTAATTGGCAAGTGAATCTTGGATTAACAGAAAGAGGGAGAGAGGAAGACAGATAGTGAGCAAGGCTGGAGAGTCTGGACACCTGTCAGCTGGAGCAGTGGTTTGTTTAGTTAAGCCTGGTGTGGACCACAAAGACAGCTTGGGTTCAGATTTACTCCACTGCAAGTTCAGATCTGACTTCATAGTAATCCCTGTTGTTTTAAGACATCACAAAAGCATTGTTTGCTATATTTATTGTCTTTAAACGTCATATTCATCAGTTTCAAGGATTTTAATAATTTATTACATGATCAGAAAACTGATCCATGGAAAAACTTGATCAGAAGATTTGACAAATTTGTTTTGTAAAAAAGCCCCATGTAAATTCTTACACATCCTCCCTTGACTTTATATTGCCTCATTATACTGTGCACTCCAGCCCCACGACACAATAAAAACCACTCATCCTCTTCTCTCACAATATGCTTTCATGTTTTATGAAATCCAATAACCACACGCTAAATTCCTCTCGTTGAGAAATTTGTAGCCATTATGCCCCCTATCGATCCGAAGCACGGATTCTGGGAGACGATGGCTGCCTCAATCATTCATGGTCTGCTCTCCACAGAGACTCACGTCGAGTCAAATCTACAGCCCTCGCAAATAAGGGGTCTTTCTCCCCCTGACAAATCCCAACATCTCGTGTCGCTTATTTACAGTGCAAGATTGAGTGTGTCAGCAAGTCCAACAGTAGCCCTCAATGAATATAAAGAGCCTCATACATGATATAGCTCAATGGAAAGAGATGCGAGTGAAATACCGCTAATGTGTTTTGGGAATGTTTCCCTTAAGAGCTAAAACATTAAGAGAGCATATAATGCACTTGGCTGATGTCGCATAGCTGAACTTGCTTACTTTTCTTCTTTTGTTATTACACTTTTTATTAATCCAGAGAAATTATATGGTCTGTCAAATTAGACCCTTTTCCACATATACAGTTATGTTTCTGTATCCTCATAAATGTGCATGAAAGAGAGACTGTGAAGCAATGAGACATACTGTGCAAGTCTGGTGAGAATGTCTTCTAGTTTATGTATGGGGCTAATGACATCACTAATGAAATGAGTTACTGCAGTGATAACAGCCTTGGCTTTCGGCCAGAACGTCTGCAGTTCGTCATTTAAAATACATAGTAAGCACTTAACTACAAATGTTTTTACACTGCTGTGTTTAAGGTAAGCACATTTATCAGTGGAGGGACATGCAATGCTTGTCGTTCACAAACATGACCAAAAAAAGAAAAGATGCATGTTTAATTAATTATGCATGATGCATATTTATAGATCATCCATTCGGAAAATATTTATGAAGTAAAATATAAGCTTAAACCATTAGTAGTAAACATCTCCCAGACATATTCGAAAATAATGAATGAGTATTTCCATATCTCTCCCTCACACACAGCTGTGCGTGTTGGTGTGGGCAGCCGAGTCATCTCTTCATTATGCTGTGGCAGTGTCTGGTTTCATGCGTTTGACCCATATGAGGCCAGTGGGAGTGGAGGAGAGGGGAACAGGTGTGAGGCAGGCAGGCTGGTGGCTGTGCAGATGGCCTCAGCCAGAGGATGTTGCTGCCTGCTAATGCTGGCTTCAAACACACACACACACACACACACATACAGTGCTTATCGCTTACCGAACCCTCACCTCTAGCCACCACACACCATGTTTGCCTTTAATCAAGGTACGTTCACAACCTGCACTGTCCCTTGGTCTCCAGTTCGAATCTCATGTTGACAGGAGCCCTTAATGAGGTGATGACCAAATCATAGTGGAGAGGCATAGTTACAGCATGCTGGTCATTGCCTCCATTTGACCAGCATAGCCTCCATCTTCTGAACTACACACACATATTATATATATATATATACCGCACACACACACACATTGTGTGTTTATATATATATAAACACACAATGTGTGTGTGTGTGTGTGCGTGGTATATACATATATGAGATAAATTAGATATACATATATCTCAATAGAGAATAACATATCTTCAAATATCTGTAGAAATGATGCCTTTCAGAAATAAAATGCAAATCTACTTGATTACTCTATGATGAGAAAATGTTGAGCTGAGAATGAGCATCTTTCATTAGAGAACAGCATCTCCTAAATTCCTGTTTCTGCTGTTGTTTTTTTGCCTTAAATACACACTGACTGCCTGTGAGAGCAATGGAATTGAAAATGAAATCTAACCATTTATGTTTCTGCATTTGGCAGACACTTTTATGCAAAGAGACTTACACGGCATTCAAGACACACATCGACATTCTAATCAATTCTTGCCTTCCCTGGGAATCAAACCCATGACCTAGGCGTTGCAAGTGCCATGCTCTACTGTTTGAGCTACAGGAAAGCTATTTCATTTTCATTTTAACCACCCTGCCTTAAACTTCAGAAACTCAACTCTTCAGTCAAGAGAGAGCTTAAGCGCTGAGAGTGGACTATTCACATCGTGATGGACTGAGAATGTGAGCTTGACAATTGTAAGAGGAGCAGCTTTTAAAAAGCTGGCTCAGACACAATTGACAAGCGCATCTTCTCAATCCATTGTGATGTCACGGTTGTCGATATGGCTTCTCAATCAAATGCGATATCACAACTGCCAGACTCATCTTGTCAGTTCAGTGTGTTGTCACAATCATAAATGAATTTGAACAATACATTTTATATCACAATAATCTGATGTGATATGCCACTTGTTAAATTCACTTTAATCCATTGCGACGTCACAATTGTATATGGTTCACTATTGTTAAAGACATCTCTTCAATTGTTCTATCACAATTAGCACAGCTTCTTAATCCAAAGTGATATCCCAATTGTCAAAGAGTCTTCTCTCACTTGATCTATTAACATTTTAAAATCCATGTCTCACACCTGATGTTTACCTGTGCTTGTAATCAAACATTTGATTGGACCACATTTACTCACTCATGAGAAGCTGGCCAGCAACAATCCTCAGGCTTTAATGTGTTTATAGACGGAGGTGATATTGCATTCGACCAACAGATGACATGTTGATTGTCAGTTAATGTTTAACTAATTGACTTCATATGTTTTTATGGATGTTACTGCATGTCTCTTATTAAAAAAACATTCTTGTGAAAAAGAAAAGTATGAATAATAAATCTAAAGAATGCATTAAAGACCTAGTTTTGTTGGATTTGTGAGCCTGAAAACTGTAAAATAATGAATTTACTGAGCACGTGAGATTATAGACAGAGCTCATTTATCATATTCACAAGAAGAAAAATCATAATATAGTATTGACAATCTACAGCCACATATTTCTCCCTCTTACACAATATGATCCTTCAGTTACGGAAAAAATAACACATGAGAATATCTCAAAACGAGAAAGAGTACGCGTAACATGAGAGAAACGCTTTGTATGATTGTTATTTTTTCTTTATGAGTAGAGTTAAACGTCAATTTTATTCAGATTTAAAGCGGCTAACGATTACTACAGTAAGTGACCATTTAACTTTTTATGGTGAAATATAATTAACTGCATTTTAATATTTATTGTTTGCGAAATACGGTTCAATTTGTGAATAATATTAAATGAAGCGATGTAGGCAAAACGATACGACTTCTAGCGATATTTTGCGAAATAAAAATAATAAAGTGTTTGTCATTTACCCATACGCACAATAAAACATTCTAATAAAATTAATATATGTGGATAAAGTGCACAGACTAGTAGTAAATATTCATCTGAGATCACGAGAGAAAAAAAAACATGAAGAGAAATGCGCGACTTACACTGAAAAGAGGTAGAAATTCCCACCATGCGTAACGGCGTTGTGAGAGAAAAAAATTAATTTCCTGTCCTCGACTCCGGTCGATATATTAGTAATGTTTCTCAGTCATAAACATGTACTTCCAAGACGAATAAGAGAGTGTGTCCGTCAAACTCCAGTGCACAGCTCTAGAAACGCTCCGGTGCGCTCAGAGGGACGGGGAGCTCGAGGCTCGGATGAAGCTCAACCTGACAAGCGGAGGATGCTGTGTTTATCTCGAGCTCAACTCATTTAGTGCGGCGTTTTGCGTACTGTCCGAGCGCATACACACGAAAACGTTTGATCCTGGTGTGCGACAGGAGTCAGAAATACTTCAAGAACAGCGAAGTAGTGATGAAAACGGGTTCTTCCGAGGAGCCTCTAACGCCCGCCTGGCTGCTTAGAGAAGCTGTGGTACTTTGCCTCTAGTCGGCGAGCTTCGGCGGGAAACCCAGGTGCAGAGTGGGCGGGGCTTTCTCTGGCGGTGGGCGGAGCCTGATACAACAGGCATGGATATAAATGTGTACAGGTTATGGGATAAGATAAACAGCTATAGAGCGGACCATATGAGATTATATGAGAAAAGGATCGGATAATAATGGATAAGGCTTGTTGTGATCTCTCTCTCTCTCTGTTACACAGCTTGCTATAACTTAAAGGAAAACACCTGATATAAACATCTGTTAGGACAGCACTAAATACTACGGAAGATATTTCCACTTCAGAGTAAAACAATAAAAATGTAATTATGACAATTTAAAATATTAAATAAAATCACACTGTGAGATATTAAATTGCAATTGTGGGATATAAAGAGGAATGTAGAAGTTACTTTTTTTACAATGAGGTGGAAACTAGCTTCCAAAATATAAAAATTTAAATGGAGTTATACGTGTTACATGATATCAGACATACTGTAAAGCCCAAAGTATAATTTGTATGCATATGATGCTTGTGATGCAAATTTTGTCATCAGCACTGTACATGCTATTATACACATGCAACCTGAATTATCTTACCATGCATACTAGCATGTATGCATGAGCATTACATTTTGTACACAAATTAGTTTCACAGTCAAAAAAGAAACAGAGGAGAGCGAACAAAAACAACAACAAAACTGGAGACAGCAACAACAATGGATTTATACTCATGAAAATGAGTACAAAGAACTTTGTTGTTCATAACTTTTGGAGAGAAATAGCGCAGACACTGAATAATGAAAATTTCTGATGCACATGTGATGACTCCTTGCGTTTGTGCACACTATCAAATGCGGTATGAAAGCCTATGCGCTCGACTGTGCACAATCGGTACTTGTGAAAAAATAAATAAATTAAATATACTTTGGGCTTAAATTATGAATGCTCTTAAGTATAGGTACTCCTCCCAGTGATGAGTCAAAATGAAAGGGATCAAAGGAGACATAGAAACACATTGTAAAAGCCTATGTGTCTCAGCTAACCACTTGAGATCGGATCACCCAAGATCTTAATACCAGGTGTAAACAGGGCCATGGATACCCCCAACGTACACCCAAGCCAAAACAAGAAGAAAAAAGACGGATTTGTAGTCAATCAATATGAGTTTTTCAATGACCCCTTCTTCAACTTTTACATTTGGTCCCCCCTCAATCTGGAATATTTGGTTACATCCTTGGGCAAACACTTCCCCGACCATCTGGACTTCATCTCGGCCCGCCGAGCCAGGAAAAGCAGAAGCGCCGTTTACAGCCCGATGATAACAGCCTCTTTCACACAGACGCCGTTCATGAAGTTAATGCGTCGCAGACTCTCTCTCAGATCTCGCTTTTAACCCCAACTCGACCCATGCGTTGTATGCTCCAATTGAGATATATATATTCTTGAAGGGCTTATTTTACAATAAGGTTTTGCAACAAGATTATGAAATCATTCTGGCAGCTACCATTAACTTTGGCCACAGTTCAAAATGTGATGTCTTATAGTCATGTTAACAATGTTTTCCTCTTGTTTCAGTTGCTCAAATGAGGATTTATTTGTGTAATTGAAAAGAATGAGCTTAATTCAGGGTATTTACTTTCTCATTTGAGTAGTTACGGTTTCTCTGCGATGATGAAAAGTCTGGAATTCTGACAAGGCATCTCTCACCGGAGCTCGTGATGTGCAGCTTTGAGCCTTTGTTCCTCTCAGACAAAGACAACTCGGTGAGATGCCTCTCAATTTGGGAGCCTGCGAGCCGTCGGCTGAATGAAACACGCTTGTGTCAGATCAGCACAAACAGACCCGACCCTCTGTTATCACAAGGACTCAATACGATCTTTTTTGTGCACAGCGTGCGTTAGAGAAAAGCTTCTTGTGGCAATCACAGGACAACATCTTGACACCGGAGGCAAAAAGGATGGTGGTTTAGGAAACCTGCAGGGGCACGAGCGGGTGTCGTGTCCACTGATAACAGAACAAGAGACCAGGAAACACACAGTGCTGTTTTTGCCGCTGGGGTTCCTGAAAGTTAGCCGCCCTGGGCGACGGGCCGCACACACACAGGATACCTCGCCTCTGTTGAGGGAAAAACATGCTGGGTCTGACACACACACAAACGGCCACACAGACTTCCTGCATTTCCCCACCTACCGGTCAGCCACCTGTGGCATGCATGCAAACACGGAGAATCAAGCGTCTGTCTGGGAGCTCTAAAACAAAAGCAAAAAATATGCTAATGGTCTGTGTTGACATTGTGCAATGCATTTATATTTACATATTAATTTAGCAGACACTTTTATACAAATTAGGAATACAACAAAGCAATTCATCTTAGGAACGAACTTGTATAAAATTGTCTTCCATTTCAGCCATTACGGTTGCAACAAAAATGTACAATTCATATCCTTAAGATAATTAACCCTTTAAAGTCTGACATAAAAAAGTAGTAAAATAAATAAAATTAAAAGTTTACATGTGTTTGATACATTAGGCTTTTTTAAATAGTTTGATTTTAAGAATATGGCGCTTATATTGAGTTTTATTCAGATGGCTAAATTTAAGTGCAATTGTTGTTATTGATATGGGCAACTGAAGCATAACCAGGGATCATCACGCCTCAAAAACATGCATAGACTAAAAAGAGCCAGCACACTCTTAAAAAGTAGGAAACCCAACAAAACAAACAACTCTTTGAAAAAAACATATTTTTGATTGATTTTATCATGTGATAACTACACGCCTATAGATTGAGCAGGTAATTCGCATGAGCGTGACATGACCGTTTTCACTAATTCACGTTTTGTAGTTTACACAGAGGTGATAACGGTATCGTTCTCAAAAACCTTCACTTTGAATCCCACTTTCAAAAGTTTGCATTTTCAAGCTTCCAAAATGCTGTTGTCATGTAAATGACAGCCAAATGCATAAAACATTTTCAGTTTTTAGTCGAAAGCCGTGCCATGTAAATGGCCCCTCAGTAAGACAATTTTTAAATGACAATTTTTATGATCAAAGCTCTATAGATTTTATTGTGTGGTTGACCTAAAATTATTTTCTTCATGTTGCATTTCTGCTGTGAACCTTTGGAAAAATAAAATAAAAAATGGGCATCATCTTCGTAAATAAAGAGCACAAAACAAAATAACAGAATAAAAGCGGGGTGATGAAATATTGGATTTTTAAAACATTATAAACTCCAGAGTGCCTCATGCTGTTTAATCCTCCATTGGAGTTGCTATTATCCTTAATGGAAAATAACGTCAATATCAACTGAAAGTGCACACTTTACTGTTGTGTCCTATTTTTGCTCATTTAAAGTTTGCACTGAACTGTCCAATGTTTTGCAAATGAAATGTATTATTGACAAGATATGTACAAGTTAACTCTACAGCTACAAAATAGTTTCTGCAAAAGTCATGACTTGTAAGGGATTTTTCTTCCTAACAGATAGTGCCGGCTCACAGCTCACATGGCATATTATTGAATTCAAATTCCGTCTGGCAGCTCCCTTTTCCTGAGAGTGAAAGGGAGAATCTAAGTGGGAAGAAACTGACAAGCACTTCTACCTCTGCGATAATGTAATTAGCGGGCCGTTCTCCAGAGTTTCGCCTAATTCTCCAACCAAATTCGTGTCAGAAGGCTGTATATTACTGGATGATGTTTCACACCTTCCTTTTTCTCCACAAATCAACAAATCACACTTGCCTTTACATTTACGTCATGTTTTTGTTTTTTAAATTCCCTCAGACAATTCCTTAGATAAATCAACCAACAGGCCTCTCTTTGTGTAAATGAAAACATGGAGGAAAGCAATACAGTACAGTCCTGCTCTTGGGTATATCATAAGGCAGATCAGTCCAAAGTGGCAGATATATAAGTCTCTCAGTGCTGAAGTTTGGAGATCTGGGGGCGTCCTCTGG
This sequence comes from Rhodeus uyekii, assembly GCA_037043235.1. NCBI lineage: Eukaryota > Metazoa > Chordata > Actinopteri > Cypriniformes > Acheilognathidae > Rhodeus > Rhodeus uyekii. Next base: position 4,925,270 of record JAWRVZ010000033.1, read on the forward strand.
GTGCTGGGATCTGTACAGTTCTTTTTGAAGTGCACACATGTGAAAAACACATCTTAGCGCCGTCAACCAGCCCAGCTCCCATCGGCAATAAAAGTTGACAGACAAGATATATGAAGTGTAACGTTGCCCTGCCTGTCAGTCACAGATGTGTAAACACACATACACACTCACACACAGTCTTTCTGAGCCCTGCTCCTTGAAATATGTCCCCGAAGTCATGCCATGAGAATGAAAGACAGTGTATTGATTTGCCCAGACCTGCCTTGTTTCAACAACTGGAAGTGCTCTCAGTCAAATGGATTTCCCACACATCAGGAGAAGCCTGTCTCTGATGCAGACAAATTAAGAAGCCAGGAAGAGGAAGCATGAACACAATCTGGCATACGGTACATATGAGGACACCCCTTACACATTCACACACAAACTTTAGACAAACATGATTTAAGGTAGCTAAGGCCCGCTCTTGGAATAGTGTTAGTTTGCATCGGGAGAAGACATTAACATACGAGAATCACCTAAGTGAAATGGGATATTAACAAATATGTTTTTATGCATTTAACAAGGGAGTATTTTGAGCTTGTGTTTACAGGCTTGGCCTACCTTAATTCACATAATCCAAGAAGCAAAATGTTTCTTAACAGACAAAACTTGAGAGTCAACATTTTAAACCATTTCAATTCTATAATCTGACATTTTTGAGAATGGAACAAGATATTTAAAGAGAGAGAGAAAAAAAGTAAGACAGACATTTTCCATCAATTCATTGTAACATGTTAAGTTGGTGTTAAGTACAAAAATGGAGTCAGGGATTTGAAAAAAGGGATTGGTGATGGCATCTGAAAGAAAGTTTACACATTTTGACATTTTTTCCTTTGACGGCCATCCAAAAGTAGGTGCATTCTGTTGTTATAATTTAGTCATATAATTATAATATATTTAGATATAGATTTAGAGATATTTTGTGTACATTTTACCATTTTTTGAAGGCTCTTAAAAGTGTGAAATGGAGTTATATTTATATCTGTCTTTTGTCATTGATGCCCAAGTCCTTCATGCTTAGTCACGTTTGAATCCAGCGTGGCCATAACCCAAAATAGAAAAATCTTGCCTTGGATTCATGAGTAATTACAATGGATAGCTTTCTTTAAGCATTATAGACCTCCATGGTTCTAAAGGCTCCATGTGTTTCATTCTTAGTCTATTATTGCAAGTCGCTTTGCTAAGAAAGTGTCTGCTAAGAACATAAATGGTAATTTAATATTTAAGTCTTTAGGCGGAACTTGCTTTGGCTGAGTCTAACATGATGGTAGCTATGCACAGTAGCCATTGGAATGAATGAGCTCTGCAGACGATTTATGTGTAGAGTACAACAGACTCTCAAATAGACTGCTCGAGTCTAGAGACTTCCCACGCTCTACAATTAATGTAGTAGTTCATATAAAACTGAAAGTACTGTCATTATTTATTTTCATGGAACACTAAAGGTGAACCTTTGAAGAATAGGAACTCTTGGCCATTCAATATAATGAAAGTAAATGAGGACTGGGACTGGCAAACTTTAAAAAGAACCATAAAAATATCATTAAGGTATCATAAGAAGTAGATCAAATGAATTTCACACTATATTTCCAAGTTTTGGAAGTCATACGATAGTTTTGTGAATGGAAAGGACTTCATTATTCTCTGTTCATTTTCCAGTGAGCTGTTAACTGTTGCATCTGAACTATCAGTCAGAGAACAAATCATTCAGACAGATTTTGAATGACTTTGAACTGAATCAAACATCAATATTTATATATTTTTTCATCATATTATAAAGCCAGGATACTCATCAAAAAGTAAACCATGGATTAAACATTTGGGCCGGCCAATGGCAATTTTCATTTTTGAGTGAACTATCGCTTTAAACTTGCCATAGTACTTTTCCCACTGGTAGACAGGAGAAAGAGAAAACGAGAAGCAAAGAAAACAGAGACTTTGTTTGGGAGGAGAGAGCTGTCTCTGGCTGAGGAAAAGAGAAAAGGAAAGAAAAGGAGAGACCAACAGCAGAGGAGCGATGCTGCCAAAGGTAGGTCTGATTGGCAGCATCACTTCTCACCATTCATCACACAGGAACTCCAGACTTCCCAAATCCTTCAGCAGATGGAGCGGCCACTCGGTTTAAACACCTGATATGAAGCCATCCGTCATGCTGTAATGCGGCAGTTGGGTTTGCAGCTGGGCCCCCGATACAGTGCGGCATGGCTCTGCCGGGCTTGGAAAGTAGCCTGAGTGCACCCGTGATGGACTAGAGCCAGGCAGGCTGCACTGCACCATGCTCTCCCCTGATAGCATTCACAGCCCTCCACTGGACCATGGAACAGGTGGATGTGTGAGAGAGAGAGTGAGTGACTTCATGTGTAGTGGAAGGGAGGCAAGGTTGAAGCAGAGCGGAGTATAGAAAAATGCACACAGCTTCCTGAGTTGAATACCAATGATTTGAGAACCCCAAGAACTGCACAGCAACTCTACACAAATAAATAATCATTACTGTCCTTTAGTCAAGCATAGAAAAAATTGCACTTTATTTCATCAAAATAAACCAGGCGCAGTGTTGACAAGGACAAGGCCAAAGATCACTCTGTCCTGCAGATTGAGTGAAAATAACAGACTGGAAGCTTTAAAAGGAGGGTGGTGCTTGTTCTTTCTCTGTTAACCATGGTTACTTGCAAGGAAACACAAGCAGTCATCATTGCTTCGCATAAAAAGAGATTCACAGGCAATGATATTGCAGCTAGTTAGATTGCACTAAAATCAACCATTTATTAGATCATCAAGAACTTCAAGGAGAGAGGTTCAATTGTTGCGAAGAAGGCCTCAGGGCACACAAGAAGGTCCAGTGAGTTCCAGGACTGTCTCCTAAATTTGATGTAACTGTGGGATCATGGCACCACCTCTGAAGAGCTTGCTCAGGTATGGCAGCAGGCAGGTGTGAGTGCATGCTTGCAGAGTGAGGCGAAAACTTTTGGAGGATAGCCTGGTGTCATGAAGAGCAGTAAAGAAGTCACTTCTCTCCAGGAAACACATCAGGGACAGACTGAAACTGCAAAAGGTACAGGGATTGGACTGCCGAGGACTTGGGTAAAGTTGTTTTCTCTGGTGAATACCCTTGCCGATTGTTTGGTTCATCCGAAAAAAAGCTTGTCTTGGAGCAGCTTGGAGCACTTTGCCTTAAGGCAAAAGTCATTACTAAGTAGAGGAACAAAACATTAAAGTTTTGGGTCCATGGCCAGGAAACTCCCCTGTCCTGAATACCATTGAGAACTTACCATGGTCAAACCTCAAGAGGTGGACAAACAAACCCCCACAAATTCTGATAAACTCCAAGTATTGATAATGCAAGAATGGGCTGCCATCAGTCAGGATGTGGCCCAGAAGTTGATTGACAGCATAACAGTGCAAATTGTAGAGGTCTTGAAAAAGAAGGATCAACACTGCGAATATTGACTTTTGGCATAAACTTGTCTATAGAAGACTCATGAAATGCTTGTAATTATACTTTAGTAGACCATCGGAACATCTGACAAAGATCTAAAAACAATGAAGCAGCAGACTTTGTGAAAATGAATATTTGTGTCATTCTCAAAACTTTTGACTATAGCTGTGTGTGTATGTATATGCTGCACAAGTTTGGGGCCTGTAAGATTTATTAATGGTTATGAAATTTTATATAATTTCCTGTAACTCAAACAGCAGAGCATGGTGTTTACAGAGCATGTGTATTTGAAATAGCTGTTTTCTGTTTTATAAAAAAAAAATTTTTTCCTGTAATGGCATAACTTTCAACAGCCATTATTACTCCAGTCTTCAGTGGGATGAGGGAACTGGAGAACAAGTCGGCCTCCTTGGCCGCCATGTGGGATCGGAAGATCGGGACAGCCTCTTCGGCCATGATGGGTGTATAATGCCCACCACATAATAAAGTATTCATTGTTTTTTCTTTTCATGCAGTTAGCTTAGTAACATGCTAATGTCAAAGTGACATCAACTGGAAGTCAAGTTCACCGCAGTGAACAAACTATCTCGCAAACTCTTAACTAAGATGTTTTGTGATGGTTAGGATGCTAGAAGGCAGCTGAGTATGTTGGCAGGTTTACTTCTGAAACAGACTTAAGAAAGTGTCTTTTTCTGTATCTTTCACACACATGCATAAACACACACCCACACAATGTGTGTATAGTGAATCTCTCATTAGTTGGAGCTCTGCTGCAGGCTCTGTGGAAGCCTTGAGTCTGAGGACTAATTTGTCAACAAAAACAATTAGGGGGAATGATCCATTACACTGGTTTTAATGAATACAGTCAGGTCACAACACTAAAAGTGACAACGGAAAGGTCATCACAGCACCACTCAGATACCCACCCTCATACCCACCCATGTCAGACTGTGCTGAATGAGCTGCTTATGAAAACCGTAATTGTTCAATACTTAAACACAGCATGAACATGGATGTCTAAGAGTTCGTAAAGATAGAATTCCAGCTATGAATACAGCTAATAAAAAAAAAGAGTCAACGCCGTTATCTACAGTTTTTCATTACTGAGTTCACAAACATTTCATGTGAGAGCTTTGTTTATTTCTATGACCTTGGCGAGGCCTTAGTGGATATCTAATAGAGACAGTGGTTGCTGTAGCTATGGCAACCATGACTACTATTTGTGGAGGATTCTAACTTTTGTTTGATTTTAATGGGAATGTCTTTACCCAGTTAAGCTTGGCATTGCTTCAAGTATTTTTGAGAGCAACAATGTCTACATATCAAATGAGTGTCTTAACTACAGTTAATTAAAAACTCCAATTAAAAGCATATGTATTCCTACATGCACGGCAACCTTTTTGGTTAAAGTGAATTGCTTCGAATAATAGCATATTTGATCAGCTTTGATCTGCTTTTTTGAAAACAATATCATTAGCATTTTAATCTATTGCTGATGTACGCAGGCTAACAAAGTCGACTGAGCATATAACATCAAAGTGCCAATTGAAGTCGATCAATACTGCATTAATTACGGCAGGCAAATTGAGTTCAACGTGCAATTTTACAAATAAATAAACAAAATAATAATGTTACCATTAAAAGCTAATTTTGCTCTCGAGGACACTTTCCCAAGCTTCTCTCCTCCCTGTCCTTGTCTCTCCATTATCTGATGTCAGGCTTTAACTATGTAGAAAAGAGCTTTTTTGTCACGGATCATTGCTTAGCCTTTACAAATGCTTCATCTCCACCCCATCACAGACCTTTGTCGTCTGTCTGCTGTCTGATGGAGGAAATGACTCACATTTGTGGACTCTCTACCTTCCCCCCACTTTTATGAAATACATTTGAAAGCAGGTGAAAAAGAGGGTGGATGGGCTACAGTTAAAATAGTGTATGCTAGTAGTAGTCAGTTTTACAGGTGTTGTTTGTAGACTGATGATCAACAAAAAGCTTTTTTTTAAAAAGCAGACAATGGCTATTCTCAGACAAGTACACCTTACTATCGTGTCAGAATATTATTTCGACATTCTGCACAATATGCAAATTGTCCGTATGCAAAGAATACATTGATGACCTACAACATTTTATTGCATGTAATACTGTATCTCACAATGCCTCATCAGTCTGCCTCAACCTGACAGTCAATTTCCAGTGTGATGCATGAAACAGTAATAATATCAGTTGTGAAATCTAGCATATTTCTTGACTTATCCTAACGAATTTTAGCAGATTGCTGAATGTTAAAGAATTAGATTTAAAACGTCTAGGTTGCTAATCTAACCACCATTCCCCGAAGAAGGTAACGGAGATGTTATTTTGGGATATTGGCAATTGCCCTCACATAGTCATAACCTACCCAGTGCCTCATGTAAGCCTGAGGAGGTAGTCCTCCAAAAGGAACAGAGCGTACTCTGGGGACAGTTATAGCTGCAGTTCCTTTATCATGACATTTCATGAGAAAGTGTACTTCAGATCTCAATTCTCATTGTTCTTTTTAGCCAGGACCTGTGTTGTTAACGCTGGGGAAACAAGCCTAGTCCAATGGAAAGAGACACTACGGAGACCAGACCCTGCCAAAAGTGAGGTAACCTGTAGTGACTACACATAATGGACTGACCCATGGGGCAGTGCTACATGTGGAAGAGCTCTGCAACGGGTCCGGTATTCATATATGGGATTTACAAAGATGGAAAGCACAGAATATGGGCATCTGACCCAGTACAAGGACTAACCAGCCGAGCATGGACAAAAGTACTGGACCTGACCTCAGACATTTTTTACTGCCAAAGGATGCTGAAGAAACTCGATTCAGGGTTCACAAAGTGGGGAGCTCACCTGAAGAGCAGGTAGAGTTAAAGGGGATTAGCTCTGTCGTGTACTGAGTTCGGGTGGTAGGCCTCTTAAGTCCTCTGCTTTCCATCTAGAGACCACACGTGGAGGATCCAGAGGACTGGATATGGGTGCCATATGGTACCTAAAGCAGTTCCTGCCTAAGGGGAATTCACCAGGGAGGGGGTGTCACAAGGAGCATCGATTCTGAGAACCAGGTCTGGGTGGGCCAGTACGGCGCAACCATCAAGACCTGCTCCTCGTCCTCCCTAACCTTGCACATTGTCTGTGCGAGGAGGCTCACTGGGGGGAACGCTTACTTGCGAAGGCCCAGGGCCAGCTGTGTGCCAGTGCATCCGTGCCAAGAGACACCTTGGTCAGTGAATAGAACAACTGGCAGTAGGAGGCAAATAGGTCTACCTGGCCCATCCCTGAATCAACTCTAGATCAACTGGACCACCTGGGGATGGAGTCTCTATTCTCCTGGGAATTTGCGCTGTTGCAAGAGCGTGTCGGCCACACAATTGAGCCTGCCCGGAAAGGCGGGCAGAAACCTGAGCTGCTGCTGACTTCAGAGGAGTCATAGGATAGTGGGTGAGTTGTGACATGCAACATATGTGCTCTCCTCCTTGGTGGATGATGAATTCAATAGGTGCAGTGTTGTCTGTGCAGATCAGCATGTACTTGCCCTGAAGCAGCGGTCGGGCAGGGCATACCGCCCTGCCTGCAACTCCAGGCAATTGGTATGCCAGAGCAGTCGATGACCCGTCCAGGAGCCTGAATCAGCATGCCCATTGCACACAACTCCCCAATCTGTTCTGGAGGCATCTATTGTAAAAACAACATGCCTGGACAATTGTTCTAAGGGTCCTCCAGCCCGTAGAAAGGCAAGGTCAAACCAAGGGCTAAATATTTGGCGACAGCTCAGTGTGATGCCCTGACGGAGCTTGCCATGGTGCCTATGCCCTCCTCCCTGTTTGGCAGAAACTACTAACATGTACTGCTACTGCAAAAATAGCATTTATGAAATTACCCATAGCGGATCTTTACAGGTGGAGCTGGGAACGGTTGCGTGTTTCAGAGGAACACTGACCAACTATTTATGGCTGCAGATGGAACAGGAACCAATCAGCTTGTGCTATGTAGTTAAATATGTAATTGCCAGCAGATTGCATTAAGAACCCATCAGCATGTGCCACTTATATATAGCAACTGAACATATAGCATACTACTGTTTAAAATGTGCATTGTGCCGAAATGTAACGTAAGCATTTCTAAAATAGTATGCAGTGTTAAGTGTTGCCTGGCACTGTATTTAGTAAGTATTTAAGGAGAGTTGATAAATATGATTTTCCTTGAGCTTTTGACATATAAGGGTCACTAAACTATAAGATTATTCTATAAGTTTTAGAAATGAAAACATCCTTAGTCCCAAAACAGTAAGTTTTATTGTAATCAAACCTAAAGAACGTCTTGTTGTGGAATGTCCTATCAAAGATAGGCGAAAGAAAAAAAATCAACGCCTACTTCATCATTGCAACTTTGGCCCTGCCCAGGAAATAAGAGAAAAACTAAAAATAACAACCTTCCAAAGGATCCTCATCCTCATCCTCAAGGAACGTGGTTATTTATTTTCAACAGTGCAAACGTCTCAGTTGAGCATTATTTGTTTGGCCAGTAGATTTCACTGTGGAGTCTTTGGTAAATCATTCGCAATTTCGGCGTAGGTTTTGCAAACAAACCTTTAAGATATGGACTCAACAGTATTACTACTACAGTAACTGTGTTAATTATAATGCCTGATCTGTGACCAGTGATTTCTGATTTGATCCATGTACAGTCAACTTCTCCTTTCCGTTAGTAGGATGAAAATGTTCTGTTATTTATTTAAACTGTGATTAAATTATATACAGAAAGATATTACAATCGCTGGAGCTGTCAATCAAACAGCATGAGTTTATCAGTGACTGATTTCTGGACTCTCGCCAAAACTCCCATTAAAATCAATGAATCTCTTATTTAGATTGTGTTTGATGAAAGCATTCTTTAGAGTGCCGAAATCGAGTTGCAATGACGAGATCACTGAATTCATGTGCTCAACGTGTCTGTGATCAGCAACAGTGCTCATCACTGCAACCTTTCATACCACAATCTAAAGTTACAAATATAATGCGTTATATTATAAATATAGAGTTCAACATCATATGCAAAGATGTTAGCCAATCAGAGAAGTGGGCATATATATTGAATTCTCACAGCAGATATGCCCCTTCCAACAGACCGTTCAAACTAGAGGGCTAAAATTAGGGTTGGAAAAATGCCTTGACAATCATGACAATTTTTGATGTAAAAATCCTACTAACATTTTAAGTGCAGCATTATAAAGGAAACATTATAAAACAATAAAACAATGCAGTTCATGCATTCTTTAAACTCATCTTTGATCACCATAATGAGATTTAAAAATGTTTTGCCTTAAAATAGCTTGAATGCAACTCTACACCCTTGTTTCATTTAGTATACATGGATGAATATGCAAATTAACCCTGCCTCCACTCACTCATACCAGCTCAGATTTCCAACTTTTCTGTAGTAACTTTTCTGTCAATGCTGCACAATGGCAAGTGGAAATACTGATTTAATTCACCCATATATGTTTGAACCAGAAACTGATTCAGAAGAAGAGGAAGAGCGAATTATACAGGGTCGTCTACGAGTCAATATATCAGACTTGGGTCTAACGGGTTTTATGTATTGCTCTTTATAACGTCGGACACATAACGGTAATTAATAAGATTAGCCTTTTGTTTGACTACGCTATAAAACAGCTAATAATGTGTTAATATTACACAAGCCATGTTCCCATTTGCCATCTCAATCTGCCTTCTAAAAATCAGTATCCTTAGAAACGCTTTGAACAACATATACTGTAGTTCATATAGGCATATAGTTCATCATAACATTATAATATACATCATATCCATAATTCACTCGCTATATTGCTAAAAGTACCCGACTTTTTATATCTAGAAAAAAATGTACCAGAATAACCTGGCTTCTTTTGAGATTCCCCTGCTTCACAACATAGTTACAATGTATTTGTGACGTAGAGAACAACTTGAATTATGAATTTGCACATGGTCTTCCTAAAAGCATATTAAAAACACCACATAGACATATATACAACATTAAAAACTTGGAGAACAGGCAGAGATGAAGCAACAATGCTGTGAAAAATGTGAGTTGTACTGGTAGTGTGGCCATCTAAGGTTGTGTCAGTACGATGGTGTTACAATTAAGCCATGGCTGATTTGTCTGATCAGGCATGTGAGCAGAGAGACTGGAGCTGTCAAATACAGGCTGAGCAATTTATTGAGGTGCAGCCACCTATGAAAGGAAATGTCATCAGAATCGGTGAAAAGCCATTATGTTAGAAGGGTAGAAAATGCTTTGAAGATAATAATGTACTCGGTAATTAAATGAATATGAATGCCAAGTGTCCATGCCACTTTGAGAGAGTCATTTTCTCAAAGAGATCATTTTCATATTGTCCAATCAATGGGGGAGGGCGGAAAAGCCTGAAAAATACTTTTAGTTCAACAAGGCCTTTTGGGTTTGTTGAGCACCAAGGTTAAAACAACAACACAAACCCAACTTGCATCTGGCCACACCTATACAACCACATGTGGAGTATTATGTGAAACAATGCAGGCAAACGTTGCTTTGCTGCACACGATGAATGAATTGATAGAGAAGCATTCAGACTCTTATCAGATAGCTTTTATTCTCTGGTCTGGTGGATCAGGCTATTTCATGCAGTGAGAGCTGTGCAGTAGGGAGATAAGGAGAGAGCTTCTACAAAGAGCTCAATTTATGAATGCGGTCAATATCCGAGGCATGCAACACTTAGTCACATCATCATGCTTCTCCAGCTGGATGTTATCAGAGCCTGACTACGACAAAACACGAGAAAGAAAGGGAGCGTAGAGCGAGGAGAGTGAGAGAGAGAGAGAGAGATTGCATTACTGTGAACAGTACACACAGTTGGACAATGCCACCCCCCCAGTGAGATAATTTCCTCTCAAAATTGCAATCAGAGCTGCCGAAACACTTCAGCAACAATATTAACTCAACGGCTCCTAGGGGGGAACTTTTTATCCCTCTGGTTTTTGCCAACCCATCCTTTCTTTTATTCTGTCGCGCAAAATTGCCCTGTTAATGTCCTCAACATTGATGTTTAATCATAAATTTAAAGAATGCTGAACAGAGGGCGTTTTTCGTTTTGAGAATAATAAACGTCCTTCAAAGCCTCATTGCACACACAAAAAATAAAATAACAGTGTGCATCAAAAGTACTTGAGCAGAAGTATTGAACAGACCCTTGAATACTTATTCTGATTACATGAAAATAGCTGTACATTTATAACAAAAACTTTACATTTTGTATCAGTTATAAAAATAACTGAACCATTGTCTAGACATTCTGAATTGTAGGACGCGTGAGGTTCATAACTCACCAGAGGACTGTATTGCTCAGATGTCGTTCTTTCATGAGACTAATGCTTTAAGTAGACATTTTTCCTAAAAAATTAAAAGATACATATAGAAAAATTTGAGTTTTTCACATGCAGACAGTATATAAAAGTATAAAAATTAAATTAATATAGAATTTGATCTTGAAAGAGTTTGTTGAGATCCATTACACTTTATTTTGCTATCTCTGCAAATATGAGTGACGTTTTTGACATTAAAACAATCAGTTTAATCAGTTTATGATTACCGGGGTCATTATCCATTTGCTTGCCATTGAATCTCATTATATGAAAAACAACTGAGATTATTTTTGAACTTAAACACTTTTCATTCCATTTGACCATTCATAAATGTTTGATGTTAAATATCAATGTTTGGTAGTCTTTGACTTGCAATTTTGTATCACAAGAAGATGTGTGATCATATCATATTGATACATCACAACATGACCTCTTAGCTGAATTAAAAGAACACAAATTTTAAAGATGCATTTTGCAACATTGCAGAAATATGTGGTAGGTTGCATCTATTTACATTTAGGATTTAATGTTATTTTATACAATAAATTTATGCAATATATGCATAAATATATGATTTAAGAATGGCATTTCAATGCATGATGTCAAATCTTGTCGTTTGCAGTGTCTGAAGAAACTTTGCATGCTCAGTCTAGTGTGACCCTGGCATGAGACACCGAAAAAGCAGTGAGACACGGCACAAATCAAAGACTAGCTTACCTGTCTAGCATACAATATGTTTACAATAAAAAACAGTTACAAGACAAACTTTTATAAAAATGTCTTTAATAGGCTGGATTAATGGTATAAAAAAATCAGCAAGATATGACCCAACAGTCACAGACACCAATCAAGCATTCGTGTAGATAGAAAAACAATTTAAAACTAGCACAGCCGAAGTGTAAAAAAACAGTAAGGTGCCATTCACACAGAATCAGTTGAAAAACGTGGGGAAACAAGAAGTGAGAAAAACCTGCAATGCATCGAGGCACATGAGGGTTTAAAGAGTTTAAGGGGCTATTTTAAAAGGTCATTATTTTTTATTGAGTGTACTATATTAGATTAACAAGCTTTAATGTTCAAAAAACATTGTTTCACACACTGTATATTATTGGAGCTCCTCTGTTCCCAGTTTGTCTAAAGTTTCTCGTTGAGATCCTGTTTTACAGTAACATTTCGAGTCTGAGTCAGATTCTGAAAATGGCATTATGCTATTATTTCAAATTGTGATGTAGACGCTTGCAGAAGTAACATCTAGACTTAGATCGAAGTGTTTTATGCAGGTCTGGATCAGTGTTTTCTATTAGATAGAATAAAATCCCTTTGTGGGAGACGATGAGCTTTCTAACTTTGCAGATATGATACATATACAAACAGATACTCTCTAAAGGAAAAGAAAAACATTAAAAAACATGAAGGCCTATTTAACGTTTTAACGTTTTAACTTGAATGCTGTTTTTACTGTCATGTGCAAGACACTGCAAAACACAGTCAAGGACGTCCGTCTAGCAAGTTTACAAAAGCCCCTTCAGGCAGAGATTTCGGAAAATAAACTGATAATGTGTCCCGGATTTGTACCTGGATCGTTTGATTTTGCTCATTCCCACTGTTGGAAATTTTCTGGAATTTGTGCGTGCGTTCACACATCCCGCAAAGACACGTGACATCAGGATATGATGTGTATGGTCTCCGCAGTGTCTTATGATCTGCGATTTCTTTCTCTAGAAGCCATGTTTGTGTATTTTTTTTGGTCTGATTCAATCGTAAGCTAGCATATCGCATACCGTTTCACTAAGCTGGCGAACGATCTCAGATTCAGTGTCATCACGGCATTCATCCTAGCTTTTGTTCACGGAGCATTGTTACTAGGTCTCCATCCGGACGTGTTTGCATTTCCACAGAAGCCACTAGCAATTTTATGGCCATTTTCTGGGATCAACGCTCCATGTGAAAGGGGTTATATAGAAAAAAAAAGCAAAAGCAGAGCAGGAGAATGCAAAAACACATTCTGTGTGAACGGACCCATGTGACGTGCTTGTCTTGCTGTTTCCTCTGCAGTGGCACAATTTGACACCAGGACTGTTCCGTTACTAGGAAAGAAGTCCTCAGAGTTTGTGTGAACTCCTCTTTGTCATAATTATTTGATTGTGGGGGACGTCTAGGAAAGGTCTAATCAATCTGATTTAATTAAGTGCAGTCAGACAGTTGAAATGAGCAGAATGGAAGTAATAAGCACATTTAAATCTGCATATTTGAGCTTGACTAACAACGGCAATTCAAGGCACTTATCCATTTACCATTCTTTTTTCTCCAGAAATAAAAGAAAATCTAAAAAAAGTGTCTCTCACTTGGAATAAAGTGAAATTATTTTATTCTTAAGAAATATAATTACAAATAAAAATTGTTTTCAGTTTGATTTTTTTTCTAAAGCATATAACAACTTCATGTTTTTTCTAAATGTAAGTGATATTTTCTACTAAACCGAACTGCGCTGTTTTTCAAGGGCACAGGGAGGTCAGGCAAATTTGCAGCATTACAGCTGGAAATGGTGCAGGGAAAACTTTGGTTTCTGGTGAAGCTAGGGAGGGGTGTAGACAACATGACAAACCAGAAGAGACAGAGGATCATTAGGCTTCCCTCAGGCCAAGCACAAGCACTCATGGAGAAAGGAAATGCTCACTAGCTCCTGAAAGAAAAGACAAGGTGACTGGAACAAAACTGTCTTGTGCATGACAGTCCCTCATACCAGCGTCCGCCCCTCTGACATGGGCTTCAGCGAAAGGTGACATTGGGTGTATTCAAGGGGGAGTAGAGTTGATACACAGACCTGGCATTGCATCTGACAACACCTGCTGGACAACAACTTCAATATTTGTATATGTAACCCTTTTCTTAACCCTAGAGGTTAGTTAAAAAATTCCCAAACTAGAGACTGAATAGTGAATTTGGCTGGTATTTCCTTTTGATTATAATATTTATAATTATAACACCAGAATACAGTGATCCCTCGTTTATCGCGGTTAATGTAGACCGGAACCCCCCGTGATAGGTGAAAATCCGCAAAGTAGGATCAGCCAATCATCCACTCGTGCTGTCATTGGTCGATCTCGCGCCGGGAACCAATCACGTGCTTGTCTGAGTGCCGTGGGTGTGTACAAAGCCTCTGAGAGAGTTTCTCTCTTTGTCTGGCATCCTGGGAAACCGTTTCTCTCGCGCATCATGATAAAACAACACTGCTCTCTGTAATATGGCTGCCGATATGGCGGTATTTTATTATTTTTTTTTTTTCAAAAATTCGGGATGCACTAAGTCTGCGAAACTTGAACCGAGAAGTGGCGAGGGATTACTGTACCAATGTTAAGGAGAAAAAGAATAACAAAGTTTTATTTTTACGTTAATGTAATAACGCCTAAATAAAACAGAAAAGAACTGAAAAACATTGAATGATAGCGAATGGTATCTAAATTGCTGCTTTTCTTGTAAATCAAATATACAACTCACCTTCTCAATCTCAAATGGTTCTTAGTCTTTCTCATGCTTTCTAAATCTGTACCTTTTTCTCCTTTAAAATGCTATAACTCAAACAGCATATAAGATGACAAATTTAAAACCCTCTTAGAATTAAACCTCAATTTCCTTCAGAAGCACAGATCAATAATGAAACATCAAATGCATCTCTGAAAACCCGTTATTCACAACACACAAGGTCTTTCAGTCCAGTATTCATAATAGTTATGAGTCAGTCAAACAGTCAAATATATACGCAAGTCAGTGATTCAGTCAAATATGTACTTGTTTGTTACCTTTGGGTTCCCAGTTCATTAACAGCCCATGAATTCAATGTATATCTACACATTCAACAGTCTTGAAAAGAAGATCTCATTGGATATAAACAAAATTCAATTGGTTACATTACATGCATTGAAATAAGCCACACAAAGAGAGGAAAAAACCCCGAAATGTTCCCGAAATGTTTTATAACTTAATGGGAAAGTCTTCTTTTCAGAAAAAAGAGCCTACTAACAATGGAGGTATAGGGACAATGAAATTAAACTATTACAAATAATGAATATTTGAAGTATAAAATGATTCGCAAGGTTTTGAACAACACTACAAACGGTTGATGTCCTACTCAAGACATTTCTACGAAGAAATACTTTTCTAGCACAATAAAATCTTGCTCATTAATGCTAATACTGGGGTTTGCATCTGATAACTGGAATTGGGAGTCTTCATGATGATATGCAGTGGAGTTTAGTAATGTGTTTTAGCAGATAGCAGGTGTTTCTTAACATCAGCACCCTGTCAGGATTTGAAGAGGTATTTAATAAGGCCGCATATGCCTTTTGTCTTGTCTCAGCCATGTGTTTACATGTGTTATATTCAAATAAAGAATGGAAGATATATGTGCTTTGTTGCATAATTCAAATAAAGAATTGAGCATCAAAGCACATGTAGATCATGATCCAACCTTTCTGCAACGGTTCAACCATAGGCTGATTTCTGAAATGTTTCATCTTGATCTATATGTGCTTTTTGCATAATAAAAACAACTAATAATTTATTAAGAAGACACAAGCGAGTACGGATCTTCCGTTCTTTCTTTCCATTTCCACTGATCTATGGACCTAAAAACATTTTTGATCTTTTACATGAGGCAGCCAGCATCTTATAAACCAGATTTAATTAAAATTTTAGGCATGATGCTTAGCATTGAGAAGTCGATGCAGTTGATTTGCTTTTCATGCTACTTTGTAACAGGGTTAAAATACAAACTAGTGGTTGATCAATTGTTTTAAGGGTCTGTGCTTATATCTTTAGAGCAGGTTGAACAGTAATAAGGATGTGTAAAATATCCTTTGATTAAAGTAAATCAAATTAATTTAAATTAAGACAATATTAGCTTAAAATTCACTCAATTTTTTAAAACTGAAGTTTACTAACTGTTGTTAAGGCTACCAGTAGAAGGTTTGTGTAACTGAATGGAGAATGTTTTATACATTTCCAAAGGCAACAATCTTCAAATGACATGCTCACTTATTTCTAAGAGGATTCTTTTAATGGATGATGAAATGTGATTAACCACATTGCTATAATTGACCATAAATAACTTTCTTCATTCAAAATCATAAAATATCCAATAACCTAAAGAGCTTGTTTCCTTCACCATAGGAGCTCTCATTGGCTGTCTCCTCCCTTCCCAAACCAGCCTAAGATGGATATGAGGTGATTACCCCCAAAGTCCTGCCGGGGAGGCCCAGCTCTGTGTGCTGCTTATTAAACATAAGTACCATGTAACCTCCTTGCACTAAATCAAGGGACGTGTTATTGGTCCCCGGTGAGAACGCAGGGGTCAAAGGGTCCTGGAAATGGGTTGTGCTGTGCTGAGCTCATCCTGGGGAGACACCAGCTGACAGCTGCTACAAAACTCAGTCACTCACTCACTCACACACACACACACACACACACACACACACACACACACACACACACACACACACACACACACACACACACACACACACACACACACACACACACACACACACACACACACACACACACACACACACACACACACACACACACACACACATACACACACACATACACACACACTGATATACGTACAAACACACACACACACACATTGCGGGCAGCTTGTCAGCATAAGGTGCACACTCCATGGCAAATGTGACCCAATCAATACTTGCTGGAAGTGAGAGAATGAATAGAACAGTAATGAGGGAGAAGGATTGGATGGAAGGCTCGTTTCTCTCTCATCAAGCATTTTCCAGGGATTTCAAGCCTGTTTATGGTTGATAAATAAATCACAATATCCTCCTTTTAAATATGTTCTTTCCAATATAAATTAGAGCTAACATGGCTGATTGGTTTATATATTAAGAGTTTGTGTGCAATCCCAAAAAGGGTTTATTGTTCGATAATGTAGGCTGAAAATGAAATTTTTGAAACCCTGTACTATATATTTACTCTTGCACTATCACTAGGACTTTTATACCTCTTCTCGCTCTGTGGCAAATATGATAAGCTTATAAAATTTTGGGATCAACTTTTAAGCAAATGCAAAAACAGATTTTAAAATATATCTGCTCATTAAATTTAAACAAAATAAAGTAAAAGGTTACAAGATGTTGTTGTGTTTTATGGGGACTTTCCAAAGACACAATTATTTTTATACTGTACAATCTGTCTCTTCTACCCCTGTATGCTAATGCTATCCTATATGCTAATGATAATGCTATATTTCATAATCCTCATAGGACAAAAGACGGACAAGGATTTTGGATAATGCCGTCATTAGGAAGGGTTTAACTGCCACCTACACACACACACACACACACACACACACACACACACACACACACACACACACACACACACACACACACACACACACACACACACACACACACACACACACACACACACTAGATACAGTCTATGTCAATACTAAAATATTTTACCACAAAACAACACAACTGACCAGACACAAATTATTCCAAAATATTTACGGGAACTACAATCTGATTTTTGATTTGCTGAAGGCTGATCAGAAATTGAAACAAATCAAGACATACAAAGTTTATTGGCTCTGATATGTCACGTAAATGATATAGTGGGACAAGGGTAAAAAGTACTGGGGGTGTAAAATGATATATATATACTACGTATTTTCTATCCATAATAATAATAATAATTAAAAGTGTTTTATCGTCTTTTAATCAATTATAACACAATATCCTCTCTCCCTACAGTGAGGGAAAAACTCCCATAAACTCTGCCAATGGTGATAATAGAAACAAACTGGATTTTAAATCACAGCTATGCCAGGCTGTACGTCCTTCGTAACTTTACCGTTCGCACTCATTTCATTAACAATGAGTTCCCTGTCTGCATCTTCCCTGTCCGCCAGCCCACTGCTTGTTATAATAATGGGCTTGGCGTGTAGCGTCTGAAGGAAAGGCATTAATATTTGAGAGCATTTAAACCCATTAGGCTGTTTGCGGGAGAGAGGACAGCATGTTTTTAACTCTGTTGAGAGAGTGTGTGGTAAGAGGTTATCATCTGCTAAGTAAATAAAGGAGCATACAGTATCTCTCATTCCTGTGATTCCTGGAAGCGGCTAAAATGTGGCGAGCAGGATCTGGTTCTAACGAGAGACTGACGCTCTTTATTAGACAGCAGTGCAGTGCTATTATCATTTCCTAAATGAATTATTCAAAATGAAGTATTGCCTCTAAGATGCTCCTTGCCTCACCGTCTGTTCGTGAGGGTTTGTGAGTGTGTGTTTCCGAGGTCCTGAGATTAGCTTTTTCTTGGCCTCTAAGCGAGCACATCTGCAGTCAAGGCTTCACATCTGGTTCTCACATTTTCCCCTTGCACTGCTGAGAGGGAGCAAAAGAGAAAAGAGTAAAAGCGAGAGACGGAGATAAGCACTGAAGCAGCGAGAAACCAATCATTACAATTGAACAGAAGGGCACATTCAGTTGTGTCCCTTTTATGTATTCACAAAGCAGCCAAAATTTAGTTTAACCCTTAACTTGTCTTTCGTTTTTTGTTATTTAAATGTTACTATAGTTTTCTAATTTCGTTTTTTTTGGACACATTCTGAGCATAGTGTTTGTACATAGTGTTACTTATTTTCGATGGATCATTCTATCAATTATATTCATGTGTGGTGAAGACAAGCGCACCTTTGGTAATTTTAGCACTCAGATCTGAACCACAAGACTAGGAATTGTGCAGTGCATATAAATTTTTTTTGGGGCATGTTCGCAACGTTACCTGTAAATCAAGTGTAAAAAAAGTACTGAATTCGTAGTGAATTCCTCCAGAGTATCACTTTCTTCGTTCCCATATACTTGTCTCCTTGTCTTTTTCTATCTTTGTGTCCCCTCCCCATCTCACCTGGAATTAAAATCAGTCCATTTTGTCATTACTTTGGCAAACCTCCCTCCGCTATGATTTATCCGTTAAGAAGTAAAGCATCTTCATGTGGGTTGGCTGTTTAGCCAGGGAAAGCTTCCAGCTTCTATTCCACTCCTTACCCTCATAGCAGATGTTTTGAACTCCTGTACGCATGGCCCGGCCCGACCCATCCTGGATTCCTTGCTCCCTTCCAAGCTGCATTGACCCTTGTGACCCTGTAATTGGTGGAATAATTTGCCCTGGTTTACATAAACACTCCCTGAAAGGCCGATTCTGTGGAGCTCTCCCGGAGGCTGAGCTGCATCGCGGATACACGCAGTGGGAGAGTGAACGAGACTACAGGTCTCCAGTGACATACCGATACTCAGACTGATGCAATAACAACTGTGTCCATCAGCACACATGGTGTAATGGTCTTCAAGGAACATTACCGACAAAGAAAAAAGTGCCTGTTCTTAAGAAATGCAGAATTTATTTCCATGTTTTATGAAACTGGGCGGTTTTGGATGCACTGATCGACTGGAGACACAATAGGCACTCAAGAGACTTTTGATGGCTAACAGTTAAATTATGACAAATTTAAAAGTGAAGCACTGGTAGCATGCGCAAAATGTATTCTCGTAAAGATCCTATTACAGTGGAATACGGTTGACGGCCTCGGGGGTTGCAAAAAGCGTTGAGATAACCATTTATCCAGATAACCAACAGCCAATATTTTATTTGATGAAGCGATCGGCATGCTATAAAAATGTACATACACTGTATATGTTTGCTAACAATAAAAGGCATATGTGCACCAACTAACAGCAGAGATTTACCAGTATACAATAAAAAACACCTTAGATTCTCCATACAAACCTTTAATTATATTCTCCAACATTGCAAACACAATTTCGTTTAAAGCGTAAACAGTCATAACATATTCGTGAGGTCTAATATGCTTTCTCAACAAATTCAGCTTCGTCCCGTCTTTTAACAACCGCGTACTTCAATCCGCAGTGGTGCTGAGCAGAGCGTGCGTCAGAACAAAGTATGAGGCTTATGTGAAGTGGCGAATTTGTCCCTCTTTTGGGCTCGAGATATTAGTGTTCGGCGATATTGAGGAATCGACATTACCGGAAAAAAAATGCTAAGACAAAAAGGGAGTTTGGTGGTTCCACCTCAAAAACGTTGACATAAGATTTTATTCCAAACACAGATATTTGTTTATGTTGTTGATATATTGTCTATTGAGACATCACATGTCAACCCTGTGAACCATGACTGCTATTTACTATTGCCATCCATAAGCATGCAGTATAAGCAACATTTTCATTCCTTTGAGCATTTCATTGGAGACATATTAGACATAGCCATAAGTTTAAAAAGAGCAAAAAATCTTTTGGTTCATAAAATCTTTTGTCAATTTTCTACGAGTACATATAACCTCTTATGTTAGGAGTATGTTAGATATCCTCAAAGCTCATAGACAAACAGTGAAACTACAAAGCTCTTTCACAAGTGCCTCTTTCTTGATGTGTACGACACTCTTCCATTTATAACACAGAGAATGATACTTGTGTGGTTCAAAATGTCATACGGCTTTCATCCTTCAATGTCAAGAACGAACAACATTAAAGTGTGCTCTGCTGTCCAGCCTACAATTACTAGCCATCATTTGCACGTGGATTAGCTGGTTGGATCTTTTGAACATGTGTTAACGTTTTAATCAATTTGATTCCCTATTAGTTTTGACAAATTTCAGCAAATGGACACAAGCGTTTGTGAAGCGTATACAGGCACGGCATACAAGGATAGAATGGGTTCCATATGTAGACACGGGTCCTCGCCAGCACCTTGTTTGCTCTTTCCCTAATTGCAGCAGTTACATGTAAGAAAAAAAGCCTGGAAGGGTGAAAGCAATGACAGAAACATGGAAATTATTAGACTCTGGGAAAATAGAAATGGTCTCATATCTTAGTTCAGACATTTTTATTCCCTGTGATAACCGTCATATATTTCTGGTGCACAACAACACATATAAATGTGTGCATATAATACACATACGTATTAAAATAAACATCCCAAAATAATTTTATCTTTATATTACATTAATACAAGGTTGCTTGTTCTCAGTTTTATTTACCCTCTTCTCTGTCAGGATTAAAAATGGATGACAAGACCACTCTCACCTCTCTATTACCTTTTTCTTGATTACCCTTTTCTTCTCGTCGTTGGATGGTCCAACCAGCCAGTTCATCAAATATTAAAGAACAGCAGTGTCTATTAATGCTGCCAGGGCAATTGAAATATGTGTGATGGATTTTTACTGCTGTAGTGCAGAATGTCTCTCTCAGTGGCCCCCTGGGATCTCCCTCCAGCTGTTTAATCCATAGCTCCATCACAAACGTGTGAGGATGGGGTCGACCTCCACCAAATGTCTTCATTCCTCCCTGTACCCCCCCCCCCCCCCCCTCCCCTCGGGATAATGGCTAATTAGGCCCTTTCGGTAATAACGTTGAAAGACTCAATCGTAGCAGAAACTATCACAGGAAGGTCAGAGCCAAAGTTGGCATGTTAGGAAGATGAGTGATTGATAGAAGTGCGTCTTGCGCCATGCCATTGCCTTTCCATCCACGTGTGCTCTGTAAAATCACATATGAATATTCCGTGCCATTAGTGAGCCAGGCTAATGAGATGAGAGGTTTTATGAGCGCTATAATGTCTCAAGGAGCGTTTCATTTGATTGCTCTCTGACGTAACAGGATGCGCCAAATGAATGAATCATGGCCTATGTGATGTTTATCAAAAAAATCATATAGGTTGCCTATATACAGTGCGTTCTGTCAATTTTCGATGTAGTGTGTTGAAGGAAATTATATCACTTTCGCATTCAGACAAGCTGGCAAGTAATTTCTTCATTGAACGTTAACTGTGGAAATAAAACTGCAGGTTTTTGGCTCAGGCTACCATCAAAACTATTCCTGGCTCTGGGTGCGTTGCCGATTGAACACGCACAATTGATCATTAAACTAAATGCCTTGGCCTTCCAGTAAACTGATATGGAGTCACGGTTTCAGATGGCGACACTTCAATAATCTCAGAGCATGTTCTGGTGGTCCACTTCAATTGAAAAGATGTGAGGAGGGAAATACAGCCCACTGACCACAGATGATGGTGGCACGGGCGTCGTGGCCGAATGCAGAAGGGCACTGCAATTAGCGCAGATTGATTTAGCACTGCCGCCGTGCCACCCACACTCGGTGCAGAGGTGGCCAGCTGTGCATAGCATCAGGTTAATTATGGCCGCGTGTGCGCGCTAATAGAATTCCTCATTCGCAGCGCGCCGCAGATGTGTGTACTAAATCACACACGGTATTAATTCCGCTCCTTCGTCCTCTCAGCCCAACCGAGGCCACATGGAGCTCCGCACCTCCCCCCGGGGTCATATGCGTGGAGGAGGGCAGACACAAACGCACCTCATGCTCTCTAATCACAGGTGTGTGGATAGGAACATCACTCCTCTCCTTCACCTCACACTTTTCCCCAACAATTAAGACCCCATTTTAAATGTCATTAATCAGCGGGTTGCATGGCAAGATCCAATTCATATCTGTCAGATGCACTGGGCAGAAACTAATAGGGGAGCAATTACCTGAAAGGAACCCACCATGGCAGAGATGTCTATGACAGTGTGTTTTAATACAATGAGCTTACTGTATTGTACGGTTGTATAGAGCAGTACCAGAATCGTGTTATTTGTGTGTCTCTCCCTCAAGAGAGCACAATAGAAGTGAGCAAGAAACATCCACGGATACCAGAAGACTAAAACGGATCAAGATGTTTTCCGAAAGGGAAAACAGCTGTGCTTCAGAGATTTGAATCTCTGCATAAGTAGATAACACTCTTTCTTTGCCGTTCCCTGTTAAAGCACAGATCTCTGAAAGGACAACAGCATTTGAGGGGGTTATCGGTGTATTGTTAAAGTCAATGAAACAGGAGCAGTGACACATCCTTTCCTCTGTATGTGACATACATTTGAGTGTAATGGATAAAAAAAAAAGAAAAAATGTAGGGTGAGTAATTCGATCTATGCATTGGTTGTTGATTGGACTTTGAGATTTGGCTAGTACTACAAAAGTAGTAAAACTTTCTATTCCTGTGAAAAATGTATTCATGCCTTAAAATAGCTTGAATGTAACTCTACACTCTTGCTGTATTTATTAAATGTGGATCCATGCAAATAAAAATAAGCCCTGCCTCCACCCACTCATACAAGCTTGTCTACAAGTCAATGTATCAGAATGGTAATGCGTTTTATTGTATCGCTCTCTACACACAACGGTAATTAATATGATTACCCTTTGACTTGACTATGTTATCAAACAGCAAATAATGTGTTGCTAATGCTAAACAAACCATGTTCAGAGTTTGCCTTCTCATAGTCAGATAGCTGTCATTTAAGAATCACTATTCTCAGAAACACTTTGAACAACAGAATAGCATATAGTTCATCATAAATTGCTAAGTAGTACAGCTGTAGTTCACCTGCTAAATTGCTAAATGCACCCAATTTTTCGTATCAACAGAACAATATACCGGGATAACATGTCTTCTCTTGAGACTCCCCTGCTTCACATCACAGTTTTGCAGAAAAGCCTGCCCGCGCATTGACAGGATCGGTTACAAGGTAGTTTGTGATGTAAGAAACAATGGCGATTTCAAACCGCATTTCTGAGACTCTCTTTTGTTTACTGCAGTTTTAAGGAGAAAACACTCAGCAATGATGTTGACTTATGAATTTGCACATGGTTTGTCTTAAAGCATATTAAAAACACCACATGGACATTAAACAAACTTGATTTTCACCATAAGCGAAAGTCTGTCATTTCCCCATGCAGAAGGTCCATTTTGATGAAACATTATGAGGTCAAAGCATAAAAAAAGAAACATGTGCACAGATACATTGTTGACAGTAAAATCTGTAGCATGCATTTAGAAAATAGATAGGGTGAATTTTCATTTCATGCTGACTTTAAGGATCAGTTCGCAACCAGCTATGCATGTTGCATACTGTGTCAGTGATGTGGCAACTCCTCAGATGAGCTGTGCGCTGGGAGAGATTAAATATAATGCAGTGTTGAGAAAGTATCCCATTACAAATAAACAGGCAGCATGACTCAGGCCTCACACTGGTGAGTGCTGGTTTCCTTTGGAAAACAAATAAATAATCCTGAAGTTTCTTCCTTTCTTGGCAAGTGCACAGATAGTAGTGTGTGGTTTTTATTAGTGTCACTGGAGAAACAGAAGAAAATGTTTCTCTTTCTTTGTCCAAGATGTGCCTTAAAAGAAAGGTTTGGCTAAAGGGGGGCAGAATGGCATGTATTAAACAGATTTACAAACTGATGTTTTTTGTAATACTGTTTATCATTAGTTTTCATTTTTCCATTTAGTCATTAATGTTAATTTAATTATTTAGGCTTTTTTAGCTTTCTTAATTGAAACAGTTTCTTAAAGATGACTCATCCGCCTTGAAAGGATTTTATTTACTCAAGACATACTTTTGAGAATTTCAAGGCTATTCAAATATTTTTTAAATGCGCTGTGAGATTTGGCCTTCAGCTGGGTTTGTATATATTTAGTTTGTTAGAACCTTTGTGCTGGTGATGTTAAATGATTTCAAAGCTTCATTTTCCTCCTCTGTGAACACAAAAGTCTACTCTAAAAGTCCCCTCTTTACACACACATAAACACACACACACACACACACACACACACACACACACACACACACACACACACACACACACACACACACACACACACACACACACACACACACACACACACACACACACACACACACACACACACACACACACACACACACACACACACACACACACACACACACACACACACACACACACACACACACACACACACACACACACACACACACTTATTCACTTTGCTTAGCATTAGTGGAATTTAATAATAGAAAGTAAACTACAGTGATTATTTTGAATGGACGGGTTAATGTTATTTTGAAGAGTGTGTGTGGAAAATAGAGAAACGAAAGGCAGAAAAGCGAAAATAGATGAAAGGTCATTTGTTCCACCTGTGGATGGCAAACAAATGGAGATTGGACAGAATCTCTCTCTCTCTATTTCTCCTTCTTACTCACTCTCTCTCTCTCTCTCACACACACACACCTTTTAACATACAGCCCTTTTAACATACCTTTTTATATTAATCAATTCAATTAAATAAGATAAAATTAATACTTTCAGTCAACAAGGATGCATTAGGATGACATATGGAATGTTACATTTTAAATAAATATTATTTTCGTTTTTTTCTGTCAAAGAGTCATGGGAATTATGTTCCCTTTCAAGGGAACTCACGCTGTGTCGCAACGCTATGGGAACACTTTAGCATGATTGTCTCGTGAAGCACAATTGAATCGATCATGTGAATATGTGAATTTCTTTTTTTTTAAAGAACAGGCCATCTCTCACCATACTAGGAAAAAACTACTGTGGCCAGGATTTGCTCTGTGTGTCAGGGTCCTGCCAAATTCGGTATAGTCATTTCTAGTCATGGTATTGTGGCAGAGCTCTGAAACTACCATAATGGCTCATGTTTTGCGGAGTCGTGCGATTTCTAGTGTCTCAAGTCACGTGCTCTCTTGTCTGTGTAGCGTCTTGTGTGCGGGTTATGATGTCTGGTCCCGAGACTTTGGTCTTGTTCAGTTTCGGTTTTGTGTCGAGGTTCGGGCATTCATGGCCTGTGTGTTCGTCCTTGTTGTGAGCGCCCGAGACGAGTGTTTGCTCGTTCTCGCGCGCTCTACGTCATGCGAGCCTCGCTCTCTCATGTCTGCATGCAATGTTTAGTGTTTTCTCATTGTCTTGTCTTGTCATTGTGTAGCCCCGCCCGTCTTGTTCCCTTGTTATATTGATTTGCACCAGCTGTTTCCCCGTCATTATCATCATCATGTGCTCCTTTTGACGCAGTGTCTCATTCCCTCTTCAGGGTTTCACAAAGACATTAAGCAGCACAAATGTTTAAAACACTAATAATATTTAGAAATTGTTTGAGAAAAAAAAATCAACATATTACAATGATTTCTGAAGGATCATGTGACACTGACAATTTTAGACAATTTGATACCAAGTTGATTTTAAAGCCAAAGCAATTTGTTTCACTTGTATGAAACATGATTTAAAAAAATTAGTGTGTTAATCAGATGGAGGATCACATCCTCTACTGTGAACTTGGTATTAATGATATCGAATCACTGCGCAATCTGTATGCATGTGAATGTTTTCATTTGTACGAGATGTTTCTTCCAAATATATGCATAAATATTTGCTCATCTGCATAAGACAACTGCTTCTCATATGTCTATAATGATTTATTGCATGCTCATCCATGGGTGTTTAAGCCATTGGTGACATTCACTTGAGCTTCGTATTTATTTGCAGGTCAGACCAGGTCAGTTCAGCCACGCAGTTAAAAAGGACAACACTGATCACAAAAAAAGCTTTATTTGGAAGGAGGAGCTCTTGTAGATTTTAGTTGCTTTGTTAGTCCAACAGTGCAAGAGACAGAAAGAGAGGAAAAGAATAACGAGGATCGTGCTATATGTTTCCCTGGCCTCAGGGGAAGTGCTCCCTGCTTTGATCATACACCTCCAATCAGACTGTTTCAGCAAGCCACGGAGTCTACAGGACCTCAAACAGCTGCCAGACAATATAACCCTATTACCATAAAATACATGTCAAATTCATGCAAGTCGCAGAGTTACAAAGGGAAAAAGTTTTTGATAAAAGAGCTTCATGCCAGGCTATGGTAACAGGCAGTCAAAACAGCATCTCCGTGTAGCCAAGAAACAAAATTAGTTTGAAGGATTAAAGAAAACACTTGACATCAAAATTTAACAACAACCAAAAAGTTAATGCGTGCTAAAAATGCACCGCTTTCCATTTTTGAGCCAAACGGATTTTGAGTGCAACAAATGAACATACTAATGAAAAATTGTATCTTTGATGGACTGAACATGGGAGATATTTTTTCCCCACAGAGTGGTATAAAAAATATTTACTGTACTGTTACTTTTATTATTATTATTATCATTACTATTATTATTATGCTTCAACTTTGCAAACAAACAACGTACATAATCTCTAAAAATAACTACAGTTGACTTAGTTTGAGCATAGCATTTAACAAAACCAAAAGATCACAATAAAAAAAAAATATATAAAAAAACGAACAAATCATGAAAACAATTATCATTTTTTTCCTCAAAAGTTACTTTATTAATAAAATAATAACAGACCTTTAAAAGACCATATCATAGTACTGTATTTTATATTTTATATATTTAACAAAAGATGTGTTGTGGAAATTGCAACACTTAAAAAATACATTATATTAACTCACTGTAGAAGAACATGCATAAGAACACACAGACACACACAGACACACACACACACACACACACACACACACAAACGCACACACGCATTCATGCACACACACAAATTGTTAATCTTTTTGAAAGGTTGATAGAAAAGCTGCAAAATGGTGAAGATGAAAGGAAAAGCACAGTGTTTTTATGCCACTATAGCAGTGAAGTCACAAATGCTTCAAATCAAAATCGCAATGACTCGACAGCCTAGCAATGCTTATTCTACTGACAGGCCACAATTTTCAAATCAAAATCGTACCCTTCTACAAGGCGCATAAGGGCACTCTTCTCATTGGCTGATTCCTTCTACAGTAATACATTACAGTTGAAGATGGGCTAAGGGCTGCATAAGCTGCCTTTTAGAATGGCAGCCACTTAGCCAGAAAGCTGGGGAATAATAAGCAGTCTTGATGGAAGAAGTGGCATGCATAACATTTGCTCAGCTAAACCATTTCAGCTGTGGTTTCTGGGCCTTTTTTTTTACTTCGTCCTTTGAATGATATGACTGATAAGCAGTCTGATACATCTTGACAAATGTAAAGATGTTAACAGAAAGGAAGGGGAAGACTTCCGTTAGAATGAAGGTGAGAAATAACCACTCACATAAAATATTTACAATAAATAAATTATTAATAATAAAACATTTTAATAAATATATGTGTGTGTGTGTGTGTGTGTATGATCTATCTATCTATCCCTGACACCATTACACCACCAGCAGCCTAGACCATTGATACAAAGTAGGATTACACTAAATTCTGACCAACACCATCTGAATGACAGAGCAGATGAGACACAGGCAATGCTTTTAAAATCTTCTATTGTCCAATTTTGGTGAGCTTGTGTGAATTATAGCCTTAGTTTCCCGCTCTCAACTGACAGGAGTGTCACCCAGCGTTTCTTCTGCTGCTGTAGCCCATCTGCTGCAAGGTTCGTTGTGTGTTGTGTGTTCAGAGACGCTCTTGTGCATGCCTCAGGGTTGTAATGAGGTTTTCTCCTCTGAACTCTGCCATCAACAATACACTAACAATTCACTGTAAACCCTATTGTTGTTTGTGAAAATCCCTGTAGATTAGCAGTTTCCGAAATACTCAGATCAGCCTGTCAAGCGCCAATAACTATGCCATATTCAAAGTCACTTAAATCATCTTTCTTCCACATTCTGATGTTCAAGTTTATGCCTAAATGCACTGAATTGCTGCCATGTGATAGGCTGATTAGATATTCGCATTAATGAGCAGTTGAACAAGTGTACTTAATAAAGTGACTGGCGAGTGTGAGTAAATTATATATATATATATATATATACATATACATACACACTGTAACTATTGGTTATGTCAATAAAGTCTCTCTCTCTATATATATTAGACTTTATTGACAAAACCAATAGTTATATTATTATTAGTATACCAGGATGAATCGCTTTCTATATTCTCCTCAAGTTTTAAGTCACTTTGGATAAAAGCGTCTTATAAATAAATGTAAATGTGCTATTATTATCATTTATACCGCATAATTAAAATAAATGCTTCACATTTTTGCTTGTTAGTACCCATTATCACACCAAGTTAATTTCTGTAAACTTGTTTGATTTTTGAATCACAGATTATTATTCATTGGTCTTAAGTTGTGCTTAACTCAGAATATTCCTTTATATGTTTTTAAACTTTGCCTTGATATTCACCCAAACAAATATTGTACTTTAAATGCATAAAACAAACCCTAAGAGTATTCACAGTACCCATGCAGCGTGAGAAAATGCAACAGAGTGCATGAATAAACCTTATCCAGTGTGCAACTCCACTTAAGGCAGGCTAAGGAATTCATCAGCAAAGAGAACAATCTACGCCACCATCACTTTATTCAGAGGATGTATACCTGTGGTTTTGTGCACAAGGTTGTCAAACACTTAAACGCTATGGAAACATTACAGCAGGTACCTGGGAAAAACTTGATGGCACATTCTTTAAAAAACATTATGTCTACCAACACTATCACAGAGCACTCTTTACTGATTCACACATACATACACACACCAGCTGCAGAACATATGGACCTTCACAGAGGGACAAAAACGAGAGAGAGAGAGAGAGAGAGAGAGAGCGCAGTCTATGAGTGTGAGCAGCAGCATTTCAGCTGAGATTCAGCTGCAACTCCAAAAGAGATAGAAAGAAAAGAAAAAGAGAGAACAAAAATAATACTCCATGCCTTCCTGTAAAACCTCTCCGATCAGGGCACACATGTTTGGCCTGGCACCAGCTCTCGCAGCTATTTAAAGCAGCTTCTCTGCGTTTTTAGGGAGATAGCAACAGCCACTGACACAGATGTTGAAACAGGGTTTTTTCCCCCCCCTCGTGCTCTTGTTTGCACCTGTGCACATTTAGAGCCAAATTCCTGTTGTGTCTAAATGGGAGGTCCAAACATTCCACCCGCTTAAAGCATGAAAGCAAATATCACATTATTACTTATTATGAGCAGGCTCTGGGGCGGGCGTTTTGGCTGTGGTCCAGTATCTGAATGATGAGTAGGGTCATGTGAGAACTCACTCAGACACACACATCAGTGAGTGGAATTGCATATGCAGAGTATTCAAGAACACTTGACGTTAAACAAACTGTACGTGCGTTTCAGTATCAGCACATTTATCAATCATCAGATAACATACAGCAGTGGAGGAGACCACATGTTAACAACCACTCATATCATGAAGGAAATAATTATATTAGAAAAAAACATGGATAAAACATTACAAAAAAAAAATTTAAGCAAACATCACTATTCATATGTACACTCACCTAAAGGATCATTAGGAACACCATACTGTGTTTGACTTAATTCTACGTGGCATTGATTCAACGAGGTGCTGAAAGCATTCTTTAGAAATGTTGGCCCATATTAATAGGATACAATTGCAAATGCAAATTGTAGCCTCTTTTTCCTATTTGTAGTGGGGATGAGTGGTACCCGGTGGGGTCTTCTGCTGTTGTAGCCCATCCACCTCAAGGTTGTGCGTGTTGTGGCTTCACAAATGCTTTGCTGCATACCTCGGTTGTAACAAGTGGTTATTTCAGTTAAATTTGCTCTTCTATCAGCTTGAATCAGTCGGCTCATTCTCCCCGGATCTCTAGCATCAACAAGGCATTTTCACCCACAGGACTGCCGCATACTGGATGTTTTTCCCTTTTCACACCATTCTTTGTAAACCCTAGAAATGGTTGTCCATGAAAATCCCAGTAACTGAGCAGATTGTGAAATACTCAGACCGGCCCGTCTGGCACCAACAACCATGCCACGGTCAAAATTGCTTAAATCATCTTTCTTTCCCATTCTGACATTCAGTTTGGAGTTCAGGAGATTGTCTTGACCAGGACCAACCCCTAAATACATTGAAGCAACTGCCATGTGATTGGTTAATTAGATAATTGCATTAATGTGAAAATGAACAGGTGATCCTAATAATCCTTTAGGTGAGTGTAGGTGTAGGAATTCTAACCTCTATATATATAATAAACTTTGTTACAAAATTTATACAACACTATATTACATGAATGATACTAATTCTAACGGATCCATTTCTGCCTTCCGAAAAAATGGGTATTAACTCAATATAAATACTTAAGCGGTAATACTCAATTCTCTGAGTTCTCTTCTTTCACTTGATAGAACAAAATCATGTCAAAATATCCTTGTAATCACAATCTGTTTGAACAGAAATTATTGTCATCCCTCTACCACTCTGTTAGATCTGTGCATTCGGTCTTAAAGTGACAGCAGCCTAATACGTCTGCTGCTCTCTATATCATTTATGCTTATCAAAGAACAAGAAGAAAATCACATCTCAACTGAATAACTTACTGTAAGTATTTTCAGCAAGGATTAATCTATATTTTATTTTTAAAGTAAAGACTGTGCAGTGTTATTTTATTAACATTCGATTTCAATTTCCATACCTTGTGTAAAGGTTCTTTAGGCTGCTGATTTTTTTTCATGTTATTCAGCTGCAATAAATTATTTTGCAAAAAAACAAAATAAATATCAAGTTTCATATCTATATATATATACATTTTTTAAACTTATTAGATTCAAAACTGAAAAATGATAAGAAGAATCAGACTTGCTTTTTTTAAAGTTATGGCTAAAAACAGATAAAAATTATTTGCTAAAGATTACTTTTAATTGTTGACATTATTAGTGTTTCTCAAAGTATTTTAATGTGAAATCTAAGGAAATTAGCCAATATTTACTTATTTAAAAACATATTTTTGATATTATCCTCATATTTTGATGCCTTCTTACATGCTTGCATAAATTATACATGGGATGGTTTTGTCATTCAGTCCAGTCATTTAAAACACATGCACACACCCTTATACACAGCATGCCACACATTTACACATGCACAAAACACACGTGCACAGGCACCAGATGGACCTCAGAGCAATAAAGCAGAAAGAAAAAATCTTTTGTTCTCCCAGCAGTGTATCTGCAAATCTATTAACATTGTCCCTTCTCTCCTCCTTTCCTTCCCTCTCTCTCTGCGCAGATGTTACAGGCACATTCCATTACACCTACACGTCATTAAGCTTAATGGCTCGTTCAGACGAAAGCCGAGCGTGGACCTCATCTGTGACAAGCCCCTAGAGCTGCATTTCTTGGTCCTTCTAACTGTTCTCCCCTCCGCTCCCCAGACTCCCACCCTAACGCTCCGATCAGGGAAGCGAACGAGGCCCGGGGCCAAACATTTGCTCCCTTCATGTCCAGGTTTCCCTACAAGAAATCAAACACAGGCAAATAATCCAAAAACATTGAAGATGTAGTAAAGATGTTTGAGTAACTGTATCCATTTAGATGAATATAGCTTTTATCAAATAAAATGGTGAAATGATTGTGAAGCGTGATTCTGAGATTAATGTTGATGTGGAAAACTCTGAAAAGCACCACGCGTGCTTTAGAATGTGTAGTAAGTAGACAAAACTGATCCATTCAATCAACCAACAGACTTCATATTTACATTTATGCATTTGGCAGACACTTTTATACAAAGGAACGCATTGATATTCTAATCAGTTCTTGCTTTCCCTGGGAATTGAACCCATGACCTTAGCATTGTAAACACCAATGCTCTGGTAGAGCATTTTATTAATATTAAGTTAATATTCAACTTTTAACATTAGTTTATAGACACTAGTCCATGTCGTTATTTGATTAACTGTACTGCTCCACGTTTAATTGAGTCATTGAAAAATTTGTTGCATTTTATGCTGTTAATTCCATTTTGATGACTGGATTCCACGTTTCTGTCTATGTGTTCCACACTTTGGAAATCATAGAATTGCAACGAGATTGAATGTTTATTCATTTTTTCCCCATTCCAAAGCCAAACTTACAAGTGTTGTACCAACTCCCTCCGACAGCACAGGTGTCTCTAATGATGGTGGCTTTTGAAGAGAGCTCAAGGTCTGAATATATTGAAGTATCTTTTTTCTCTCTACATAGCGAACAAAGAATTAAGATTAGACGAGGAGGGACTCACTCCCACCTCGGGCTGCCGAGGCGTTTCCATCCATCTCTGCTCTGCTATCATCATATTAACATAGATGACAATCTGGCGAGAAGGTGCTGATCAAAGATAAATTTCACACCCTGGCTCAGCTTCCTCTAATTACGCCATCTGTGGCACGTTCCTCCGTGCCACGCCGGGTGCAGATCTGTCAAACGCCACGTATCAACGGGAATGCACCGGAGACTAATCACCCTCCAAACCTCGTGCTCACGGAGAGCTGTTCCCCCAACCCCATTACACTCCTCAGCAATGCAGACAGTCCTGAACACCCTCACGCTGTTCCAGCAATGCAGTTGTATTAGATATTAATAGATTTCATTACTGACACATTACACTTGCATTCAAGTAAGTACAGAGCAAACAATTTCCATAATCAATAAAACAGACTCATAAAAATCTTAACTGTACCGTATACTCCACCATTAGGCATGAGTGCTGCACTGTTAAATGATATTGAATATGAATAGCTGGGCAGATTTAGAGTTCATTATAAATATCAAGTATATATCAAGCTAAACTAACAATAGATCAATAAAAGAAAATCCCTGTCATTCCTCTAACTGCATGTAGGGAGGATTCCAGCATTTTCCTGTAATGAAAGCAGATTTGAACTAAGAAGCCAAATCATGTTATTAGGACAAGAATATTATTTAAGTCAAGATAGGGTACATTGTCAAATGTAGAAAACAAAAATGTACAGTGGCAAATGTTGTTTTTCACCTCAGCAAAAGGTGTGACAACTAGTCCTGGTCGTCGCTGTATATTCTATACGTATATGTAAAAAATACAATATTGCAGCAAGTTATTCCATGTGTTTATGAAAAATGGCAACCTACCCTGGAACAATCACTGCCAAGAAAGCATTTTGAATACATATTTCTTCTTTTGTTGGCCACTGGTAATGACATGCATTAAATAAGCAGTAAAATGCATCAAACCGGTGAGATTTGAAATTTGTTGTAAAATGACTACAGCATTACCACACAGCTGTTATGTACTCCGCAACAAAGCCCCTTACAAATTTTGGTTAACAAAAGTACATCAGTGCATGAGTTGACGGTCACTCAAAATGGTTATGAACATAAATGGCGCCAGAGGTTTTTATTCTTTCAATGTGATTAATTATTATGCTTTCTTTTTAATTTAGTAATACCATTCGTAAACAAGCCTCTTCATCACGCCATCATGAAATCAGGGAAATAATTGGTGGCTGCTTAAAAGATGCAATTATTGCAGTTACTTAGCAACTGAGAAATGAATCGATATGTCTTACAAGGACAAAAGGCCTTGTAGTGCAAACTTAAACACTTCTTGAATAACCAGGCAACAAAAGCAATGTCTGAACACATTTCATTTGACTTTGAAGTGGTGCTGGGAATTCAGCTCTTGTTGGATGCAGGCATGCAAGATAGAGTTTGTGGAACAACTCACTTTTGGGATTTACATGTATTTTTCATCCATTTGATGAATACCAATAGATAATTTATAATACTACATGAATAAATGATAAAAACATGAGACTACAAATCCTTACTTCATTTCAGAGGAAGACACTACATCAGACAGCATCTGCTGTGCATTTTAGTGGATACACTTAATTCTACAAAGAAGGAAAATAAACGCAGTACATTCCTAATAAGAGTCCTCTTCCAGAGCGTGCCCTGGTTAACCACAGCCCTGGCACTGAGAGAGCAGAAGAGCTTCCTTTTGCCACTGAGAACCAATATAGAGCAGTGTTGTTGCCAGATGTTGGGGGAAGCTTTCTTTTTTATCAGTGGCGCCGGCACAATGTGCCACTGTAGCAGAAAGACACAAATCATTAATCCCTGGCCCCTGGGAGCCACTGATGGTGTTCTGCGCTATGATGGAGAAACACTGCCAGCTCTTCTCCACCTCGCTATTCCCTCCAGACATCACCTCTCTACAGCCTCCCAGTTCCGTGGCTGATGAAGTTGTCTCGACTGCACTGGCCATTTTGCTGGCAATTATTGACTGCATTAGGCTAGCCAGGCAAAGGGATGTGCTGCAACATTGAGCACAAGATTTGCCAGATCGATAAAACCCATGTGGCAACGGCCGAGCGACTGGATATGAGGCTATAAGAAAGGACTTAACACGATTACGGTAACCAGCAGGGTGGGGCGTGACGGATAGCTAAGCGGCTTTACTGAGCATAAGTGTTTTATATATTGACTTATTATGCAGATAGAGAACTAAAAGTATCAGAAAAGTGCTCACTATACATCATGACTAATGAACTACACTATACCGCGAATGAGCGGAAGTCAAGGCCCCGATAGAATCTGATGACATTTTCTGTGCATCCTTTTGAAGGAAATAAGAAATAAGTTTATGGACTAAAATTATTAGCAGGAAATTAAAAATAAATAGAGAAAAACTAAAGCAAATAATGATATGTCTAAAACTGGCGTGAAAAATTAAAATGATAAAAATATAAAGTGAATTCAGAATACTAATAAAAATATAATAAAACTAAAACCACATGGGAAGAGTATCATACTTATTGATAACTGAACCAACATTAAAATGATTGTTGATAACTGATAAAAGGTTGATTCAATTTAAATCAATTTAAAAAATAAAACAAAAATACTCAAATTAATGTGTTTAAATCCTACTGTCATCATACGTGGAGCGTGTGCGATGCAGCGAGGAAGGACGAGGAGAACAGGTTCCAAAACAGAAACTCTCTTTATTTTAACTCGGGAAAACAAAACCACTTTAAATATAAACAGAAACGGCACTAGTCGTGCAAAACCCAAGGGAACTAGAAACACGGAGAAATGGCATGCATGCACGCACGCACGCACGCACGCACGCACGCACGCACGCACGCACGCACGCACGCACGCACGCACGCACGCACGCACGCACGCACGCACGCACGCACACTAGCAAACAGGATAGCAACACCACATAACAGGATCAACAACTGACTAAGACCAGTACACACAAGTGGGTATATATAGACAAAGACATGAGACACACCTGGAGACACTGACGAGATAAGTGATACAAGACAGGTGTGGAAGGATCTAGAAAGGCCCGGAAGTGAACAGGAAGTGTTGACACGATAGACAGAAAGTGAACCTTACTGACAGGGAAGTGACAAAGACACAGAAAGACAGGACCAAGGGTGACACCTACAAGATATTTTTAAAATCTATTTAACTATTTAAAAATAGCTTTAAAGTGAATTTAGGCATCAGAACAAGATTAACTTTTAGTTGGGTTTAGATGACTGCAAACATACTTCTAAAATCAAGAAAATGAGGATGTGCAATTAAATATCAATCAGCTGATAAAAATATATGTCAATGAAGACTTGTAGCTTGCAATTTTAAATGAATAATAATAAAATAAATAATTCTACCAGAAATTTGAATTGGTTGTGCATAGAGCAATGAGTCCAGAACAGAGAGAGATGTTTCTCAAAGTAAACTTTACTCTTGGCAAGAATGCAAGAAAGAGAATCTCTTTATCATCAACACAAACTTGCAGGCGATTTTATTCTTGCATGGAAATCGCTGATGCTTGTATGGTCGCGGCTTGCATTGTGTGAGAGCAATGACGAGCAGAGCCGAGTATGATATGAGCACCTCTCAACCTCCCGATCATTTTCAAACCCATTTAAAATACAGTAATCCCTCGACACTTCGAGGTTCAAGTTTCGCGGCCTCAGTGCATTGCGGATTTTTCCACAAAAATACAATAAAAAAAAAACTCCGCCATATCGGCAGCCGTATTGCAAAAAAGCAGCATTGCTTCATCGTGATGCGCGAGAGAAACGGTTTCCCAGGATGCCAGGCAAAGAGAAAACTCTCTCAGAGGCTTTGTACACACCCACGGGCACTCAGACAAGACACGTGATTGGTTCCCAGTGCCAGATCGACGAATGAGAGCACGAGTGGGTGTATCCCGTGAGCTGATTGGCTGATCCTACTTCGTGGATTTTCACCTATTGCGGGTGGTTCGGGTCCACATTAACCGTGATAAACGAGGGATCACTGTATTCATGTATTTGGCCTGATTTTGACCAAATGTATAGGATGTCTCTTATTGTCAAATCATATACAACCATGTTACATTGGCTAGATCACACACATATAGATAAACTCTTTAGTTGGCTTGTTGAAAGGAATAACTGTGTTGTTCTCTATCATCTGCACACTTTGTCTTTTCTTTATTTTTTCAACCCAAAGTTGGACAATGAAAGCTCCAGTTTCCGTGTTTAGCGCAAAAGCAAATGTATTTGGCGTGCAGAACAGTCAGACCAGCTGCTCAACCTCCAAGCCTTTACAGCAGTGCTCTAGTGGATCCAGAAAGTCTGAGAGCCCTTTAACAACATCACTCGAGAAAGAAACTTTAGCCCTGATTACACCTGGCAATAAGATGCATTTTGGTCAATCAGTTCACAAGTGGAAAACGCTAAATACAGATTGAGCTTGTCCACGTTCGACCACTTCGTCCAGAGGTAGTCAAAAAGCCGTTTTATCAGCTGTGCACTTGTTATTGCGGTGCAATGTGGGATAGAATGAGTGCACTCGATAATGTCCACTATGGTTTTGGACTACACTACAAATAATGCCCTATTTGAGGGTATAGGGGGAGATGT
Organism: Rhodeus uyekii; assembly: GCA_037043235.1. NCBI lineage: Eukaryota > Metazoa > Chordata > Actinopteri > Cypriniformes > Acheilognathidae > Rhodeus > Rhodeus uyekii. Next base: position 4,962,776 of record JAWRVZ010000033.1, read on the forward strand.
ATCATATCCACATATCCATATGTATGGAGATGTACATCAACATGTAAATTGATGGAAACCAAAGGCAATTCTATTTTTTTTAAGAGCTATTTTTGGTTCATGTAAATTAATAAATCAATAAAATAAAATATGATGGGGCCTGCCTACATGAGAACCCTGACCATGAAGGGAAGTACAGAAGGTTCACTCTTCACATAAATCGAAAGCAGTCTGCAGGTCATACGGGTGGAGAGATAAAAAGAGACATAACATCAAACAGACTTCATTTAACATTGCGTTGGATTATACATGAAATACATTACCATTTTAGGCCAATATTTCCTTTCCTTTCACCCCTTGATCGGGTCAGGCTTTTCCTCTAAATGTGGTGAAGGTCAAAGGTTTCACACTGAGCCAAACCAAGGGAAGAAAGGAGGCAGAAGGAGGGCGGTGGAGGAGGAAGAGAGCATCTGTTTGTGATTATGGTGCAAATTCAAACCTGCTGATGAGTGTGAGGCGTGCCGTGCATCTCCTGGAGATATCCCAGATGGCCTGTGCCACCCTCTTCTATCTCCAGCCTGCTGGCACTGCCAGCTCACAGGGCACAGACTGCAGCTTTGGCACACCGCTGATGCCCGGGACAAAAGAGGAACTTTCTAGAGGTCAATGTCAATGTGCTAAAGTCAGAGCTGCTTCTTCACTGAGCTGGCAAAGCCACCCCTTATTCTTCACTCATATTGTACTGGAAAACTCACACAAACACCAACAAACAACTTCAGTCCTGGACGGCCACTGTCCTACAGAGTGTCCAACCCTGGTAAAACTCACCTGCCTGCAGCTTTCTAGTAATTGCAAAGATACAGAATAACTCGTTCAGGTGTGTTTGATTACAAGACAATGGGCCTGTTCTAGATTTAAGCATTTTTTGTCAGATTTATGCAGATATAAGTGAAGTTTGGTGAAACTCCAAGGAGGTTTGGAGATTCAAGTCAAAAAGTGTATTGTTCTTTCTACCCCAGCTTAATGTTGAGTCCACTATGAGTAAAGTATTTATATGATGATTCCCCCAAGTGCAAGTGCAAACACTGTGTGCATATGTTTTAGCATCTTAACCAGCCCAACACAGCCCCGTTGGTTCATCCAATGGTGTAAATTAGGGGAGGAGCTATCTGTTTGTCCAACCAAAAAAAGATGTGTCAAGAAACTTTTTGAAAAAGTGTAATTTTTGCAGTTTTTGCCATTTTTGCAGAACTGAAGTGTGTAGGACAAATAAAAGAGTCATATAATTGAATAATACAAACATAAAAATGTGTTTGTAACACAATAAAACAAGTTTTTTTTTATGTAGTTAAATATAACAGTTACATTCTCTTTTAAATTGACAAATAAATAGACATTTGAAGATATTTAACTTAAGGATATAACTAAAAAAAATAAAAAAGCATTTCAGACAAAGTATTTGCCAATTGCTTTCTGGCACATTAAAATGTAGATAAATCAACCCATCAACTTACATTGTCAGGCTCGTCACCTTACATTTTCAGTGGGGCTCGTTCATGTTGTGTGTCTTAAATTTGGCAACTCACGCAAATATAGAATCTGAGGAGGAGGGGGCACAGTCGGAAACTCTCTCCAATATTTTGAATTTGGACTATTGTACCAATTTCACCCACTAGCTGTCAATATTACATACTGCATCTTTAAGATAAGCTGCCTCTCCCACATAGCACTTCATGTAGATGTATGACTGACCATTATTGGACAGTATGACTGAATGCATCTTTAAAAGTTTACGCAGACCTGCGTAGATCAAGCAGAGCCTGACTTGATGCAATACATGCTGGTTGGAAAGTTTGTCTGACTAATTGCTTTTATTTTGTAAGCAACACTTCTAGTCCTCCATACAAAAAAACAGGTTAGAAATTCTAAGTTACAAAGCATCAATTTAAACTAAACCAAGGTGGCATTTTCTGCCTCTGCCCAGTTTTGTTCAATCAGCTCTAGATTACATCATTAACCCTCTTGCTCCCACCCCAACTGCCAAAGAATGCCTCTCTCATAATTGGAACATCTTCGGAATTCCCAAACTTCAGTTTTGCAGGGGTTAACAATTCTAAAAGTGAAGCCAGAATGGGAGACACAGAAATTAAGACTGAAAAAAGACGTGCCAAGGGTGAAGGATAGAATAAAATTAAATGGGCTGGTTTCAAACTAAAACTGGAAAACACTCAAACTCAGTAATCGTTCATTACTTATTCCTGGCTCCTTGAAAATGTCTGTTGCATTCTGGCATAGTGCTGACTCTTACAAAGGAGGAAACTGAGGGAATAAGGATGGGATGATAAGGTCAATAAAAACTGCTCTGTTTACCTCCTTCACTTCTGAATGCCTGTGTAGCCCAAACAATAGAGCATTGGTGTTTACAACACCAAGGTCATGGGTTTGATTCCCAGGAAAGCAAGAACTGATTAGAATGTCAATGTGTTTCTTGAATGCAATGTAAGTCGTTTTGGATAAAAGCATCAGCCAAATGCATAAATGTATATGAACACAAAGAGAGCGGGAGGGAAGAACTAGTTACTTCCTTTCAGATCTCCTCTTGCACTTAGTATAATGCATATTACTATTAGTATATTATCCTTAAGTATCTTTTCTTAGATACCAGATACATATATCCACATGCACCTGTTGAACAATCACTATCTGCCCATAACAGTGTTAGCAAGCCCGATACTGGGCGCTGTCTTCAACCAGAGAAAGACTTCAGAGTTTACTCGGGTGCTTTAATTCACTGTGAAAAAGGAAGAAAAAAGACAGATCAAGAAGATGAAAGAAGCCATCAGCTCCTGAGCTAACTGCGATCAAAGGGATGTTAAATTGCACGGTTCATATGGAAAGACTCGAGTCCATTAACAAGAAAATGTTACACCTACTATGAGGCATCGGTTTGAATCACTCATCTGCTCATAATTGATTCATGGCCATCATCTGAGTTTCAGGAAGAAAACAAAGTTTACTAAAGATAAATTTAACCTCCATGAAGACGAACTGTCAAATGTAATTTTTCAGTCTCCTCAGGTATCCAGACCCCACCGAGGCAATTCCAGCAGGGGCCTGGTGTGTGACTTTAATTACATGTACCCTTTCCTCTTTTAATGCCTTTATTTTATTACTTTGATGTGATTTATTTTACAGAGCTTTGACATAATTCAGCTATAAAACTCTTTCTTATCAGTGAGTCACCCCACATGGCTGCATCTGAATTCAATTATCTCTCATCATCTCATGCTGTGAGCAAGCACTAACTCTGAGGCTATCACTAACTTTAACAATTTTTTCCCTTTGTTTTTGACTTCTTCCAACTGAAGGTCAATTTCATATTAATCCAGTCATGCTGGATCATTTTAGAATATGTTAATGAGCAAGAACAAAGAACTGTAATATAACTATTCAATGCGAGTCACTGGTAAACATACGTGGCTCTTCAATTCCAATCTTACAGCTCAATATGCCCAAATAGCATATTGTCAGTATTAACAACTTTCAACACCACTGCAAGACACATCATCATTACAATCCCCACCTCCGAGTTTAAGCTATGACGTGCACATTTTTCATCCATTTTAATGCTTAGAAAACCTAAAATGTGTTTTTCGACTCTGTGATTTCTTTATGCTTTAAAATAGCTTGAATGTACGTTAACTCTACCACCTTGCTTCAATTAGTATAGTGAACACAAATATGCAAATTAGTCCCCTCCACAAATTAGTCTCAATCACACTAGCTTGGACAACTCACTATAATTTGTTCCTTTTTTGCGTGGGCTTTTTTGAGTTTTGCTTACTGATTTCGACAAGTTTATCTGACAAATTATAAAGTATTCTTAACTGATTAAATTTAGTAATAAAAACTTGACTTCAGTTAGCTGAACTTAAAAGGGATAGTCGTGAAAACTAGACTTTAGTTAGCTGAACTTAAATTTTATAGTCAGAAACACTTGAATTTAGTTATCTGAATTTAATAGTCATGAAATCTTGATAAAGTAATTTTAATATTGAATCTTAATAGTCATGAAAACTTGACTTTAGTTAGCTGAACTTAAATTTTATAGTCATGGAAACTTCACATTAGTTAACTGTAAAGCATTGTATTGATTGTTCCTAGAAAATTCATTTGTAAACACACTAGTAAAGGTAAATACTGATTTAATTCATTTATAAATATTTGAATCAGAAAGACTTGTTTGTCTACAGCTAATAATGTGTTGCTAATGCTACACAAACCATGTTCAGACAGCTCCCTTCTAACTATCAGTATCCTTAGAATTGCTTGTTGTTTATCATTGTTCATCATACATGCATCATATACCTGCTATATTGCTTTATATCCCTGATTTCTTAATTTCTTAAAGATGTTCTTGTGCTCAGTGTGTCTTAAAGCATGTAAAAACACCAGAATTTGGAGAACTGAACACAAGTTAAACATTAAGTCACAATGCCAATAAATTATATCAATGATAAATTCTGACATACTTTCACAGTAAAGTTCACTGAAAATTTGAAGTAAAGATCTAATCTCACCCTCATCGATTCCATTTGTGACTGCATGGAGAAACAGAATAAAACGGAGACTAAATCCAGAAAAAATGCAGCAACGTTTTGAAGATGCTTTAAGGAACCTGCAAGTAAAGCTACCTGAAAAAGTATGTGAAAGTGTACCTGGATAAAAGCTGTTTGAAACACAAAGGTGTCACACGAAATATTGATTTGATTTAGTTAATGAAGGTTCATAGATAAATAAAAACTATTTTTGACATTATTTATGAAAGCATACCGACACTTCAGAATTTGTACAGAAGTGCATGAAACTATTCACAGTCCTCTAGAAACTTTGCAGGATGGTTTCTTAAAATGTCTTGGAGACGTTGCCACAGTTCTTCTGGATTTAGTCTGTCTCAGTCGTTTCTGTTTCTTCCTGTAATCCCAGATGGACGATGATGGTAAAGATCTTCTTGTGGAGCATCGGATGTTGTCAGACTCCTTGTGCATTCAAAAATGTCACTGGATCATTACAATTAATGGCAAAGTAAATTATTAGAAATTTAATTTAAACTGATATTTCCTAGTAACACACTGTAGCAATCGATATAAATACCTGGCTTAAATCCATTCTGTTGTGGTGAAAAAACTAACATGCTAAAAATACTAACAGTAGTATATATTTATATATTTATTTAGCAAAAAAAGTATTGCAATAAATATTATAATAATTCAGACTAATAGTTGTGAATTTAGATTTATGAAGAAATAAAAATGTTGAAGTTTTATATATATATATATAAATAAATTATATATATATATATATATATATATATATATATATATATATATATATAAAATAATAGCTAAAAATAATAATTTTTTGAAGTGGGGCCAGTGAGCGAAAGTTAATTTTGGAACTACAGGAAAAAAAAATCCTTATTGCTGATTCCCACTGCACATGAGCTAAACATTAGGTCCACATATCTGGAAATGTTTTAGGTCCTACTATTTTCATCAAAAAAAAAAAAGGTGTCACCATGCCAGATTTTTTATTCCCCATTACATTATTACAAGATTACATTATGTATAATGTCAAACGAACAGTGCTGTAATGCTGTTACAGCTTGCTCAAGCTGGAACACCGCAGCATATGGTAAAACTACACAACATTAGCCATTTTGGAGCATGTTCCTCCCCTGTGTCTGGATGGCAGAGTGCCTCTGTAAATAAAATATCATCAGAAATGACTTATTGACTCACTTATCACAGACAATGTTCATTCTGGACCGCCAGTGAAGCAGGCACCAGCTTTGAATGGAATCATAAGCATATGTACACGCATAAACACACACACGTTTGTCAGCTCACAACGCACTCGAGTGAAACGCGCCATCACTGTGTTCCGTAAACATTAATAGTGACAGAAATACAACCGCTCTGGTGTTTTTAGTTTTCTGTTGTTCCCAATCTTGCTCAGTCCAGGATTCATGTGAGCTGTTTACAAAGGTCACCTGTCTGCTAGTCTTCGCAGTCCAACCTGTTTTCCCACCATCTTTCTTCCCACCTGGAGCTGCGTGCCCCTCTCCACACTTCAGTGCCTAATTATATCCAAGACTTGTAAATGTATTCATATTCATGGAGGCACAGATGCTAAATTAACTGTGGCAGGGACACATCTCACTGTGCCGGCTTCGCAATCTGCTTCCTCTATACGGAGGGAGGGATGTGAAGGGGAGGAAGACAAGGGAGAGTGAAAACAAAGAGGCAAGAGGAAGAGGAGGAGGAGGAGGAAAGGAGGAGGAGGAATGAGGGAGGTAAGGCTGGTTATTGACTCAGAGTAGCAGTGTGAATCTGGGGATAGAGTAACCGAGGACAGGTCTGCGAAGGCCGGCCTCTGATGAGTGACAAATCAAAAAGTCGTGCTGAAACTTCCCATGATGCCTGAGCCCATGGCACCAGAGCAAATGCAATTCTACTTCCCCAACACCCCCCCTCTCACTCGCTCTCACTCATTCTCCTGCTAAAGCCAGGCAGATGGAGGGAGGTGCAGCAGTGCAGAGCGAACAGATGGCCGCTCCAAACTTGATATATGAAATTAATAACGTTTCTCAAATAGAATGCAGACACAGGAATACATTGCCTGAATTTTAATAACTGATGATCTTTTTTCTCCTCCTATGCATTTGCAAGTCAATGAGAGAAGCCGAGAAACAAATATGCAATATGTCAAATTTTGAGGACATTTTTTATTCAAGTGTAAAATAGAGAGGATAACGGAAAACATTAGCATGGACAGAAGTAATGATATTTTGATGTTGATGTATAAAGTGTAATGTGTCTTTCACACACTATATTAGAAATTCATTGAGTATTACTGTAACCATTTATCCGGCAATATCATTCTAAATAGGTGACTGATATAGAAATATTTTAATCAGCTATTTTAAGCTATTTATCTTCTGCAAAAACACTCTGAATCTCAACTAGGATAACATTTTTAAACAAGTACGGGTTTTTCAATGGCCAATGATATTTAGGGTGGCCAATATAAAATTTGATATTAACATGCAATTTAATATCAGCAAATGAGGCATGGAAATAATTGTCTAAATACTTTCACAATATTTACTACATAATATTTACTAATACAAAATACACTACTGTTCAAAAGTTTGGGGACTAGAAGTTTTTATTTGTAATTAGTGCTGAATTAATTTCAGTATAATTAATACAAATTCTGTTTTTCAGACATAGGAATAAATTACATCTATAAAACTGTAAGAATATTAAGCGGAGGTAACAACTGTCAAGTGGATGTGGTTACTGGCCAATGCAATATTCTCAAAATTACAAAATATGAGCTGATTACTCATCTAATCACCATATTTTAAAGTGAACTTCCCAATGCTGCATAGAGTAGCTATTTTAGGTCAGCATGCTTGATTATTGCCTTTATTTGTTTAACATTTAAAGGGACAGACACAATGCAGATGTAACTGAGGCCAGTAAAGAGCTATGCAGATAAACCCAGTCTTTAGCATCCTTGTAAGTGTGCCCGTCTCCCATGCCAGTGAACCAGCTTGGAGCAGGTGTGAGAATGACAAGTTCCACAATCTATCCAAAAACAGTGATTTAGCTCTGTCAAACTTTCCTGCAACTTGTTGACAATGTGTTACTAAAAAGCTAAACACTAAAGAAGTACAAAAAAATCTTTGAGCTATTCATACAAATGAACAAATTGCAGATAGGTTAGTAGCACTGTCACTATATAGTTACTCCTATAGTTGTATCCTACTTGTATAGTTTAGTTGGATACTGTGACAAACCCTCCCAAGCCGACTCACACTTGTAACTTGCCTTAGTATTTGGAGAGCATAAATAAGCGAGAATCATTATGTTGAGAACTTGAGATACAGACGATAAGCAATCAAGTGCCACTCAGTATGCCGTGCCAAGCGTTTTCAACACATTCAAACCACTGTGTCACGTTAAACCTTCTTGACACTCATCCAAGAATTCAGGGACGGTCTCAATTACTCAATATCTGCATCTGTTCTGGAAAGTCAGAGAGACTCTCAGCAGATGAAAGAGAGGAGATGCCATAATTGAGAGCAGGCCGCATGCTGCGTGGGTTTCAGCAGATGTAATGCACTGGAGCAGAATTAGGTTAAAAGGCGGAGTGTTCATTTTTACAGTCTCTGGTGGTCTCGGAGCCTGTTGCCAGTGCTTGTGACTGCATTATAAAATCTACTTCACACACTTCCATCCCATGTCGATGTCAGTATTGGAAAACAGCTTGGGAATGTCCCCTCTGGGCTGTTCAGCACGAGTCGTGGCACAGGGGAGTTTCTTCTGAACAGGGTACAGTGGGAACTCGTGGCCCAGGTTTCCCACATCCACTCAGTGTCATGGCAAACATAGATGCTGATAATGAACAGGCTCGGAGCTGTTTCCTCTCCTCTTACCCATCTCAACGATCACAAAGCCTAAACACTAACAGGGTTGGCCAGATTAAATAAGAATAATATGGTTAGCTGGTCTCCTAGACTGGCCAAGCTGATTAATCTGCTCTGTGTTTGGGTGCATGTGAGCAGAAAATATGGCTTGACTAGTTTTACCTGGGCTTCTAGCCTGGGCTGTTGGCTGGATTTTAGCTGGTCAGACTGGGAGGCCCAACTTACACCAGCTAAAACCAATACGTCATATTAGACTGGTTAAAGCTGGAAAGCAGGAAAAGCTGGGAGTCCAACTGGCTGAGCACATAAACCAGCTAAATATCATCTTGGTCAGGCTTAGGGACCAGGTTAACAATCCTTGCCAGCCTGGGAGAACAGCTAGACCAGGGGTGGGCAAACTATTTGTCTCGCGGGCCACATTGGTTTCTTAAAATTGACAGAGGGGCAGGGGTGAAGGTCGTACCTGTGCATTTACTTGTAAGAAATCCTAGAAAACCTGTATAAAGTATAGTTTGGTCTTAAATCACTCGACTGGGACACGTGAAATTACAACAAAACAATATTAATAAAATTTTATCGACAGAAAAACCATAATATGCAATGTGACTGAATCGTATATTTGCCTCAGCTCTAGATTGACAATCCCAGGCATCCAATCACAACTGACCTCTGGAAAAAGGGAACTAACCAATGACGTTTGATGTTACTATTACAAGAGCAAGCCCCGCCCCACGACTGACAAAAAATAAAAGTGCTCGCGCGAGCAAAAAACAGCAGTCGAGAGCGGGCGAATGTTCGCGCGCGAGTGATTAAAATGAGCTCGCGGTTACCCGTATTTACGTGTAGCTCTGTTTTTCGCTCGCGGTTGTAATTTACGCGCGCGCAAACATCAGTTTTGCGCTCATTACTTTTTAGCACGGAATTAATGCCATAAAGGGGGGTGTAGAGGAAAAACGCCTACTCTCCACCACAACTTCAGCGCCACTGCCGCTTGCAGCCGCGACAGAGTGACATTACAGGGAAATGTGAAATGAAGGAGGTTTAATACAGGTTCGGCAAGTTCGGCGGGCCAGATTAAAAAGCCCAACGGGCCGGATATGGCCCGCGGGCCGTAGTTTGCCCACCCCTGAGCTAGACCATGTTAAACCAGCCAAGACCAGACTTTTTTTTTTTTAGATACTCTACCATAGTACTGAATGGGATTTTGGGAAAACTAAAGAAAAAATACCATATTCGTGTTTTGTTTGTGACTCTGAACTGTAGAAACATGTACTAAAGATAAAGCAACATACACCCAATGAATTTTACAACAGGTAAGCATCAATTCTTTCAATAACATGAGCAACATGTTCCTTCTATGGACTGCATTGGAATCAAAACAGTTGAGGATGGATCAACAGTAATCCTTACTGTGGGAAACAAGGGAACCTCTCATTTAAAAGTTCATCCTTATACATAATTTATGTTTTTCCCCTTTAAATCCCCCTGTTATTTTCTTATATAGATGGAAAAATGAACTCACAACATTCTTACTTCCAAACACCATCTAAGAAACTACAGGCAAGACATAAAGAAAAAAGTCACGAACAATAATAGTTCACATTTCCCTTATGTTTCAAATGAGTAATCGACTTGAGCCCTTCACACATTCTCAGACTCATGAAGAGCTTTGCTGAACCAGATCTTCCCTGAACCATTACTTCCCACATACCATTATCAGTCACGAGCAATGCAGCAGCAGAAAGGTATGTCTCAATCCACAGGGTATAAGTTCCCCCCAAAACAGAAGGTAAAGTTGGCTCTCCGCTCCACACACAGAGAGTGTTACTTACTGGGTATTGTGGTGGTCATACTGTGTCCCGTATGGCAGTGTATTAACGAACAGCATGCAAACACCTTCTGTTGAAACATCTGCGACAGGCACATTTTTAGGCTGCCTTCCAAAACTGAAAAAAGGAAAAGAAAATGTTCTCGATATGCTTCTTTCTGCTTTTGAAGGTGTGCAAAATATCTCTCAAACATATGCGGCTGTTTTTCCCTTCTCTTTGGCCACTCTTTTCACTCTCCCTTCTTTGAAACCTGAATTCATTGGCTGAACCCAATACAACTTCTCGCAAGCAGCGGCCAAGGATAAGAAAAGAAGCAAGTATTCAGAAAAATGTTTAGCAGACAATCAATGCAGGTGTTTTTTTTTTTTTTTACTTTACAGACACAAAAAATTACAAAGTCCTCAAATCCAAACCCGTCAAACCTGACTGAAATAATTTTCAATAATTGTGTTTGAAGAAGCTGGGTTTTTGTTCTGAATCATGAATGCAGCTGAAAATGGCCCCATTTATTTCTTACAGTCTGAAGCATCGTTCACGCCACCAGCGTTTTCATGTGTTTTACTCTCTGTACTATGAAGACAGTACTTGTGGTCGTTCCCAGTTATGTTGCTATAATATATATAATATTGCTTTAGAAAATGCAATCACAAATGCCAGCAATTAAATTTGTTGGAGAGTGTTGTGATTAAATCATTAATCCGATTAACCTCTGATCAATCAACAAATTAAAGTCTCTCATACTGTCAAAAATGACTAAATTCGTTCAAATAATCAATATAATTCAGTGGAAACTGTAATATGAATTGCAGCAATGTTAATTAACTACTCTGAAATATTTGAACCATATGTGACTGCTTGACCGAATTTGATACATTCTACGACAAAAATATGAGCTTATAGTTTCACCAATATTTTTGCATTATTTCATTGATTAGTCCTGGAAAACCAACTGTGCTTTCTTTCAAATGCATTGGTGGTCATTTGTTTTGTGTGGCTATAAACAATCATTATTCATTCAATGTAACATTGCGAATAAACGCAGTGTAACGGTTGCTTCAAAGCCAGTTTAAACCACTATTATACAAGAACATCGAATATAGTGAAACATTGTTTTGAGACTGACATAAGCGCACTCAATGGATAATAAAATGTATGAATAAACATTAAACAAGTTAATGCCTAAAATTAAGATTTTAGGCATAGACTTTCACTATATGGAAAGTTAGACCAAAAACTTACAATACACTCACTGATATAATGGTCATTCACATTCTTGAAGTGAAATAACTTTTGCTTATAAGGTGAGCATGTAGTTGTTGGGTCGAATGATGAAAAGACAAAAACTCTCAAACTTGTTTGAAAAGCTTAAATATTTCCCTCACTTTGTCGCCTCAAACAAAGAAAATCAAAGAACAATCTACTGCTTCCGAGATGTATTTACCTCCCACTACAGGCCTAGTTACATAGTCTGCCTTTGCGTCAATGAGTCAGTGCTCTGTGAAGACACCACACAGTCACTCTGCACGCTTGTTTACCAGCACTTCCCATAATGCTGTCCTGATGCCTGCTGGCATAGTGAGTAGTGTCAGAGAGGGAGAGATGGAAAAAAGATATAGAAAAGTAGAAGCCTCCAGTGCTACCAACTGAATGCAGAAGTTGCCCCCTAGTTAAGTGAAATGACTTGGAAAATATCTGAGACAGGCTGCGAAAAAAGTCCCCATTTATTACATTTGCAGATGTGAAATTTGACATTAATTCGGACAAAATTTTCTGGAATTACATTTCGCATACACAAGCATTTGGAATGCCTCCAATGCGCATCCATATAAAGCTTTTTTAGCAGAAAACCAAGCGCTCTCCCATGGCCCCAACTGCTTCACAGCTGAATATTTGCTCTGCTCGCTGACCTATCGCATGAAGATGTTTTTTTATCCAAAAGTTACATGACCTGTTTGATGCTGTGTACACAAGTCCTTGGCATGGCGGAACATAACTGGCCAAAGAGGCGCCTGTTGTAAAAATACACAATGAAGCTTGGCTGGAGCTCTGCTCACTCTCAAGCCATAACGTCATGCATTCCTTCAGTTTCGACTCATTTTCCAGCTTTTCGTGTTTGCCCCCGAACAAGTCTTATAAAAGACATCCAATGTCGGCCAATTATTTTTTACTTTGAAGGTCATAAATCAAAGCTGACTAATAAAATGAAGACAGCCAAGTATAATTTCATGTGTGACTCCAACTGGATTAAAATGAAACCAGATGGGCTGGTATATGGCCACTAAACATATCTGGATCGGCACAGTAAATGTCTGTGTTTTCCTTTTTGCACAAATTACTGCGGGAATTCGTAGTTCACTCTAAATCAAAGTCCAAGCTAGGGTGAAGACGGGCTCTCTCTCTTGCTCAACGCACAAAGGCATCAATGTTCTGGCTAGTCTCTGTGTAGTGCTAGTGATCCCTAGTGTTTTAGGGTTAATGCAATTAGTTTTCTTTAACATTCAAATAGACTTTTACATCCTTCTCAGAGCACTTCAAAACTAAAAGCTTTACTGAGCCATTCAGATGAACGAGAAAATATCACCTTTATGAGTGCAGAACGCATCAGATTGATTTTAGAGCCAATGGGTGGCTTGAGATCTAAACTAAGACAACACGGTTAAACATGCATTGTTTCATAAAACAATGGAAGAAAATGGGTGCAAGAATGAAAATTTAGAGGAATGGACGAAGAAGAGAGAGTGTCAACTTTTCCACCTTCATTTCTCGCCCAGGGATCCCACCAGCATGGCAGTCCTAAGCCTGATTTTCTCATTAAACTGTTAGATGGACTCAGTGAAACAAAGAGAGGGTTTTGTGGCTTTCCAGAGCTCACAGAATTTATGGTGGACGACCATAATATTTTCATTCCCCACTTCTTCGATCTACAGCCTCAGAAAAAAGCTAAAATAACAGTGCTATCTGGATTTATTAAAAGCTGGGAAGGACATGGTCGCTTCACATATGTTCTTTAAGACTGCCGAAGTCAAGAAGGCTTTCCAAGCATAACAAAACTCCTCCATCTCAGAGACTTGGACTACTTCATCAGCTGTTGATTGAAAAAAAGTTCAGAGGTGAAGGATCTGCACTCCATGAGAAATTATTTGGTAAATTGGAGCATGGTCTGATCTGTAAGGTTTAACACTCCCATCTAGGACAGCCTGTCATTTAGACTGGCAATAGCTATTTTCCATTACACTGTGGTTTTACCTTATTCACTGAAAGGAATAAAATCAGTGGAATTGAGATTTGGGATATACATTTTGCAATGACACATTGTTTTACCATCATAACTCACCATATTGTTTTAACTAACTAACCACTATTTTCTTCTTCTTTTTTACATGGCTTCACAACTATAGCATAATACTGTGAACATTAATCTAGAACATAAAATATATTTTGATTGGTTGCAGTATATTTAATGCAATAGTAGCATAGCTTGTAGAGATTAACCAATGTTAAAATTCTGGTGGATAAGCCGATAATTTTTTCCTAAAAATAGATAAATAGTGTATGTTGAAACTATACTATTTTAAACAAGTCAAGTCAAAGTGAATTTAGGCAATTGTATTCCCTTGTGTAATTGTACAGAATTTCAAACCCAGACAGAGTTCTGACACTTTTTAAAATATTTTCCTACAATGCTGTATGAAGGAATTGTGTTTTGAATCATGAGTATAGCTAATAATACAAACACAAAAATGTAAATGTAAAAATGTAAAATGAATTATAATGTACAGTATAAAAAATTTATATTAATTTCATAAAGATAAACTTTCAATGAGCAGTAGATGACATCAAAGGTAATATACCGTATTTTCCCGCATATAACCTGCGGGTTATACCAGATTTTACAGACAGGCGTGCGGGTTATATAGGGGTGAGGGCTATATCTCAAATTTTTACACATAATAATATTTCAATATATTTGTTACGCCCCTAAGGACGTAAGGTTTTTCTTGCAGTATTTTCTCTCTGTTTTTCTTTCTTGCGAGGGTTGTTGTCTCTGGTGCTTTTACTATCACTCTGACAGCTGGCGCTGCAGCGGGAGGGACTGCTTTTTCTTTTTGTTCTGATTCTGACTTGTGTTTGTTTTCTTATTGTTTGAATTTTGCTCGTTTGAAAATGTGAACTTACACAAAAAAGTTCATCAATCTATGGGTGCGGGTTAGATAAAGGTGGGGGTTTGCCAACGATTTTTTACACAAAACCCCAAAACCCACGGGCTATATGAGGGTGCAGATTATCTGCGTTTGCAGGTTATATGTGGGAAAATACGGTAAATGTGAAAATAGGGGAAAGGAGACATGCAAATTTGAGACAATATCAACCGATACATTAAATAAATAAATACATTTCTAATATCGATAAACAATCGATCTGATACTGATGCATTGTTCATTTCTAGCTGTTTGCATATTTCTTCTGCACAAACAAAAACAGTTCTAGAGTGATTCTAAAGATTATGCTTTCAAGGAAGTAATAAGAGTTCAGCTTGCCCGGAGGCACCAGGGAGCAGACAGTGAGCAGACCACAAGTAAACAAGATGTTAGCCAGGACTAGGGAGGGATCTGGATAAGGTACTAAGTAATATTTTGTGTCATGTAACACAGTCTGTAGAAATATTCTAATGTATATGTGTATACTTTGGTAGACATCACGTATCCGCTGCAATTAGCTTGCTACAAGGCAGCTTTCACATCTTCATCACTACTGGTTTAAATGAGGATCCTCATGGGAGCTGTTAATCAACTATTGAGGTTGGTTGAAAAAGAGCCTATTCCCTTAGAGAACTGCACAGCCGAATCGTTGCTTTGACTAATTCAGTGCCACATATTCTTTCTATCTGAAGAAGTCTATTAGTCATTACTCAAACAGTTACCACAATCTTGTGGGAGCTCCCAGTGCACTTGGTTTTTAAATGATTCCCTTCCTTGTCCAGAGGCGTACAAAGAATGTGAAACATGAAGGTATTCCCTGAGCAGCCAGGACGTTCTTATCGCATAAGGGCCCAGTGGAGACCCTGTCCTGACTTAATCTCTGTCCTCTTTAAGGTTGTCTGACGGGGTAAAAAGCATGAGAGACAACAATCTCTAACTGGCGTGAAGCCAAAACAATGCATGTCATATGTTATTTTGGGTGGAAACTGTCAGTGAGCAGCAGGCATCACCTTGCAGACAAGTCATTTATCTTCAGCATTTTCACAGGGGGCCTGGCTGGGGTCATATGTTTCAGAGAGAGACACAAAAGAGTTCATTGGCCTGAGTGGAAAAAGAAGAAAGACAGAATGAATCTGCATCTTATCACAGGGGTTGTGTAACAGAAAGCAGACCGCAGGTCAGCAACAAATTAGGACTGGGAGCTCCAGTCTCTCTCTGTCACAATGTAGTGACACAGTCCAGCCCTGTCGGCAGTGCCTGCGCTCACAGTGGACAATGATAGGGCAGGAATGCTCCATGGGGCGGCGTCCCGACATGCAGGCAGTGGGAAAGCGTTCCTATCGATGTCTGAGGTCAGGGATAAGTTTGGGACTCCCACTTCATTTCACGCTTCGGAATAACCCTCATGTGATCAGACAGAAGAGGTTTTTTTTTTTTAATTGAAGGCAAATATTGTGCATCTTAGTTATGAAGCGTTAGGGCTGCGAGATATATAAAAATCATAATATGCACAATTAAAACGGTTTATGATATCTGCATGACTTTATTATTCCAAAAGATTACAAACAATCCAAGTTTTGATCCCAAATTCAGTTAATGTTTAAAAACTGAAAGTAATATAACCTCACAAAAAGAATGGGAAACATGTATGTTGAGGAAATCATCCCTACAACGTCTGAAAGTGAACAGTAGTGTTTTACTGTGGCATTACATAACAAGTAAGTGCCTTTTTAACATCAGTGTGCACTTTCAGGTTTATTTAACAGCAGAAATGTAATAATTAAATGTAAAAACGAACTGCTTAGTCTTCACCGTATGAATTAAACACATACTGATTCTTATTAAAGCTACAAAAGTTATTCGGTCAAGAGCAGTGAGTGATTTTCTGTTTGTCTTTTGTTATTTGATTAACATTAATCATAGATTTATTAGGTGGCTGTCACTTTAAGAGCTGCACTGATCCAATATAGTGTTAAATACACAAACACTTTCTTTCTCAAATGGTTTGTCCACTTAAGACATTCAGCAATTGACTGTTTGAATGAATACTCACCAAGATGGGCATTTTGACATTGTTTGTGTGTATATGGCCATATAAGTTATGGAAGAGAAATACAATTTATTATACATACCTAAAGATATAACATTATGTAACAAATGATCACATATCGCGTATTTTCTTCAATATCGTGCAGTCCTACTAAGAATATAAGTTTCAGATATTTTCTTCCGTACTGTGACATTTGTCCAAGTGAACAGATTACCCCCCCCCCCCCCGCCCCCAAAAAAAACAATAATAATAAAAAGAAAATGGGCAGGGAAGTGGTTCTATCCATCAGTTGCTGATTGCAGCAAGGCAAATCAGAATGCAAGCTTGCAGTCAGTTAAGGAGACTAAATGATTGGAGATGTCAGGCATATGCCATCAGAGAGAAATATGTTGTTTCTCTGGAAGAAATGACATTTTAATTAAAAAATTAAACTAACAATGAAGCATGTGCAATGAATCGTTTTCAACAAGATCAATAACATGCATTTAGAAAATAAGTTGAATTTTCATGTCATGTCGACTAAAGTAAGAAGCTTTATGCCATGATGGAGATGTGTGTATAGTTGTTACGTGCAGCATTGGTGTGGACTCTAATGAGATTATATCTGACGAAACCACATGTGGAAGAGTGCACATCTTTCCTGAGCTTTACAAATGTTGCAGCATTTGTGCTTTTACTTGATTTTCAGAATTAGTTTAGTGATTTGGGTGCTAAAACAATGTATGCAAATAAACAGCAATTTATTATAGTCAATTCCTTTCTTAATGTTCTTGCTGCAATAAAACACAAGGAATAGAAGCTGTTGGAAAGTCAAATACATATACCAGAGTGTCCTCAAGACCATTATACAACTTTATCTGACGCCTATCTATAGTCTCACTCTACCTTTCAGAGTTACGAAAGCATTCTTTAGGTTTAGTGATCTTTGTGACAATGTGACTGCCTAAACCCCTCACCTTTCAAGCAGTCATATGCTCTTGGCCAGTTCAATCACCACAGAGAGAGCACTGAACAAGCCTCTATAGATTTTTTTTGAAGGATTTAATTTACACTTCACCTAGGGCAAGTACCAGGGGAGAACACGATGAGTCACACTGTTAATCTTGGAAATGTTCTGGTGCTTTCTGTTGGCTCAAGGGCAAGGGACTGAGCACCCAGGGTCTGCTGACTCTACTTTTCCATCCTTTTACTGAAGACTTTCTCTCCAAGCAGTCTGGATTTAGTTAATTGCTGGAACTGCTTTCATATCTGTAGAATGCCGTGTCATGAAACTCTACATTTAGGATCGAAAATTAAAGTGCATTTGCAAAGGCTCTTACTTGAACATATAGGGGATCTATCTATCTCTCTCCCTTTCCATCCATCCATCCATCTATTTTACATGTAATATACATAAATACGGCTTCAAACTTTGTTTAGATCACTTTGCTTATATTAGAATTCTAAATGCAATTCCGTTCAATTCAAAATTATTTCAAATTTAGCCACTGAACTGTAATTTAAAAGGCACTCTCAATTTAATTTTGAATTACACACAGCCCTAATATAGAGACTTGGATAGGACTCTACCTGGGCCAAAACCCATGGATTTTCCCCCTAACAAAATTTTAATGCAGTATTTTTCAATTCTTATCACATATATTTGAAAATAATTATTGTCTGTCACAAATTCATCACAAAAAAAATCACTTCAGCAATACGGCTTGCCTGGCTCAAATAATTTCTCTTAACTGCCGTACTTTGCCTTTAAAACTTTATGAACTGTAAACCATGCTAATACGTTCAACTTTAGGATCAGGCCAATGGCTTGATGGGCCAAATGGTGGAACTGAATATGTAGTGAAGTTCAGGTTCCAAAAAACAAGTTTTTATATTTGCTGTTCTGCATGGCTGCACACTACAAGGCGAGAGATTGTACCCAGTCTCCACATAAACTCTATCTTTGTGAAGGTGCTGCACTCCTCCAATCCTGAGGGGCTTTTGATAAATGTAAGATTTAAACACCTGGTCCTGGGCTAGCTCAGTTCTCCTTTTACAGGGTAATGAATGGAAAGCGAATATGTTGCCAGTGGTGGCACACATGGGGCAGTCAGATGTCATTATCTCACAAAGGCTGGGGAAGTTGTATTGCTGCACTTTTAATGTGATAATGAAAGGACAGGCGTTGCAAAAGCAAACAGCTTGTGCACTTAACTCTGCATTAAGTGCATTGTTAACTAAGAGCAGGCATATCCTCAAGCTTGCTTAAAGCGGAAACATAATCCAAGGACTCAATGTCTCATATGTAAGTAGCATCATAAGTAGCATCATAAAACAGTTTGGAAATACTTTCAAAGAATGCATTCATTCATTTTAATTTATTATACAGTTACTGGAGCACTTTACTATAAGGTTCAATCTGTTAACATTACTTAATGCACCCGTTATTTATTAATATGATGATTATATAATGATTAAAATATATGTATTTTATATATATATATATATATATATATATATATATATATATATTAAAAGTTTAAATGATAAATATGTAAAAGTTGTAAAAATATGTTTGTTATTTAATTTTAGCTAATAAAATGTAATCTTCTGTAGTGTAGTCTTTATTTTGAAGTTGTGTTTTTTTCATTATTTTAAGTTATTTTTTGTATGTATTGCATTAGCATATTTCATTGTAATTATTTTAATACAGTAATCCCTCGCCACTTCGCGGTTCAAGTTTCGCGGCCTCAGTGCATCGCGGATTTTTCAAAAATATTCATCGGAAAATAAAAATACCGCCATATCGGCAGATGTGATGCAGAAAGCAGCATTGCTTCATCGTGATGCGAGAGAAACGGTTTCCCAGGATGCCAGACAAAGAGAGAATCTCTCTCAGAGGCTTTGTACACACCCACGGCACTCAGACAAGACACGTGATTGGTTCCCTGCGCGAGATCGATGAATGAGAGCACGAGTGGATGTATCCCGTTTTTGTATACACATTTTATGTATATATTTACATTAGCATGTCACAGATTGTAAAGTGAGAAGACAAGAAGGCCTTGAAAATGCCTTAAAGTGCTTTTAAGAATAACTTCATAGTGGCTTCACAGAAAGTGTTACCAACAATTTTATCAGAGAAAAAAAAATGTAATCAGCATTCTCATAAACTACCATAACACATAATGGCTGTGCCCTCAAACTGAATGTAATCAGTGCATGAAGGGCATGAGTCAGTGTAAAGGAGGTGTTATCAGGTATCTGTGTGTGAACAGTGTGGTCGGACTGATGTCATTGCCCTTGTGTTGTCTCAGCATAGCTCTGTGGAGAGCACTTTGTCTGCAAAGCCCCAGTAAGTCAGAGCGGTGTGTCTGCAGCACCTCCATATCAGCTAATCAGCACAAGCCAAAATAAACTCTGTGCAATGTCATGAGACCATGTTCCAGCCCACTCACCGTCAAGTTCTTTTGTGCCTGTCTCGCTCACCATACCATCATCCATAATATGGTCTCAATTAAACGCAATGGCAACACTGATCTTAAAAATCAAACGTTTAAAACAAGATTGAGATATAAGATATTAATACCTGTTTTTTGATCATCTATTTTGAGTATGCGCTACTGTTCAAAAGTTTAGGATCAGTAAGACTTTTACTTAAAATAAATGAATAGCCTACGGTACTTTTATTCGGATATTAAATGTATTAAAATTGACGGTAAAAGAATAAAAGTATTAAGCAACACAGCTTTTTTCAACCTTGATAATAATAAGACATGTTTCTTGAGCACCAAATCACCAAATCAGAATGATTTCTGAAGGATCATGAGACACTAAAGATCAGAATAATAAACTAATAACTAAAATAGAACTGATTTTACTCTATTTTTCATTTTATAAAAAAGCAGCACTGGTGTGCATAATAGACTTCTTTCAAAAATTCTTATCAACTTTAAGATATTAGTATACTTTGTCGTTTTACTTGCATATGTTTTTACACTTGTTTGAGCATATTCTCTCAATTTATTTAAAGAAAATCCAAATCCGCAAATTAAATAAAATATGTAACAACATAAGTATTACATTCATAGTTTTATTCACCTGAAAGTGCAAAGGCTTACATACACTGATTTCAGCTGAACTAAAGGAAGATGTCATGTCATTTTTTTTCTCTGACTGATACTGATATAAAGATATTTTGAGAAGTCAGTCAAATATACAATTTGCAGTATGTGCTCTAAATCCTTGTATGAAAATAGACACAAGCCACTTGCATTTGTAGCATCAACTCCACTTCATCAGGTTTCACACACACACACACACACACACACACACACACACACACACACACACACACACACACACACACACACACACACACACACACACACACACACACACACACACACACACACACACACAAACTACTTCTGTCATCTTGTCTGGTATCTGTCAGTCACACGTTAGACAACGGTGGCGCCCTTAAGCAATCAGACATGTCGTTCCCCTCCCAACCCTGACATAACGTCGGTCTTCTCCTCTCGGCCTGCAGGGCTCAGCTCTGCCCCGTGGCACTGACGGGCGTGTGGCATTCCTAATTAAGGCACTGGCACGGCTAGACTCCAGCATGTCATCACCTAAACGCCACAGGCTATTTACAGTCTGTGCATGCCATCATCAAAAAGACTAGATATGGATGGATGGTGGTCTGACAGGCCTGATGAATCCCCACAATAACGGATAGAGGAAAATCCAAATGATTGTTTTTTTCGGCAATTAAAGCAAATTAAATAGCCAGTGGGCGTTCAGCCCACTCTTCAACATGCTGATACAGAATGTATCAATGCTACTCAGCCAGGACTGTATTCCCTTGTCACACAAACTGCATTCACAGACATGCAGGACTATAAAGATACACACTTGGGCAACTTAATTTTTTTAAACTTTATTTTAAAATGTATTGATTGAAATTATTAATTATTCATTAATTACCACTCAATAATTAATAAATTACCACTCATGTTTTGACACAGTTGTGAGAAAATTATCTGTTATCTTTGCAGTAATGTTACATGAATATTGTATAAAGAAGGGGTTTTCAAACTTTGACAACTCCTGCATTACAAAATCTTCATGTAACATTACTGCAAAGATAACAGATAATTTACTAACGATTACATCAAAACATGAGGGCAATTGTGTTAGAACTTTATTATGTCTTAACTCAATATGCTTTATCTTTAACCCATGACTTAAATGGTTTAGATGTATCAGTGTGAATGAACAACATTTGTAAAAAACTTGAAACAGTATGTGGACAGACCATTTTGAAACAGAAAAGCATTTTTTCAAATGAAGGGATGCATGATATATTGGCAGCCATATTGATATCGGCTGGTAAATGTTTACTTCTTCTAGCAACTGCATAGCAACCACCCCGGATACCCTAGCAGCACCTTAGAAACCACCCTGGATACCCTAGCAACCACCTAGCAACACCCTAACAACCACCCTGGTTACCCTAGCAACAGCTCTGTATACCCTAGCAACACCCTAGCAACCACCCAGAACACCTTAGCAACACCCTGGTAATCTCTGATCATTCATGGCAGCGATTTCGTAGTTAATGTTAAATTGTGCTACCCACATGCAAATTAAAAGTTTCTGGTCCGACGATCTCAAGCCAACTTCTAAAGTTTGTCTCAACGAACTTTATCCTCTAGTTTTTAATGTTATCGTTATCAATCTGATGAGACATTTACATTTTTAATACATTAAAGCCAAAATCACTTGCCATGAATTCTGCATGATGTGATGCATCAGTAGCAGATTATGTGCTTTAGAAGCGTTTATGCAAGAGATGTCGACATATATGGCAGTTTTTCACAGCGAATAAAAGAGGACATCAGAAATGTATAATTAATTTTTAAAAGTTAAAGAATTTTTAGATGCTTCAAAGTAAGCTTCACTTTGTAAATGATTTTAAAGATCTAGATATTTAATTGGAGTTTCCTCCTTTTCTGCAGTGACGGGTTTAAAATAATAGCAGCTGTTTTAATAATATATATTATATATATTTAATATTATTTATATTTAATATTATATATTATATATATTTAATATTATATATTAATAATAGCGGCTTTTTTTAATCAGGCTCATAAAAATGTATATCAAGATTTAGATTCATCAGCCAATACATCAATGCACAATTGGTTTCTAAATATAAATAATGACTGGTTATCGGTATCAGCCACAATTTCTATATCACTTCATCCCTATTCAGATGTATCAGGAATAATGCAGCCATAGTGTTTTTCCCTCAACATCTGAAGTGTTCATACACTGGCATGTGTGAAGGATGAGCGTTTGGATTCTTGCATCTCCAGATGAGAAAAAACAACATGATGGCCTTTCACACCGGTTGCGGACACATACCCAATTGTCCGTCGTGGCCCGGGGTGAGCATAGCGGGAGTGCTGATATGATAGCGAGCTCTTTGAGAGGCTAAGGGGCTGGGCGGGAGGTTAAGCCCCTCCATCTCCCACTCAAACTGGGGGAGCATGGGGTCGAGAGATGGGACATCACACAGTGCTCACTTCACTTTCAATCAAAGCTGTGCTCAATCACCCTCAATCACAGCTGGGAGCACAGAGACAACAGCATTGGATAACACCCTGACTGTGAGCACAAACACACACATTCACCCTTCAACACGACAGCCATGTTCTCTCTTTTTTCACAGGCAATGCATTACTGAACTACAGTGTCGGAGGAATGAGTTATAAGTAAAATACCATAAGCATGGGAATCTTGTGATATGGATAAACTGTTAATCAATAAGTCGATATTAAAATTGTATACTATATATATATCTATTATATATATCTACTGTACTGAATGGCAAAGCTAATCTAAACATTAAAATAGAGGAAATTATCACAATAAAATATACAACCTATATTGACTGAAACCCCCAATCAACCCCCAGAGAGTACACTGAAACAGTAGAGTGTGGCGCTTGCAACGCCAAGGTCATGGGTTCGATTCTCAGGTAAAGCAAGAACTGATTAGAATATCAATGTGTACCTTGAATGCAATATAAGTCGCTTTGGATAAAAGCGTTTGTCAAATTCATATTTGCTAAATTTGTTTTGACCTCATAATTTTTTTATCAAAATCTTATAACTTCCATCTTCCTCTCTTTGTATGTGTAACGGAAGGGAATAACAGGCAGAAATCCAAAACCTTGTCTTTAATAAGAATGGTTGTCCAGGCGGATAGTCAGGACAGGCAGAGAGCATACATAAACGATAATCCAGGCACAGGTCGGGGCAGGAAAATCAGCAACAGGAAAACAGAAAGGGATACAAACGCTCAGAATGATCACCGCAGCAAATCAAGACTTCGCGATCACAGTTTGTGTAATGGGTCGCAGCTGGTGCGATAATCAGTCCAATGAACGGCATCATGGGAAATGTAGTGTGTGTGTGTGTCAGTATATGTGTGAGAGCTCCCTCCGGTGGCCAGAGGGGGGAAGCGTGGCACTCGTAATCATAACAGTATGCCAGACTTCTCTTTTTGTCCATTTAAACCACTCCCCTTTTTACAATCAACTGCAAGCTCATGTTCAGACCTGCCTCCCTCTAATCAACAATTAATGCACAGAACCAAGTCTGACCCCGTTCCTTTTTGGATAATCACAATATGGAAGAAAAGTACCGTACTTCAGTTTCGCCGTGAGTTTAAATGCTTTCTAACCACTGTCAAAACACTCACACTCACCACTATAGCCCTGATAGTTTGGCTGCAGGTAACACATTAAAAAGCGCATGCATATAGGATCTCCTATGTCAGCCACTCAGAAGCACACACATGCAGATATAGCAGAGTGGTCTAAAGATACGCTGTGGAGAGGGCGCAACTGAAGAGAAACAGGCCAGCACATGGTAGGAAACAGCGGCAGCAATGAGAAATGCAATAGATGGATTGCTCTAGTTAGCAATCTAAACATGAAAATGATTTATGATAAAAGGTTTCAAGGAAATGTGGGGTTAAACCAGTGTAATTATATCACTGTGAAAATATTTTGCTTTTATCTTTCTACCTCAAACAAGTTCTCTTATACCCATGCTATAGCTGAGTCAGACACTTATGGCTGCTCTTTCAAATGACAAAAATATAAGGGGAGAAATATGAAAGGAACGCTTCACTTTGGACTATTCTGAGATATAGGCATTTCTGTATGGATCTGAAATGGACTAAAAATGTGATTTTTCAAGATCTGATAACACGAACGCTGACCAGAAAGAAGACAACATGAGACCAAAATGATACAAGAGGTCAAAGGAAGAAATGGCCAAAATAACCATACAAAAATATCCCATTGTATTTTTGACATGCAGCACATGGGAATGTAAAAGATATGAAGTCACCAAACAGCTATTAAATTGGCATCACAGCACAAAGTATTTCCTTTAATTTAGGTTATATTTATAGTAAAATATAGCTAACATACAGTAACACAGTATAAATGAAAATTTAATTTTATCTAGAATAAACGTCTACACTTGACATACAACTAAATATACATGGAAAATATGTTCTAAAACATGTACAAAACTTTTACAGCGAAAACAATTGTGACCTCTGACAGGGCATGACTTGAGCAGGTAATTGCACACACAAACATATAAACACACTCAGTACTTCAGCTAGAAGCCTATTTTTCTAGGAACATATCTGGCTTTAACCCTGTGAGATTGAGGTTGCTGCAGGGGTCAAACAGTCCAGTAACAACCACAACGTGAAGAGTGGACATGTTGAAGACCTTCATAAGTTTGGTTGAAATTCTATGATAACAAATGGAAATAAACATAAACCTTTATTTTTCCAACAAATTTTTTATTTGTCTAACTGAACGCGTTTTAAATGCTTTTGATTTCTTCAACATTCAAGTTTTTTTTTTTAAATCAAATGACTGATTTTTCTAATTTCAATAATCCTGGAATGTGAAAAAATAACTTCACCGCTCCAGAGCTTTCGAAAAAACTAATACTCATGCATTTGTGTATCCCACGGACAGTCAGATCTAAAGAAGGTTATTATCAGAACAGTTATTGTAAAGCTATGATGAAAAATTGGATCATACTATATCTACTTTTTAAACTGAATTATGGTAAAAATGGAATATTATAGCAATAGCTTACTTATCTTTACACAACAGCGTTTCCCTTGGCCCAGAACTGACAGAACGTCAGTTTCTTTCAGTTTATATCCCTCCATTTGGCCTAAAACACTGTGTTCATGGTCAAGCGGTTTGAAGTGTTGACTACAAGCACAGAGGTTTTTCAGATTTTCTATTGTGACGTTCTCTCTGTATTTACGATTCTTTGTAGAAACCAATAACAATAAAACTACATGTCACGTTAACTGTCCTAAAATAATAACCTGCATGACAAAACATCCCCCTTGCTCAGATTTGTCATCGGCTCCCTCAACTTGTTACATTGGAAACAGTTCAGTTAGATACATGTTGGAAACAGCGGTATTAAAGCCAGTAAAGCCTGAAATATGTCAGAACATGTGTGAACTCACTTTGAGTCATGATATTTCAATCCTCGGAGACTAACACAAACACCAAGAGCATATTGGGAAAGAATTAAGGACAGATCTCACAAAACTCTATGCCTAAGCCTACATCGCAAATTGTTTGTTCCAGTCAGTGTTTACAGGCAAAGCAACCTGGCAGAAGACCCAGTTTTTGCAAGCATGAACTGCTTCCCTGAAAAATGGGAAGTCACAGGTTTTCTGTGCGGAAAAACAAGTAGAGCCGCTCAATACACACGCACACAAAAACGGCTTGACTAACACTGCAGTTGAGAACTAATGAGATCTTTTAAAGCAGTGAAAACATCCTTCTCGTGGCTCAGGGAGACGCTCAGCACGGCCTCCTCAGAACAAGCTGAACAGATGACAGTTATTCCTCTCAGCGTTGTGCTCATTCCACAAAATCGAGCCAGATGTCTCCAGGCTGAGAAGCAGGTGGGCCAGGGCTGCTGCGCCACCCCGTGCTGGCACTGCTTCAAACCTGCTGGGTATAACCTTTAATTTGCATGCTTTTTCCTGGCATGTGGGCAAGGGGTGCCATCTGCGTGGGCCACGAGAGGACCCCGCCGTGTGTGTGTCAGTGTGTTTATGCAGGGGCTGGACGGATGAGCATTGGAGCAACCCAGACTGCAGCACAAGGCCATACTGGTGGCCTGTCAGCTCTGCCCAGCAGAAGCCTCCTCCCGGGCCCATATGGACCGTCCATGCGGATGCGCGCTCATCACACATGCAGGGATGCGCAAACATATAAATACACATGCCTCTGTGCTCAGACATACACTGAAGCTCAAATTAACAGTCTCGACCTTGCAACAAGGCAAAGTCCTATTTAAAATCACATCATATTCAGAGAGAAAGACAAGTAAAAGACACACAAAAAGAAAAACATTACTGCACAGCTTTGGAACAATTTATCCTGACAGGTCAATTATGGTGTTTTGCTATGTATAATAAAGTACTGAAAGTCTTTGATAAATGTTTCTGTAAAAACTAAATTAATAGCACAAAATATACAGCGAGACAAGAACAGTCTGAATGAATGAATCTAATGAGTCACCAACCTACAACATGACAAGTTGAGTTGGATTCCTAAGCGAATGACTCTAATGAGTTGGTTCTTCTTATTGCTGTGCCGTAGAACAGTGTCACACCACACACATCTCAACCAAACTCCATCCTCACCTCTCAGATCTGTCTCAGATCTACAGCTCTTCCATATGGTACCAGACAGCATTAATCAAACTCAGAACAAACCACCACATGCAAACCCAAAACCATAATAACAGCTTCCATTTCTGTAAAAAGTCACTACGCAGAAGGAATAGCAAAGTTATGAATTACATGGAACTAAATGAATTGATGATATCTCCAGGGCAGCAAACACTGTTGAAACAACGCAATCGGCGCATGAACTAGAAAACAGAGGGAAGAGTCTTAGCAGATTTAAATACCTCTGGTTACAGGAGCCTTGCTTTGTGATTTACGCAAAAGTCTTGTTTGTCCTCTCTCAATGAAGTGGATCTTACTGCTGACAATCTCTGTCATCAGCGGCTTGGTTACTTGTCATTTAGCAGAAGCTTTTATCTGAAGTGACTTCCAATACAATAACGGCTGTATTCATTGTCAAACCATTAGCATTTGATGATATGTGATGAAATGCAGATTTAATGAGTGTAAAGAGAACTGTTTTCAGGCTTGAAAGGCATGTTGTTTTGTAGTGAAACATAATGCAAGCGGCACTTGGGCATAGTGCCACTGCTCCAGGTGGAGAGGCAGCTAATCGCTAAGGTGGTTCCATAACAAACCCGCCCTAATTTATGACTCCAAATGTACATTTCACTCATTCAAATGAGTTTGTTTTCCACATGTGACCTACTTCTAGTAAGCAAGCCAAACGCAAACAATTCTGTTTTCATTACAACAAACTGAATAGCTTCACACCCATTACACTTTGAATAATAAATAATACATTTCCATTGCCAATTTGTGACGTACTTGTGGCAATTAGACCACATTTCTGAAATAGAAACTACTGACATTTCTCCACTCTAAATTACAGCGTGCATAAAAATTATAAGGGCAACTTCATATCTTGACTGAATAATGAATAATAATATACACTGCTCAATTTTTTTTATTATAACAGTACAACAGGTGCACTGGAGAGATCTCCAAAAAGGGAATATTTTACATGTGGTACACATAGACAATTATTCTCTCCTTATTCTTCCTGACTTTCTTTAGTTTTTGTGTTTTGTTAGGGTTCTTGTCACTGTCTGTTGCATGAGGCAGTACTTGAAACCCAATCAGGTTGCTCAGGTAATCTTGCTCCTCCAGGATGTCACATCCATGCATGTTGCAATGCAAGGAGGTTTGGTGTGTCTCCCAGCACAGTTTCAAGAGCATGGAAGAGATACCAGGAGACAAGCCATTACACAAGGGAAGCTAGACAGGAACTGTCACGGTTTATGAAGTCACAGGCTTCTCTATCTGCGTGCGTGTGTGCGTGTGTGTGTGTGTGTGTGTGTGTGTGTGTGTGTGTGTGGATGCGTGGGGTGAGTGTGGGAGGCATGGTCACTGATCACATACGCTCTCTCTCATCACCATCACCTCCTGCACATCATTACCCACCTATATCATGCTCGCTAACTTTCAATGTGTTGTCAGATCGTTGTCTTGTCTGCCATGTTCCTGATTCGTCTGTATCCAGTGTTCTTGGTGTTCTCCGTTCCCGCTGTTCACGTCTGCCACGAGGATTACCTGTTCACGTCTGCCAAGGGGATTTATCACTTCACGTCTGCCTGCCCATTCAATCCCTGCATCACCCGGATCTTCCACACTACAACTTTCTTTGTATCACCTGCCTTTGAGCAATAAAGACTCACTTGCACTCACGATTGTATCCTCTCTTTTTTCCGTGCTGACAGGGACGTGGAAGGGCAACAACCCAGCAGCAGAACCAGTATCTGCTCCTTTGTGTGTGGAGGAACAGGAGGAGCACTGCAAGAGGCCTACAAAATTACCTCAAGCAGGCTGTTGCCCATTTTTTCTGACCAAACTGTCAGAAACAGACTTCTTGAAGGTGGCATGAGGGCCATATGTCCTTTAATGGGACCTGTGTTTACAGCTCAGCACTGTGCAATTGCTAGAGATCACCAGAATTGGCAAGTCCACCATTGGCGTCCCATTATCTTCACAGATGAGAGCAGGTTCAAAGTGTGAACATTTGACACACGTAAAAGAGTCTGGACTTTCCGTGGGGAACATTATGCTATTTACAACATCATCCAGCATGACTGGTTTGGTAGTGGGTCAGTAATGGTCTGGGGAGGTATATCCTTGGAGGGTCACACAAACCTGCACATGCTCACCAATGGTTCCCTTACTGCTGTTAGGTTCTGGGATGAAATCCTCAGAGCCATTGTCAGAACTTATGCTAGTGTAGTGGGCCCTGGGTT
This sequence comes from Rhodeus uyekii, assembly GCA_037043235.1. Taxonomy (NCBI): domain Eukaryota; kingdom Metazoa; phylum Chordata; class Actinopteri; order Cypriniformes; family Acheilognathidae; genus Rhodeus; species Rhodeus uyekii. The sequence goes on from JAWRVZ010000033.1 coordinate 4,992,376, forward strand.
GCTCCTGGTACATGATAATGCCCTGCCTCATGTGGCTGGAGTGCCTGGTCTGGCACACACATTCCCCAGACCTCAATACAATTGAGCACCTCTGTGACATTATGTATAGGGTCATCCAAAGCCGTCAAATAGCACCACATACTGTTGGTGAGCTCACTGATGCCCTGATCCAGGTCTGGGAAGAGATCCCCCCAGGACATCATCCACCATTTCATCAGGAGTCCAGATGTTGTTGTGAGTGCATACAGACACGTGGGGGCCATTCACACTACTGACTTACATTATGAGTTGCTGTGATGAACTTCATGCAAGTTGGATCAGCCTGGCCAAGCCTATCCTAGCCAATCACAGAACCCAGGCAGTCAGCTACCCAATGAGGATTTTGATTCAATCCGAGCACAGATATTGACTCGTATTACTCTTATGATACTCTTACTCTGCAAAAGTGCTTTATCTGCACCGAATACTAGTTTCAGCCGAGTATCCGGCTCAACTCTATTAAATTTGATCACAAAGACACGCTATGTGTTCATTTGGAATGTCATGGACTATCTAGAATCATGCATTAATGCATTAACAAAGTAATTAGGACAATGACATGTAACATGTATATGATGTATGTATATACATATACATATATGTTATTATATACATATATTGTTATTTGTATATATATATATATATATATATATATATATATATATATATATATATAACAGTATCATACATTTGTTTTATATGGCAGCTATCTAATTCAGCCATGTAACTAATCTTGAAATATCAACAATCAGTTCATTTCCCAGTATCACGCCACACGTCATATAGTGTAATTCACTCAAAGCCACAAAAGGTACCACAAAAAGACATTGATTTGGCTTTGCAATAAGAAAATTGCACTGATCTTTGCAAACAGCAGTGTCAAGTTAAAAATCTTCCCTATTCTTTTGCTTCCTTTTCTCCTCAGAGAACACAAAAGTGGAAAGAATAAAAAGAGAAAAAAGAAACTGAGACAGGGACCTGCTGTGCAGTGCATCACAGCGCCTCATCATTGGGCTAATTATGATGAGTATTCTCCCTGCAGGCTCGTGGCTGTGGAAATGTACAGGCTTTGTTCTCCCACATCCTGATGGAGCTGATGGGGCATGGCGCGGTGTAGATGAGCAGCCCCCCAAATGTGTCCCGCCACCAGGCTCCCCACACGCAGAGACACTCTCTTGCACACGTGCGCAAACACACACACAGATTTAACCCTCGGCAGAACATTATACACAATAAAATATACCCAAACAACAACGTGTCAAACACAAAGCAACAAAAATAAACGCAAATATCAAAATTAGGTAAGTAAATCAATTGCGCCCATACTGTAGCTGAAGAGACTGAAGAGTGTAGAGGAATGCAATAAGTCAAAATTATCACATAACAGCATTTCTGTTGTTTTCTGGATAAGTTTTTCATTGTACAGTAAATCACTGGCTAACATTGCACAGTACCAATGCCTACCAAGAACAGCAACATCCCTCCCTTTAAAAAACAAGACAGTCTGTTTTGTTCTGCCATGAAGCAATATAATGAAACCCTTTAAGACAGACAATAAACAGGCACAGCAGTTAGCAAATATGCAAATATCTATGGTATTAAGCTATGGTGCTTATGTGAAGGATGCCGTGTGTGTGTGTGTTTGTTGTTTTTCCATTCTATAACCTAATATGTGTGAAATATCATAAATAAATATATAATTATATAATAACAAATGCATATATATAAAATTCATATTAACGCACATTCTCTTTAGTGAAGTGTAACAAAGCTCTAAATCTCTCCCTTTTTGTAGCTTCACATTTTGAGTTGATAGAAAGAAAGTCAGGGTTTTTTTTTTTTTGCAATGAGAATGATAATTTTTCATTAGAATCAGACCTTGTCTGAATAAGGAATAAGGAACCAAAACAGGGAAGGTGAGCAATGATTCTCAAGCCTCTCTCACTCTCTCTCCCTCACAAACACACACACACACACACACACACACACACACACACACACACACACACACACACACACACACACACACACACACACACACACACACACACACACACACACACACACACACAAACAGATATGGAAATTATTTAACTGAAACCTATATTATGTGTTAAGAGTGTTTGTGAGAAAGAAACAGGTGCTGGAGCAACGCAACGTACGCCCTCGTCTGAACTCCCCAAGATATTTTGTCTCCAAATTCAATTTGAACTGTTTTGTCCCCACTGAAGACAGACTTTCCATATCATTTACCATATTGTGCTATCCAATAGCGACATGACCGGGCTAATCTCTCCTTCAGTTAACAATCTGAATATTGTGTAGGACAAATATCAAGTGATATCAATGAGCAATTGTTGGCCTATCAAAGGCCCATATGCTTCAAATCAACTCCAGGTGTAAAAGTGGCCCAAGCTTAAGAGCTTACTTACTTCACCCAATCCTGACAATACAGAGCCAGGGTAGTCTTTATCCAGGGGCCATATTGAGTCAATGGCTTCCTCATAATGACAGTGCCAAAGGCACATTCAAGTGCAACACAGTGAAGTTAAGTTTCTCTTTCAGGACTCAATGGGAACAGAGTCCCGACTGGCTTGTGATGGACTACGGCTGCCATTTAGGCAGGCACGCACGCAATGGGAGAGAGAGAGGATTAGGTTGCTTGTGAATGGGATAGACAGCTCTTTGAGTGGGCAGTGTGTGTATGTGTGTGTGTTTAGGGGCCCCAGGCACTCCGTAAGTCTTTGTGGCAGCTGCCCTTGTGCAGACTCGCGCTTCCAGCTCCTCCTCACCACTCAGCTCCTTCTGCCAGGTCCCATCATTCTGGCCACACCGTTAGGCTGATTGTTTACAGCTCTCTTCAAAGCCCAGTGAATAAATGCCCATTTTCTCTCGTCCTCCCCTGCTGCTGAGACTATCAAAGCTCTGGAAGTGGCCCGCAAAGGCGCAATTTGATTTGGCAAAGACTGTGTACACTAACCTCCCCCAAGTGCAGGCAAACACACAACAGCACTGATGTCCAACTTTTACTTGATTCCATCTTTTTTTCAGGCATATGTTTAAGCATTATTCAGATCTACTTGGCACTTGCTTTTGAATCCTGTATGAGGCCAATTTGGGTGTCTTCAACTAATAAAAAAGCTAATGCTTTTAACTAGAGCTGTCAATCTAATTTAGCGTGATTATTTAAAAAAAATGCAAATCAATCATCAAATACAGCCATCATGTTATTGCGTGTTTGATGGTGCTCTAGACACATAGAACGTAATTTTGTCTGATACAGTCTATTAATACTCTAGTCAGAGCTAGTTGACATGTAGTTGCAAAGTTCCTTATAGTTAGAAGAATGTTTAAAATGGACCGTCAAAATAAAGTTCATTTTAGATTTAGGTTTAGATTAGATTGTTGTGTGATTTTGCCATTTGTCATTGTTTAAATATTTCACATCTATTTAAATTATACTTTATTTTTGTTCCAGTTCCTTTAACTTTTCATTAGTTGCAAAGTCAACATTTCTAATTCCCAGTCTTTTACAATTAAAAAATAATTTTTTCCATCAAATATTGTTTTGTTATTTCATTTCAGCTATTGTTTTTTTTTAACCAAACAACGCTGGCCCATAAAAGTACTTTTATTTGTGTGATCTAATGTATTTTTAATTACTTAACATCAATTCTGTGAAGAACAGTAAAGTCACGTTGATTATATTTACTAAACAATGGCAATTTTCTGTTAAATCTGTAATTTGGTTTTCAATTTACCTTAGGATTATCATGCCTTTCCAAGCATTAATCTTGCACTTATTCATCAACCTTTTTAAGACACTCAGGCTGAAGTAACAGGAGTTAGCGCAATTGTTTTTCTTTCCCCTGCACATCCCAAGGCTTCTAAAGTGTCTTTGTGTGTGTGAACCTCTTATGAATGGCCATAATCCAGTTTTACTGAGAGAGGCAATTCTGCCTCTCAAAGTAACAACATTAAATGAGATGAATAGAACATCAATGGTGCAAAGAAAATTTGTGGCCCCCATTCAATTGGAATTGCTATGCAGTTTCAATTGGGTAAACATAGATTTCATTTTCCTTCTTCTTTCTCCTCTCCATTTCTGTTTTAACAAAGAGGCCTGGAGATGTTTAAATGGAAATAAATGCAACATGACAGAAACAAATTCGGCAAACATTACATATGGAGCAGGTGCATTGGTGATGAAAATGCAGTGAGGGAGAAGGAATGAGGATGGAAGTGGCTCCAGTGGGGCTTTGATCATATTGGTGCTGGAGATCTTTCATACAATGCTGAGATGATGTGACTCAGGCATCCGTGTATGCGACAGATTGATCTATCTAACTGCATTCAGGTGAACACTCATAGTCAGAAATCAGCTGGCTGTGAGTGTCAGCCAATTCACATGCAGAGTTTACAGAATCAAGTAATGTTTTATGATATTGCATTTGAACCTACATTTACATAGATACAATCCACAGCTTTGTGCACTGAAAAATTGTATTGCTAACAGATTGTCTAAACCAACTAACATTTACATCAGGTCATAAAGTGTGTATGTCTACATACTGCTGCTTCTGCATTAAAAATCTTGGGTACCCTTTCATTGCATAAAATTTTTCATAACACCTAACAAATCTCCCATGAGTCATTGTTATCTCTTAATATTGGTTTACTATTATATGAATAATTAAAAACTGAAATGCAGTAATTAAAAGTTTGGGAGAATCAAATGTAAATGAATAAATTGCATAATAATGTCTGTGTGTTTGTTCTCAGGTGCCCATATACAGTAAATGAGTAAGTCTCAGTAGCTTTGCTTAAACATTATGATTAACAAACTAAAGGGATTGCTCATGCTGTGTTGAGTACCTTCAGGGCGTGGTTATGATGACACATTCCAAGTTTTGTAACGATATGCTAATGTGTGCATAAATTACAGCATTTTACGTCAAAATTCCAAATGGCCAATACGGGACAATTAGGAATCATTCGACTCGGTATGCTGTACTGAATCAAATGTTTTATGATATATGGACAAACTATTCAGAAATTATACACAAAAAACTGATCAGTTGTGCCTAAATTATGCATGTAGCATCAGGTCATGCTTGTGATAACATGTACCAAGATTTGTTTCGATGCGCTAAAGTGTTGAGGAGATATAGCCTTCACCGTATTCGCTCACACGTTATTAAAGAACAGCTGGGTTTATCAAGAATCTTTTAGTAACTATTTGCCAGCATGATCTGAAGATGATCTGGGCAAATTTTGGTGTTCAAAACTCATCTTGAGCCAAAGAATCAGAGGAAAAAATTATTTAGTTTCTAGCCTCGACTGTTAAAACGTTATCAGCATAAACACGGTAGCAACTTTTCTCTGTTGGTGGCACTAGAGGAATTGAGTTAGAGAATAAAAATCTTCAGTGCTTGGCCCCTAATTTCTATGACTTAATGTAGCTCTGTAAATACAGTAGAAGGAAAATCCAGGAGGGTGTGTGAGTGTGTTTATGTTAACTTATGATGCGTATAGAAGGAGGGACTGACCTCATGGCCTGCCGGTGGGTGACTCAGGGGGCAAATATGCAGAGATGCGAGTCGGTACCAGTGTGTGTAAAGGCCTGTGATCTGTCTCTCCCACATGCGGCATGTCTCCGGGGAGCAGAGGAAAGAAACGTTCGCTTGGGTACCTCCAGACTCCCACAAGACCCACGAGGTGTGAGTTCAGCCCGCAGCGCTCAAACCACAAGCTTCTGTTCTAATGGCTTACAGGTGGCAAGGCACTTTCTCTCTCTCACTCTCACACTTTTGGGGTACAAGCAAGAAATATGAAATGTTCCAGAAATATTGCAGGTTAAAGGGGATTGTGATAACTTACTCACCTTACAACCTTCTTTCTTCTGTGGATTACAAAAGAATCTATTTGTCCTACTGTTTAGTTTTGTGCTTTTTTTGTTCAAACTATTAAAGTCATTAATGTTCAAAGTCGTTTTGTTCACATGGGCATTTTAACACCGAACCTAAAGATACCAAACCTAAATGGATAGGGATATGTTCACAATCTGATTGGTCTACTTTTAGCACGTGTATTTCATGATGGAACTTACCGAACATCTAAAACAATGCTGAATGCTGGGTTAAATGCACTCTTTGTATGTGCGTAAGCTACATACGATGGTTTTTTGACTAGCTGAGAACTTGTGAAGAGCTTATAAAATATGTAAAAGAGTCAAAACAGCAGAAGGAATCCCTCATTCTCACAACTAACAAAGATCTGCTCCGAGGAGATGCGTACCAAACTGTGAGAGGCAACATCAGGACTATGATGAGAGAAAATGGGTATGCATTAGAATTTTATCCTTTTTAGGGTCGCATCGTGTGACATCATGTCCCGTTTCTTGGTCCGCTTGTTTGGTGCGCAGGCAGGGTCTGGATGGAAGCATTCACACTTATTCAAATTAAGTGCACTAACAGAGCAATCGCTCACAGGGTTCGTTTTAATTGATCCAAACATGCCAAGTGTTTTAGATCCAACTGTTTTGTTGAAGAAAGAAACTCGCACAGGTTTATTTTTTTCTCAAACTAACCCGGCAAATTATTTTTCTCACGGGCCACATTGGTTTCTTAAAATTGACAGAGGGGCCGGGTTGAGTGTGATGCGCGATTGTTGATGGGGGGGGGGGGGGGGGGGGGGGGGGGGGGGGGGGGGGGGGGCGCGATTGTTGACGGGGGGGGGGGGGGAAGCGCACCACGATTGTTGATGGGGGGGTGAGCACGATACACGATTGTTGACGTGGGATGAGCGCGACGCGATTGTTGACGGGTGGGGGGAGGGGTGTGCGCAACGTGATTGTTGACGGGGGGGGGGGCGCGATTGTTGACGCGGGGGATGCACGCCACAATTGTTGATGGGGGGGTGAGCGCAATACACGATTGTTGACGTGGGATGTGCGCGACGCGATTGTTGACGGGGCGCGTCTACTCTCCACCAAAGCTTCAGCACCACTGCCGCTTGCAGCCGCGACAGAATGACGTCACAGGGAAATGTAAAATGAAGGAGGTTTAGTTCTAGTTTTAGTTCGGCGGGCCGGATTAAAAACCCCAACGGGCCGGATGTGGCCCGTGGGCCGTAGTTTGCCCACCCCTGCTTTAAGCTCTATTTATTTACTACAGAAAATAACTTCTCACTTTGTAAACACAAGTAAAAAAACTTCTGCAAATTTAATTTTAGTTGCAATCTACATTCAGTTTGTACCCTCATTAATAATATTTTATCCCATCTCAGCCATAATCAAATCAGCACGGATCAAAATAATTGTGATAATAAACATAACAGAGCTGATTATCTCTTGCTTCCTCCAGATATCATTGCTGCTCATTTAAATCTAAATGTAGCAAGCTGAATGGGCCCATGAGGAGCCATGTGTGCCAGTGTTAGGGCTACATCGTACCAGCGTTATTGGTCAGGTCTGGTCGTGAGTCTGTGATTAGGGCCACAGGTGTGCCATTCTCATTCCCATCATTAAGTAGGGGCTTGGCACTGATATGTGCTCGCTTTGGCCACACAATGTCTGCCCCAGCTGTCAAAACATATTATGTGTGCAGCTTCCCCATCTCTTCTCTTCAGCTTGTATCATAAAACACACTGTAGTTACTAATCTGGACAACCAGCTCAGCCTCCCTCAGGAGTACCATGTCAAGACACACACCTGAGGGACACGGTGCCTGTTGGAAGAGGAAACACGTCAACAGTTGGCCATTTTCTCATGGTCTGCATTCCTCAGTGTCAATAATGAAAGAGAGAGAGAGTCTTGATACAGTCTTATTGTAGGAGAAACCGAAGCTATTGTTTTCTTATGGGCAACAGTATATGTCAGTAATTATAAGGTTGAGTCCAATTAAACAAAGCTAAAATGACTATTTTCTATTTTAATATATTGTAAAAATTTATTTATTTAGTCTTCAGTGTCACATTGTCCTTCAGAAATCCTTCTGATATGCTGATTTGGTGCTCAATTAACATTTCTTATTATTGTCAGTGTTGAAGGCTGATTTTTGTGAACCGTGAAATCGTTTATTTTAAATATACCGTAATTATTTTGCAATATTGTAAATGTCTTTGTCACTTTTCATTCTTGCTTTGCATCCTTTCTTTCAAAACACACACACACATACGTTTTACATGCATGTTGCGTTTTCATGTTTTATGGTGACTTTCAATAGACAAAGATTTTATACTGTGCAAACAGTTTATTCTATTATTATACTGCTTTTTCTAATGACAGGTTGAGACACCTGTGCAAACTGTCAACACACACCTATGTGAAATCCGGTCGGTTTTTGCTTCCGCTGAAGCATAAGATACTCTTTGGATTATCCTCAGGTTTTGTGAAGTTTATGCAGCTCGAGTGCAAAGGGTGGACAAACTAAATATTAAGACAGTTCAACATTCCATTCAAATATTCATACTGATCATTTTTTTGTTATCAGCAATGACAAAAATGCAGAATAGAAGAATTTTCACTTGTGGTTTCAGAGCTTCAACTGAACAAATTGAAAATAAAAACCATAATGCAACGTCCTGGAACTGACTGAATAAAGTCTTGACGTTTGGCTCTGATCAGACCTGTGTCAGCTTCACATGGAATCTCATGAATGGTCTCTGTTGTTTTCAATCTCCCACCAATCTGTCCCACTATAATACCACAATGCACAAAACATCTAGAATGACCATTGAAAAGAAAAAGCAAAGAAATCAGAGGATGAAAGACATCCCTTCATAATTCGAGCCTCTCTTTGAGAGAATATCTCTCGCGTTGACCCCTACTGACCCGGAGGCCATGCCGCGGTCCCTCACTGGTCTTGTTGTAGGGAGGGACGGCGGCATCTGTGTGGGAGAGTGGTGGTTGGTCTCTCTTGCCCTTGGGGGACAGCAGTGGACCTCAGAGAGAGAAGAGTGGCGGTGGACGTGTTTAGCGCCTTTAATTGCATACTCCACCCTGTGCCCTTGTTACGGGCAGTGCCCCTGCTTTCATGCTGAGGGCAGTTCTCATGGCCCCTACTCGGTTCCCATCTCTCCCCAGGGGCCCCACACAGACCTCACTGTTTGCAGCAGACAGGAGACCTTCAGCCAGGTGAAATAAAGATGGCCAGCTTCAGGCAAAAAGAGCAAGGGAGGGGTAGAGGGCAATGGTATATGTCTACGTGACAGTAGATTTCACAGTGCAATTGATAGACATACTCATCTTTTGCCACTGCTGCCAAACTGATATTACAGGACCTTTCTAATTTCAGCATTAATGATTCAGTCTGAAAGATCTGACGATGTACATCTCACATACAAACACAAACTATACTTAAGGAGTTTACAGACCAAAATAAGAAGACAAATAAGACAATACCAAAAAAACAGGTGCTCAACCAATTATAAAAAAGGTCCGACTTTAGAAAAAGTGCAACAGTCACTCTATAAACATAAATGTAACCTTATTTCTTTAAAAACAATAAAAACAAAAACACACACACACACACACAGGGTGCGGGCTATATCACAATTTTTTTACACGTAATAATATTTCAATATATTTGTTACATCCCTAAGGACATACGTTTTTTAATGTTTTTGTAGTATTTTCTTTCTGTTTTTCTTTCTTGCAAGGGTTGTTGTCTCTGGCTCTGTACTATCACTCTGACAGCTGGTGCTGATAGGCTGTCTGACCTGTCAATCATGTAAGAAGACGTGATTGGCTGTGCTGCTATGAGGGCGGGCTCTTCTCATCTCATCCGATGATCAACACCTGTAGAAACGCTTCTTAAGGGACGTGCTGCTGCACAGCGGGAGAGACTGCTTTTTCTTTTTGTTCTGATTCTGACTTGTGTTTGTTTTCTTATTGTTTGAATTTTGCGCACACCACTGTGTACCGAGCCTGAACAGTTATGGATAATTGACGCCCTGCGAGCAACATTCGAAATTCGAAGTTTCACAAAAAACTTACACAAAAAAGTTCATCAATCTATGGATGCAGGTTATATAAGGGTGCGGGTTATACCGGGATTTTACACAACCCCCCAAACCCCGCGTCCTATATGCGGGTGCGGGTTATATGCGGGAAAATACGGTAAATAACATTTGTAATTACATTTTTAAAATCAAACTACAAAAATGCAGAATATGTTATCAACATAAATATTTCAGTCAAATTCTTCTTCTTACTAGCATTCAGACACAACAATCAAATTATACAGCAACAGTAGCTGTCCCAAAAGAAACTGGTTGTTAAATGGGATGGTCTAGCCTACGAAGGATTGCGCTTGTTGCCCAACAACTGTGATGTTTGTATCAGCAGTAATGTTTGTACTGGACTTTTTTGAGTTATATTCAGCTGTCTGAAAACAAAATAGGGTTCACAACATGTCTAACTATGTTCACCTTGGTTCATTTCTGTAAATAATAAAGAGTACAAACTATATCAAATCTTATCATTGGTATCATTAGACATTCAAGTAAGTTGAAACCTAACATATTTAACATATTTAAAAGTGTAATCTGGCATTTTCTTTCAAAAAAGGAAATCCTGTCATCACCGGTGCATAATAAATCTTGGGATAGAATCCACTAGTTCTTCATGTCCTTCATGGGTCATGAAACAAAGGACGTATTTGTAGGTAATATTCGAATTGGGCCAGCCTTGGAAGGATGCAGCCTCTGAATTAGGATGCAGCTAATAACAAGCACTAGCTATGCTAGCTGAATACCTTAAATTCTATAGCTATCAGAATTCATTCATACTGCTGTTAATTCCTTCTCTGACAAGTGGATGTGATGAGATCAGTTCTTCGGTTTGGTCATGTGACAGCTGTCATAAAGTCTATTGGCAAAGAAAATAAGGTATAGTTCAATTAACATCTGCCAACCTTTTCTCAAAGGGTTGTACATTTTAAGGTCAATTCACAAAAATATTCTAAACTAAGACAGTTTTGTCTTACTTGACTTGTAGATACTGAGTGTATAAACAAAACAAAAAAGTGTGAGTGTATAAACGTTTTTTTTGTGAAAACCGTGGTCTCTATGTAAACTCACATTTAATTTGCATTATCTTAAAAATCTAACATTTTATGTAAACTTGATATCATTTAAATTGATATGTTTCTACTGGAAATTAAAGATTAATTTACTGATTAAGAACAGATTTTTAGGCCTGGTTTCACAGACAAGGCTTAGATTAAGCCAGGCGTAGGTCTTTAATTTAGGATAAGTCACTTTTATAAATGTGCCATAGAAAGATAAATCACTGGTATCACTGAATCTTGAGAAAAAAACATTGGCACTGATGTATTTTAAGATATGCAAGTGCAAGTTGCTTTAAAACAGCTCAAACATTTAATTTGCATTTTAGTCTGGGATTAGCTTAAGTCTCGTTTGTGAAACCGGGCCTTAATCTTTTGCATTTTTTAAAGGATTTTTAAATACGTAAACTGAACAATTAAATAAAAAATAGTATTAATCCTATAGAGAATAAGATTTGGTGCTGTCTAACTGTTTATTTTAATTCTGGTTTATACAGTCTAATGTGAATTTTGTCTTCTGATATACAATCAAAGCATTCCAGAATGTTTTTATCGCCCTATAGTCTTTGCACCTGTGGCTCAGGGATATTTTTTGTACAATTTAATTCTGCAATACTTGCTGGCTGTTGCTTATCAAGCAGAGGCTTGGATGTTGTGTGTGTGTGTGTGTGTGTGTGTGTGTGTGTGTATACATGTGTGATTCCTGGTCTGGACAGGAACTGGCAAAGCGCCATGCTCTGGCGGCCAGCCGGACCAGGTGCGCAGAGCCCAGGTGTGTTTCTATGAATAACACAATGAACTAGTGCAAACAGAGAGAGAGAGGAGAAAAAGAAAGCATGCACATAGACAATGCGTAGTGTCATAGCTCACCTGTTGAACACCTGCGCTGTGCTGTCCAAAACACACAGATACATATTTCAAAAACTGATTCTAAACTGCTTAATATTTATTCGTCTCTATTTACCTTCCTTTGTATGTATGAATGCAGTAGCACTCTTAAACAAACTCATCATTCATATGAATCAGGTTTCACTGTGTCCTTTCCTCACACATTCCATTTGGGTTGCTCCGTTCTGATATTAAAAGCACATCTGGGATTAGGGATCCAATCAGGGTGTGTGATAGGCTCAAAAATCCTTTAAGTCTAGCATTACCACACACCTCACAAAGCACCGAGGTGTTCTAATCCACACAGCCGCCAATCCCGCTAATGCATGCACATCAGTCTCACACATGCCGTGGCTTTGCTGTCTCGTTGCCTTCCTGTTCTGTTCCCGATGAAAACATGACAGCCTCCAAGTGGCCCTAATATGCAAATATTCCTAACATTACTTCAATTATCACTGTGAATGCTGATGTCCTGTGAGGTATTATACTCTTAACATATGGTGTCTAAATGCAACCAGGCTCATTGTATAAATGTGCCTGTATCTACATTTTAGCAAAACTCAAAAAAGATTATCAATACATACAATTCACTGCAGTTTCCAGCTGAAATGAACAACCTTTATTCCTTTTTACGCAAATTGTGATTAAGGTGGCAAAAGTTTGATTGATAATGACTTATTTTCTTGGTTCCTTGCACAATGCTATGTTGTGACCTCAAAACACTTTTACCATAATTCACAATTTGTAAATAAATACTTTTTAATGTTTGCATCATGTAGCCAACTACATATGTTTGGCTTTTCTAATGTACTGGTAGTAAGCTTGCTTGGTAGCTCAACTGGTTAAGGATAATTTTTTCTAGATCTCATTTCGTTATACTGTACTTGTACATGTGTAATGACAATAAACTTGAATCTAATCTAATCTAATCTATGTTTAAATTTGCCAACGGGACAAGAAAAACAACCTTTATTCAGATAGACCCTATATGTCCTATGATAATATTAGCAAAATTTTGCAGGCATAAAAGGTCCATTGTTTGTCAACAATAATGTAGCCATGATTGAAGCACACAGAATTCACTTTCACATGTAAACTCACACGACCAACTTTAAACTACAGCCAAACTTCATGGGAAATCTTTCACCTTGTCCTGAAATTCCTGGGATATGGATTCCTAATATGGAATATGGAAATATGGGATATGGAAAAATGTGCAGAAAAATGTGCAGATCAATGGTAAATGTGACCTCACTTTGATGCAAATTTGACAATGTATCTTGTTTTAAGGATGTACAAATAATTTGATTGGAAATAAGACAAATATTTTTACAGTCAAAATATTGTCACCTTAAAACAGTTAAGGAAATGTAAATATATAATATAAACATTTATATAATTCAGAATTTAAGCCATATTCATACGCATTGATACCAAAATAGTTAATAATTAACAATCATTTTTACTTTTTAAATTTTTTTTAAGACAATTTCATTTTTAACAGTTTTTTTAGACTTTCTGCAGAGTGTATGTAACATATAATCTATTGTTGAAATATGCACAAATATAGATTTGATTTCCTCTGTGAGTGAAGAATATAAAGCTCTTTATAGTAACGTGCATCATACGGCTTTACAAGTTCAAAAATGCAATTATATAATCATCCCTAATTGTGCATATGATGCACAGACTCTTTGAAATGCAAATACGCTGCAAAGCATTACACTAAATAATTCAATGTGGAGAATAAACGCACATGTGGGAGAGGAAAGCAAAAATAACGAAGGACAGGTGGAGAAAAATAGAGATGGGGGAAAAAAATGTTGTAAGAGATACAAAGAGAAATGAGAAGGTAGGTGTTCCCTGTGTGGGATTAGAGGCTTCGTGTGATGTGGATCATGAGCTCCTGTGCTGCTCGCGAACACTGACTGAGTGGGATATTGTTACTGACACATATTGGAGCTGTGTTATAAGGGTTGCCAGGTCCACCTGTCACGTAGGAATATGAAGGGAGGGTAAAAGAGGAGAGTGGAGACAATGGTTAAAGTAAGAGGGAGGGAAAACTATAGCGAGAGAAAGAGAGGAAGTAAATGAGCTTCTCCTGAGAGTGACCCTCCTCTCATCTCTCGCCTGTCTGTCAGTGCTGCAGGTGTCTGTGCAGTCAGTGAGAACGAGTGAGTGCTCCACTGGAGCATGCAGCTAGACCAGGAAGTGTTCTGAATACTGAACACACAACCACTCAAATACACAGGAAACACTGAGAGGAGAGCTAATATACAAAAAAGCTGACCTGCTCTGAATGCTTAAGTTTCTTATTCTGTTGCCCTGCATGGCATAGGTTGAGGACGGCAATGTTCTGGAAGGTCCTATCTTTTTGTCATTATTTCTTCTTCCCCATAGCAACACACACACACGCACACATGTTCTGTGAATGATCCCATTAAATACATTTTGTGCATTTTATTCTATATCTCTGAGCTTTGATATAATCTATTTACAGATGTACAGTAGTCCTACATTTGAAAAAAATTGTAGATGCCTACACTGTAACACCACGTCTACACCAGACATGATTGTCACAAAAAAAAAAGACAGAACTCATTATAATCAGTGATGCTGTCTACATTGTATGCGGTGAGATGAGACATGACAAATTCCCAATAGTAAACTGATGGCCTGTCCTATTTCTGAAATAGAAACGTGCTCACACTACTTCTGGAATGAAGAACAAAGGGATTTGCGGTGATATGACAGATGCAGACACGGTATACTAGCAAATAAAATGGCTTTCTCTTTTGGTAAACAGACTAAAAACACTGATGATTCATCCTGTACTAGACATTTTATCAAACCAAAGGCTCTAGAGTAGTGTGACCACATCCAACCGTTTCATTTTATTCCCTGAAATTAGAATACCACAACAAAACCAAAAAATTGCTAAATTTTACAAAATCTATTCGTGCATCTGTAAGGTTCTTGCTAAGTTCAACGCTTTCAGAAAAAGTGTTTTCATAGTTTTCAACATTGATGATAATAAGAAATGTTTCTTTAGCACAAAATCATATCAGAATGATTTCTGAAGGATCATGTGACACTAAAGATAAGAATAATGATGCAGAAAATTCAGCTTTGCCAGCACAAGAATACTTTACATTTTAAAATATATTAAATAGAAATATTTAAATGACCAACCCATGTTAAAATTAAAATGAGCTCGTGGGCTCCCGTTTTTTTTTCATGTGTAGATCTGTTATCCACTCGTAATTTATTATTTGTTTCTTTTTAACATGGATATGTCACCATAGTCGACTTCCGTACGCCATGCGGATTTTCCGTATTGTGTTTGCGCTATCGACGTAATCTACGTTATCCCTCCCTCCTCCTCCTCCGCACATGTCACCATTAGTCGCTACTGTATCGTCTGTCTTAAGAACTCAATTAAAACCACATATTGTTTTATTTAACAGGAATCCTTATATACTATAATTTTTTTGTGGGTGTATGTCTCTATAGCAATTAAAACATGTTTTTTTCACTGTTATTAGCACTAATAATGGGTTCGATCCCTGGGAAAGCAAGACATTACAAAATCAATGTGTTTCTTGTATGCAATGTAAGTCAGTTTGGATAAAAGCATCTGCCAAATGCATAAATGTAAAATATAAATGTAATAAGGGAGTTTTATTTTTTATGGCGAGGGCCAGAACAGGGGTCTCATTTATAAAGCGTGCGTACGCACAAAACGGGGCTGGAAACGTACGTACGCCAGTTTCCACGCAAAGGTTGTGATTTATAAAAAACAAACTTGACGGGAGAATGTGCGGATCTTGAAGCAAACTTTGAGTCGCGCATACGCTCATTCTGGAGACAAAGGGAATTGGCGACACAGATGGTGAGGTCGTGAACTGAAGTTAGATCGTGGAAAATAAATGTGGAGAACATTTTAAGAATTAATCATTTAATTTTCACTCCATTTCATACGTTATATCCACATTATCATGAGGATTATACCCAACTATATTCTATTTGTGTAGATTGTTTTAGGCTATGCATATCTAGTAAAATCCAAACGTAATTCAATGTATTAAAAATAATAATAATGATAATCAGCGCTGCCTTACAGTCACATTGTCCACAACGGGAGATGCGCGACTACATGTGATACAGAATAACATGAAATACCATTTTATTAGAGAACTGCAGAACAGTGTAAAAAGGAAATATTTTCCATCCTGAACATACAGTAATAAGAGTGACTTTGTATACTAGCAAATCAGTGTATGAGGATGGAAAGTCAAATCAGTGTATGAGCATTGTATCCGAGTGCGAGAAAAACTTTCCCTCGACCACGCGCATTTTTGTGCATGATCTTCATGATGGCTATATATGGGATTCCACTCTCATTTACATGCCGATCAGCATTCATGAGATGATTTGCATTGACTATTTATGGTTAAAAGTGGGAGTGTTCAGGACGAATATGAGTCTGCTTCACGTACGCACATCTGCGGGTGATTGTGATTTATAAAGGGAACATTGCTTTCAGGTGTGCATACGAACAGTTTTATAAATTGGCGTACGCCATTTTTGGCTTTTGGGTGCACGTAAACTTTTAGTAGGGATCCTACGCACAGTTTTATTAATGAGACCCCAGATTTTTTTTTTGTTCCTGTTATTTCCTATGGGAAAAAATTATTTGAAATGGTATTACTCAAGGTATTACTGTATTACAATTTTTTTTTTATCATGTTCCACAGAAGGAAGAAATGAAGACAAGTAAAGACTTTTTACACTTGTTTAAAACAGGGATCCACAAAAGAAAAACAAAAAAACTGAACAAAACGGTGTTCATTGCTGATTATTGCAGCATAGTAAAGAGAATAACAACATTTATCTAAAGTTAAACAGATCAGCTCGGAGTCTTACCCAAAAGTTTTGAAAAAAGAAATACTCCAATTGCTGCGCACATACATAAATCATCAATTAAAGTGCAGCATGGCACAAGTCTGAGCGGTTAATTTCAGACTTGACTTATTTGGAATGAAAGCAAAAAGCACAAGCAGAAATGTAGTTATATTTAAAATGCCAGAGGCAGTGGACGATGGACTGGTTGCAGGTCTAGTAATGCTGAACACTTCCATTTCACACTACTTCTGGACCATGATTATGATTCATCACAAAACCAACAGCATTTTTTGTCTGAGGGAAATGTGTGTACGTGTGTGGGAAGCTCTCACAGCTTAGCAAGCAGGAGGTGGACCTGAGCCGAAGTAATTACTCCAGCTGACATACTTCACATGACTAATGAGACAATCTCAGGCCACCGCAACCAGCCCATTTGTCACCTAAAGCTATGGCGCCATAGAACGCAAACTCCTGGCAGACTCTGCTAAGGTCACGGTAAACGCCGCCTCAGTAGCATCTGATTAATTCCAATGTAAAGGCGTGGAAATAAAATTTAATTGATCACTTCCAATTAGCCAGGATCTCTGGGATGACAAGGCAGCCAAGGTCGTTGAACCTTCTGTAGAGCATGTTAATTACAGCACACCATGTAAGGATTTCTTGAGATCTTATAACAGGCAGCGTGTCAGAAATCAATACAAACGCTGCAGGAAATGTACCATAGATCAATGAGACCAGTCAACCACCAGTCCCTCCTTAGGAAGGTAACAATAAAGATAGCGAGGAGATGAAGGAACCAAGGTCAGAGAACTCAACTTGGAAAGTGCTGGAGGTGTAAAGGTTCAAAAAACTCTGATAAGGAAAAGTATATTTCAATAATATGACAGTGGAACAAATAATCTAACATGATGGCAACATTTGCAAATTTGAAAACACTGAAAGTTAGTTTTCATGGAGGTCCGGGATTTATAAAATTGGTTCCTACATAATTCGTACTTAGAAGGTACTCATAATTAAACTTATTTTTTTTATATCACAGGAACCCTTATAGACTATTATTTTTTTGTATGTCTCTATAGCAATTAAAAACATTTTTTCCATTGTTATTAGCACTAAAAAGTGATTTTTTTAGAAGACCGAATTGATTTTTCTTTCTTTCTATTATTTCTTATGGGAAAAAATGATTCGAGATATGAGCAATTCGAGTTACGAGCTCAGTCCTGGATTATGCTCGTATCATAAGGCATTACTGTAGTTCTTATTGACAGTGATTAAAAGATTTTTAAACAAAAATTATTACAAAATCACCCAATAGGTTCCAATATTTACCAAGTATGTAAATCGGCATTAAACAAAAGAAGAAAAATGTAGTATCCTGCACTTTTTCTTAGCGTCTGTTTCCATGGTGATTCGTCACTCTGTTGAGAATGTCGTGTGTTAAGCGTGAGCATACTCAGATTGGATGAACTTACTCTCAGATGCAACATTTTGAATCAACATACCTTGAGTAAGCAAGGATTGGGATAATCTACCAAGAGGTCAAGGTATGTTTGACGCTAAGATAACCTTTCTTTCTGGAATAACCCCCAATTCTTTTTAATAATCAACTTACTGTATTTTTAGATCATCAGTCATCAAGCTAACCTTTTTGTAATATGGATTGTTTTCTCATCCACCTTTTTTGAGGTGGTTCTGCCTCCATCCCTTGAACAGAGTTCAGATGAGTTTAAGATGATAGCAGCGCATTCATAAATGCATGCAGCAGTAGTTATACAGATAATTACGGATGCAGTGCCATTTTCTAGAGCTACACTCGGCTTCCACTGTTTGCCCAATACTGGCCACCTGTTGCTGCTAATGAGTGTAGTGGGATGTGAATGTGAAAAGCTCCCAGCTGTAGTTCTGGGTTCATGAACTAACACAGTGATACTGGGTACAATTGACATTGGTGGCATTGGACATGGTTAGGCTGGGCTCCTACAGTTTAACTGCCATTGACTTAATGACCGAGGCAGAGGGGAGCTCACACTGCTAACCCGAGAGCATGTGGCCTCTCGGGAGGGTTTCTACAGCCAGGGCAACCATGGCAACAGCTGAGAATTACTTGCTAACTTACACAAACATTGCCCACACACACACCATGTACAAGCACAATAACCCAGCTTCACAGATTAACCAGGCAAAATGAGATTGAGAAATGTGGGCATTAAGCTAAGGTGCAAGGCAAGTTCGCCAAGTGTATGTCCATCAGTGACTCAATTCTAGTGTATAAAACTTACTTTAAATTGGTTTGAAATATGGCTGACCGGTCATTTGGTGTGTACAACAAATAGAAAGCATATGTGCAAACAAAAATGATAAGTAAACAGTGATTCATAATTTCACAGAAACTAGACAGGAAAATGTACCCATTAGTCACATTACGACAATTGTCATTTTCATTGTATTATCATATAAGCACATCAGCATTTTTTTAAATCATTTTTGGCCCCGAGAATATTTTGTTGTATGAATATCTGACTATACAATATATCAAAAGAAAGAGCAAACCCTCTTTGTTGTATTTTAGGTTCATGCATTCCTTTTTTGAACGTGGGTAGGTTTCATAAAAAAAGCAACATTATGAGCAAAAATCTGAAAAACCTGATTTGTTTTTGACAAAGAATTCAATCCGGATCGAATTCAGAACGATGACCGAAATATAGATGGAATAGATTGAGTCCATCAACACTTCCGAAGCATCACAGACCTATAGCTCGTCCTAGGTCGCCATTTCTTTCATTAGCATTAAGCAGTTTCAATTTATATGATGTTTAATGTTGATGATTGAGTCATTTTACATATGCTTCTGGTCACATGTGCTATTGCTTGTTTCTGCTTCTTCTTTGCATGTGTTTTTATCCAGAAAGTCTGTGCTCTTTCAGAAGTTGTGTGATTTTACCTTATAACAGTGAAAACAGGGAAAGATGGAAATTTCCGTACATGGATGGAAAAGAGTTAAACAACAGATTGTTATACTAGCAAAACCTAAATCTAGACATCTAAAGGGTCAGTCACACAGCCGATCATGATTAGGTTTGTGCGTGCTTGTGCGTCGAGAAATTGACCAAAGTATTCCACGAACATTCGACGCACGCCCGACGCATGAATCACTGACGGAGCGCGTCCAAACACGCACGCTTCGCGAACGTTCCAGACTTTCAGAATCCACATTGTCAGTAGATGTCAGTGGAATGAACGTGATACGTGCGCGGTTCATGCGTGATGTGAAGGTGGGGCGTCAGTGGACGGACATGGTTCCTACGCATAAGCACTGACGGCTGACGAGTGTCCCGCGCATAGTCACGCATACTTGACGCATAAACTACGCACGCCGACTCATGAATAACGCACACCGACGCAAAAAATCACGCACAAACCGCCTTTGACACACATCCACTTACAATCACTGACGGTCCACGTTCATTCCACCGACGAATTACGCATACGACACACGCTCCATGCAGAAACGAAAATCTGTGTGTAATTCGTGTGTGATTCATGCGTTTTCGCTTTGTGACTGGCCCTTTAAGATATTGTTCCTTGATGAATCTGAACAGTTTGAGTCTGTAAATGTGCACAGGATGATGTGCTTCAGTCTCATAGAGTGTTTGTTTGGCATTAACAAGTCGAAACGCCACAAGGCACTGAAACAGATACTATTTATAAGCTCAACCTTATTATACAATTTCGAAAAGGAATAAAATAAGCTTTTATCAGTATCAATGTGGTTTGACAATGTTTATTATTTTATCTCAAGAATGATAGAAACAAGAGAAGAAAAACAAGCAAAACAGACAACAAGGAACATGAGACTCTTTGTTTTGGTTTGGTTCGATCTCACTATGAAGGAATTTGGAAAGCTCTTGAGTCCAAATCAAAGACAGACTACAAAAATGTTTTGTTCAATAGGGTATCAAACCCTGAATTAATGATAACAGTCAGACGTCCCAGGAAAATAAGGGTTGAGCAGAAAAGCAGTTGTCCTGAGTTAGAGACATACACCTCATGCAGGGAAAGATAAAACAACTCTCACGGCCTGGAACGAAATAAGTCGTTGCTGTGCGTTTGTACGAGATCCAATGCGCTATACAAAGAGAATGTAAATGAACTTTGAATGTCATCAGCTTCAGTCTTTCATTTTCCACCCTACGACTCTCTCTTTTCTCCCACGAACCCAGCAGAGTGTAAAGGAAGCACTGGATGTCAGAGACCAAGGCAGGGCCACACGTTTTATCTTCTGAGATACATCAAAAGACGCGCACTAGCTAAAAGTAACAGCACCTCGCTGATTGATAATGCTTCAAGTTCTGTAATATACGTGTCTCTGGAGGTCACACACACACAAAAGGAGAGAGCACATCAAGGTCTACTTGGTAATGTTTGGTATCTTCACTGACGCTCTTTCGGCTTTCAATAACCAAAGTTTGTGATGTTTGATATGCTAACGAGCTGTGAGATGAGACGAGAATGCCAGCATAATACACACAAATAATATCACAGACTACCTCTGATCTCCAGCATTGAGATGTCTAGATCTATAAGGTGTTTGTGGTATGGAATGCAAATACAACAAATACAACTTTTTGATAACTCTGAAACATTAAAAAAGAATAGAATATGAGAAAATGCATTATGTAATACATTTACATAAGCAGTTAATCTAACCAATCTGATAAAAAAAAGAACAAAAAAAGGCAATGCACTATTAAACAATAGTGTGACAAACATTAAAAGGGATAGTACACTCAAAATTGAAGATTCTGTCATCATTTACTCACCTTCATGTAATTTCCAACACAAAAGAAGTGTAAAAGCTGCTCTTTTCCATATATACAGTCAAAACAAAAGGGAGCTAGGATGTCAAACTCCGCAAAGCACCATGCGTAAGTATCATAAAAGTATATTCCAAGTCTACTGAAGCCATAGCATTGTGTAAGAGTCACTGAAATGTAACTTGTTATTCATTGAAAATCTTTTCTTTGATTGTATAATAAATAACAGCTTGGAAATTCTGCTATTTCATGCAGAAAGCAAAAGACATGAGAGAGAGTTAAAGATTACAGAAATTTGATTTCTGGGTGAACTACTCCTTTAAAACTAAAAGATCCAAAGAGAAAACAAGTTGGTCCTTCTAATCTCAAAGCTGTGGGGCATGTGGAGCTTTATTAATAATCGAAAAGGTTATAAAGGATAAACAGTGGAAAAAATATTCTCTTGAGATGCTTCTACGCACTTTAAGAGTCATCGTCGTTCCTTTCACGCAGTTTCTGCTGGTTTAAAAGACATAGAAGAGGACAAAGATAGGAAATGTGTAATACTACGAAACTCCTGGCACGTCATGAATGCCTCATGAGTCCAGCCACCCAGAATCCTCGGAGATGGCATATCTGAGAAAAGTCCTTCATTCCATGTCCAGATCCAGCTCGGTGCTCAGGTTGAGGTAGAAGAATGCATAGATGCCTAGCAGGAAGACCAGAACAGCCACAATCACTAATATGATGTCCTGCAATCAGGGAAAAAGAAAAACAGTTTACTCTTTCTGATTCAGACTCTGCAAGCATCAAATTAATTCAGAAACAGGGCTTTTGCACCAGCTAGTTATGGGAACTAGGGATGTCCCCTGAGAAATGAATGCTCCCATTGGGGCATTTTGCTGGTTGCATTCGCACTCCCCAAGCATGGCATTGAACAAGCCATTAGTTATAGCTTTATAAAATGGTTACATGGCTTCATAAAAATGGTGGGTGCCGGTGTTTCATATGGCATGCGTTCGGCCAATCAATGTACACTTGTGTGTGACTGGTACATCCTATTGTGCTGGGTTAAACCCTACTCTGAAGTAGGAGCTAATTTAGCCCCCCAAAAAGGCCGCCTTATAATTAAAATCACACCAAAAAGCAAGTACTTCCACCAATAGCTATAGTAACTATGAAAACGTTCCACTGATGTGAAACACAGCGATGGTGATTGTTTTAAACCATGACTTCAGTGTGGAAACATTAAAATGACTCCAATGTGTTCTGAAATGTGTTGGCTCGTTCTTACAAATACCGATCTGAAACAAAAAGACAGTCAGACGCCATAGAAGAACAGTTTAATGTCCCAATCAAGAACCTTTTATTCGATAGTTCTTCAGAAAAATCAGTGCTTTATAAAGCCCAGAAACCAACTGTTATGAGGAACCAGTACATAGATCTATCTAACATTAACCTTTTTAATCTATTAATGAAGAACCATACACCAAAAAAAAAAAAATGCAATAAAAAAATATTCATGGTGCATTATTAAAATACATATTTAATTAACTCTGCATTAAAATGTCTTGAAGTTTGAGAAAGAAACTTCCCCTCTACTCTCATTTTCACAGAATCAAGACTGATCATAACCAAACACAGATATGCAATTCACACCACAAATGTTCAGCAAAAGTATCAGTGTATTTGGAGCTCTCTATCTTTACTCTCGCTGTGACACAAATAGAGTTTGGCAGACCCAGCAGGCTCAGAGAAAAGTTAATCTCCCAGAAATGTCTTTGTTCTAATTAAGAGTTGTTGGGAGCTTAATGCCCGAGCTAAATTGATGATGGCTGAAAGAGTGGTATTCAAGCATAAATTAGATTTAAAGCAGTAATTTATTACCTTTTGTGTTAAATTACAATCCTCATCAACCTGTTTCATTAGGCGCACTCAAGTATTTAACTCGGCAATTGTTCTTTATCTTGATAACTCGTTATCAAAGTTTCTAATCAAGACTTATTTTTGCCTCAGTGTACTAGAAGTTGATGTCTTTCTAGACATGAATTACAATTAGATAAAAAAGCAAAGATTTCTTAGTAGCTATGAGAACTTTTTATGGCAAAGTTCGGCTCATATGCTCATTTACTACAAGAAGTTTATTATTTCTTTTATATATATATTCTTTTTTCCAAGTACTTCAATATTGCGTTTCGAATATCACCTTTCATGTAATGTGTAATATAGCTGTTTGTGAATGTAAAGTTTTAAAGATCTACACATAAAGTTATTGCCTCCTAAAACAATTAAGCGATTCTGAACCGCTGAAACAAGTCGTCAGCAATTCCAATCTCACTTCCTGTTACATACTTACATAAAAAGTTAGGAAGCTTTAAAATAAAATAATAGGATACTTAAAAAAAAAAACAGATATAAAAGTCGTTTTTGTATTGCTTTGTGGAACATATTCCAAAATGCACGACATTACGAACCAAGGGGATGTAAACTTTTGAACAGGACCATTTGTGTAATTTCAGTTATTTTGCTATGCGTAATGTGCTTAAACATAAATATAAAGAATCTTTTTTAAAAGATGCTGAAGATCTTACAGATTCTATATGGGCATTTAAACGTATGAGAAAATGGGCCGTGTAAACAGGAGCACAGCATGAAGTGATCGGATGCATAATCTGTGATTTTAAACAAAATAAGCTAAAGGAATGCGATGAATGCAAATAGTTTTGCCTATGGCCTGTTGTTGTTGTTTGATCAGTAATCATGGCATCATGTATCCTCTTGTAGTCATCTTAAAGTATGTTCTTCAAAGACAGGAGCACAGAGAAAAGCTACACTAAAAGACTGAGAAAGTGGAATAATATCACAAGCCTCCATCTATTCCCCCTCCTGTGTTCATTCACACATAAACACATGCACATACACACACATCAAACACAGAGCAGAGCAAATCCACCCCGAGCAGGCAGAGATAAGCCACCCAGCAAACAGGAGGCTAATAATAATTCTAGAAGATAAATTGTAAAGGGCTATTAAAAGCCTCCACGACAGCCATGACTATCTGTGTACAAGCTGCGGCAGCAGTCATCAGTGTGTATGTCCTCATTAGCACTCGCTGCCCGCTGCATTTATCTTGTTCCAGCCAGACTCCAAACAGCTTAAGCCTCTCTTAATTGGAAAACTTTTAAATTTCATGCACTTCAGTTTCATACATTACCAGAGGCTCACGCTGATTCATGTTCTTTATTTAACCGCTTTGTGTCAGAGCCTAAGTGTCATCACATCCAAAGGGAATTGTTTTGTGTTTGTCTCTTGTGGGGCAAATTTTTAAATACACGCTTAAGTAACAACAGAGGGACAGAGTGGTTCAAATATGTCCTGTTTACAAGGTCAATGACTAATAAGACTAGATGAGGAAGATGAGAAATCGAAAAAACAGCAACAACAATTTTTTTTACATATTTTCCATACAAGTTGATAGAGTGTAAACACTTTTTCCTTAGTACACATATTTGAAGTATGAAGATCATAACGTTTTTTTTTTTTACTTTTTTACCTTAATCCAGTGGTTCTCAGATAGTGGGGGGTGTGCGTGACCCTGGGGAACATGCTTTTTTTGCCAGGGAGTAGGTTTTCTAGCACTGAACAAGAGCAGCAGATATGAAATTCAAATAATAAACCCTTTGACGTGTACGATCACACCGGTGTTATGAGTCACGTGATCAACCGCTAAATTCACACGTGTTTTCACGTAATATCTGGCACCGATCCAGAAAAAGATGTCATTTATCACAACAATCCAGTGTTTTCAACCACATAAGATTTCTCTTAGGTTTCAAACATTTAAATACTCATAAGTACTGGCAAAACAATTAATTTATACTTTGAAAAATACACACGGATGTCTATAAAAGAGGAAATAGCAATCCATTCAATTATAAACTGACAATGTGTTTTATTCATATCAGATACACATTGTATTGATTACAATAAACTTCACTCTGTTCTTCTCCCACTTCACTGGCCACTTACTATCACGTATTTCAGAAGAAGTGACTGAATTGATGTGTTGTAAATCAGACAGATCAGATGCTTTAAACTGCTGCGCAAACTAATATGGCGGTGCCCGTCGCGCATCACAGATCAGCGAACATGACCATTATAAAATTAAGTGACAAAACACTTCACTTCCACATAGCAGAGAATTTGAATATCAGGTAGTTGATAACAGAGCCAACAAGTTGGTGACTATTTTGAATAAAAAAGAAAAAACTAAATAAATGTGATCTATCTATTATACAGCGCTTTTTGTGGCTGCGGTATGTCACGTGACAAACATGACGCGTCACCATGGAAACAATAAGGCGAAAGTTTAACTCTTCCTAGGGGGGGCGTGACAGAAAATAATTGAGAAGCACTGCCTTAATCTATTGATATTTTGTATCAGCTTTTATATTTATATTTTTCTTTGTTTTGCTTTAGACTTTTTATTACTTCAAGTTATTTTACACTGATATTACTTCTAATATTTACACTGATGAACCAAAATGGTATGACCAGTTACAGGTGTGAATACTGTTGATCCTCTCCTAACAAGGCCACATATTAAGGTCTGGGTGGATTAAATAGTAAGCAAACAATCAGTTCTTGTAATCAGCGTTTTGGATGCAGGAAAAATTGGCAGAAATGAAGATCTGAGCGACTTTAGCAAGGCCAAATTGTTATGGTAAGGCGACTGAAACTATGTCTGAACAAGGCCTGGATGTTGAGTGGTGAGAATTTACCAACATAACAACATTACCAGCATCGTACGCGGCTGCGTATGGGACTGGGTGGCATAGGAAGAGGGACACCTGGTCAGAGTCAAGTGAGTCCTGAGGAACATGAAGAGCTCAAGGTGTTCCCCTGGCCTCCAAATTCCCCAGTTCTCAATCCAGTGGGACGCGCTGGACCAACAAATTGAAGGATCTGCTGGTAATATCTTGGTGCCAGATACCACAGGACACCTTCAGGGCTCTTGCAGAGTCCGTGGTTTGGCAGGTTTGCTCTATTTTGTTGGCACACAAAGGACCAACAGCATATTAATGCAGGCGGTCATAAAGTTTTAGCTCATCTACATATTTCCTATTAGCTTTATTACAATAACTAAAATAGTTTAGTTTTAGTTTACTTAACAATAACAACCCTGTTGCAGTTTTACTTTATTTTTTAAATAACTTCGTACAGCTGGACACAAAAAAGAAGAAACATGTCATTGACCTAAAAATCCTCTCTTGAAAAGGCAAGTAAAAAGCCATGAATACAGATGTGGTCTCATACTCTTTTATGAGAAAAAGACATACAGTAAGCCCAGAGGAGGCTGTGTGAAAAATGAAATCGTTAGATGAGGGTATGTGAGGGAAGAGAGGAGACCTTGTTGTCTTGAGGAAGCTAATAATTCAGCAGCCTACGCTTCAGTCTCCCACATTCTGATGGAAAACGCTGGAATATTCCCAACAGCATCATGTGGCTCTCAGAAGCAGCTGTGGCATGCCGGGAGTGAGTTCCCATTCATCTGGCGACAGGCCACTGTCTCTTACACACACACACACACACACACACACACACACACACACACACTCACATCTCATGTGTCCTTGTATGAATTCTCACGGTCTTCTAGTTTCACAGACTTCTGTGGCATTTTCTCATATAGCCCTGTGTTCAAAACATCAGCCCTTACGGCCAGGTGCGGTACGGCATACCGGCATCAGCGTCCAACAGAAACAGCTGAAGTGGGATTTCCCCCCTGTGTTAAGTGGTTGTGTAGTTATCTCAGCCCGACCCAGGTGTGCTGTAATACCTCACCCTCTTCCGACGGCTGGCTGGTGTGCTGCGGTGTGTTTGTGAGAGAGGAAGGACGTGTGTTTGAGGCATAAAAATGAGCGTTTCACTCATACGAGTGTTAACAGACTGGATAAAACAGAGGTGTGAATGGGACTCATAAACACAGTCTGCAAACAGATCTGTGGCCACATTCTCACATATAATGTAAAATACTCTTTTATAAAACAGCACAGGGATTTTTTTCCCCTTGTGATACACAAAAGACATGTCGACAGTTATTGAATATAGTTTAGGGGTGCACAATATTATTAGTGCCATTTCAGTTATTGGCTGATTATTTAACATTTGATATTGTATATTAAATTACGCATGCTCACATCCTCAATTTTTTCATTCAGATCACATTGTCCATCATTTAACGCTCACTGAAAGTTAATCTTTAAAAGAAACGTTAAAAACAATAATAATAACACTGTTGAAATTCTCAGAATAAATATGTATATTTTCTTCATACTGTACATTCTACATTTTATTTTTAGCATTTAATTTTTTATTGGTTTCGTTTATTTTGACGAAATAGTATAGAATTTCAATATCTGCAAGTTATCGCTTATCAGCAAAAAAAAAACTAATACATAAATATCGACTTAATGGTATTGACCAAAAATTGTAATCTATGTAACCCTAATTTAATTTTGAATTATACTTAATTTAGGGGGTTGGTGCTTGTGTCCAGTGCTGGAAAGTATCACCTTAACAACATGTTAACAACTACTACCGGTATTATCTTTTATTATCATTATTGTTTTAATAAATATTTTAATTTATTTTGACAAAATAGTGTAGAATTTTGATTGCTTATTAGCCATGACACAATATCTGTGCATCCCAAATGTATTCAGATTGACTATTTTCTTTGCCTCAATTCACAAGTTTATTGAACTGCGATTGAACAAGAATTGAACATGAACAAGTGAATTAGAATTTTAGATTATTCTAAGTATTGTTCCACTAAAATTCTACTTGATTTGTAGGCCTGGTGTTGGCCAGAAGTTAAAACTTTACCAACATGCC
Organism: Rhodeus uyekii; assembly: GCA_037043235.1. Classification (NCBI taxonomy): domain Eukaryota; kingdom Metazoa; phylum Chordata; class Actinopteri; order Cypriniformes; family Acheilognathidae; genus Rhodeus; species Rhodeus uyekii. The sequence goes on from JAWRVZ010000033.1 coordinate 5,020,967, forward strand.
CCAAAAAACATGGTACTACTATGGCAATTTTGGATATTTCAGAACCTTAGATAAAAATCACTTATTTATGCATGCAGTGGAATGTAGTGAAGAGTGAAACAGTTCAAGTTGGCCAGCGGGCTCAGAATATTCAGCTCCAGGGCTAGTGAGTTGGCACTGATTATTTCAGGCCAGGCGCCCCACACAGCCGCCAGCACCTCTACTCTGTGCCAGGTGATGCCATCCGCTCATCCAGACACCAGGGAGCCAAGCAGTGCCCACAGCAGGTGGTTGAACGCCCGCTGCCTCCCCAAGCTGGCAGGCAACATCCCTGCAAACCAACTGGCCACCGCGTGGAGAACAGCAGATTGCACATTCTGCCAACACGGACCCCAAGACAGCCCAAAACCTCAGCCTCAACCTTCTCTCCAGAGCCTCATACAGCACTCACAATCGGGACCAGCACTAAAGAAAGATGGAAGATGAAAAGTCGAATGTGTGTGCGTTTCGGCGTGTTGAATGAGCGATGGTCATAGATGGAAAGCCACCTGCCAAGCATGCACAGCCAGAGAAAATGGCCTGTGGAAAAACAAGTGGTAAAAGTATGAGTCAACTCCTCAGAAAAACAACAAAGCCAAGGAGGCGTACCACAGAGAAGCGCACACCAGAACAGAAATCAAGTGGGGGTGGAGCTCAGGGGTCCATTAGTCACATTCCGAACCAGAACAAACAAATCGAGGTCCACGTTCCTCCGAAATGTGCCAAGCCAATGACCAAATCTGTATGCAATAAACTACATTTCTGACAGAATCAGGGGAGATTGCTTTCAGCAGTAAACAAATATTTTATCCACTGAGCTAAGAGGCTTCACAAATACTTGTGGAAAGACATCTAGTAGGTTCCAACTGTCCCAAATTAACATTTAGAGTCATTAAGGACAAACATACACATGGAATTCATAATTTCCTCAGATTTATGCTGCATCTACATTAATCCGGATACATTTGAATATAGAGTTTTCGTTCCCTGTTCACACAAGCATGTTCCAAAAGTTGCTCATCCAGATTGAAACGTCTGAAAATGCTTAAATCATCTTACTGCACATGCGGAAAACATAACAAAAGCTCATGAGATGATACAGAGAGAGCAGATTCTTCTGGGACGATGCAACTCACTGTTGCATCCAGGTTGCACTCAAAATCATATGGTCTAAAACGTAACTATCAGTCTGTTTTGCCACAGGACAGCATTTGTAAGTCAATTTTATGTCGTCTTTGCAAGCATGCAATATGAAGATTTTACAAAGAACCTTTTTGTTGATCAAAACACTATCTCAGGTCAAGCTCAAAATGATGGATCCTTGTTTCCACCACGGAATAAAACAATTAAAAAGGTAATTGCGACTTTATCGCACAATTCTGACATTTTCCGTCAGTACTGCATTACATAAACTCACAGCTGCAAGTTTTAAGGTAAAAAAAGTTGATATCTTGCAATTCTGAGAATAAAAATCAATTATTTATATTATTATTATTATTATTATTATTATGTGGTTGAAACAAACTTCCATACAAAACAGAGAAGAAAATCTGCGTTTTCAAATGAAAACGTATTAGTGTGGACAAGGCCTTAAGCCTCAGTAATTGGATGAAAGACTAATGAGACTTAGAAGAATTGTAATGAGGGCTTGGCTTTTTTACAATAACAATTGAGTTGCTAAGACCAGTTAATCTTCAGCCTTCACATTTGATTTCTTCATACCAAACTAAGCCCAATACAAGCAAATGCCACGTTTTAAGTTGCATTCAGCTATGTGCAGCCATGCCCCAGTGTTTCTACATTGTCCAGTCCACAGTGAATATATTGCAGATTATAAATTATAAATTAGTTTCAGATCATTGTTGTCAGTGAGGAGTCTTAGCATGAATACTAGCTGTTTTGGCTACAAGGTCCAATATGGAACTCTGGATTCTGAGAGAACTGATAAAACATATTATTTCACCATAAATTCTCATGCCAAAAGCTAACCAAAAAAAGAAAACATCCTGATAAACTTAAAAGGGATAAGGAGAGAATATGTAAATTGATTCAATTAACAATACAGTGAAAACACAATGGTGACCATTGAGAAAAAAAGAAAAAGAACTTCATATTTTTCAAAAATCAGACTTCATCAATACAGGTTTGGAACAAATGAGGGTGAGGGTGATAACTGAATTTTCATTTTTGGGTGTAACATCCCTTTAATGCCCCAAGTTAGGTCTCTTTTGTCATTTAATTTCCAAAATTGCGATTTGAACATCTGAATGTAGCCTGAAATGGATTTGTAAAAATCGCATTTTATGTGATTTTTTTGCTGTTCAAACTTGCTAAATCTAATTGGATTTCAATGATCAATGCACAAAAATCAGATTTGGACCGAGAGTCTGAACGTAGCCTCTGCCTGCTCTGATCGGATTTTGCATGCTTTATGTGATTTTCTCATGCCGCGTACAATGTAAACGTCAGACGCAGTTATGCAGAAACAATGTTGTGTTGTTGCAAAGTGCTGGGTGAACAGACAATTACAATATAATGGAGACATGTTTGGAAACCAGTGAATATAACAGCAACCCATACCCCAGTTGATCCGGGCCACATCTGTTACATGTGAATTCAACGCATACCAGATGTGGGCCGGATCTGGGCCGACACCATGTTGCTGTCTGGGACGGTTCTGCCAATGCCCTTGCAACACATTGTCATGTTGCAAATAAGACATCATTGTATTGCCATGCTGTGGTTGTTGCTGTTTTTGGCGTACGAATGCAACATAATTGCCATGGAAACCAATGCAGATATTCCAGAAAATGAAAGAGCCCCATGGGACACACAAATCAGATCTGTCGATTTTGGACTGACAGTGTGAGGTTCTGGGGTCTCATTTATAAAACTGTGCGTAGGATCCTTACTAAAAGTTTACGTATGCCTAAAAGTCAAAAATTGCATACGGCAAAAAATGTAAACAAATTAACCATCTGTGTCGCCAATTCCCTTAGTCTCCAGAATGTGCGAACGCACAGCTCAAAGTTTGCTTCAAGATCCGCACATTCTCCCATCAAGTTTGTTTTTTATAGATCACAACCTTTGTGTGGAAACTGGCGTACGTACGTTTCCAGCCCCGTTTTGTGCATACGCACGCTTTATAAATGAGACCCCTGGTCTTTAGTCAAGTGTCTTTTTATTATTGCTATATATCTTTTATATGAAATTGCAAGTCTAATCGCTTAGAAAAGTAACAGTCGAGCAGTCCATATCATGAGTTACGTATGTCTTGACCACACCAATGGCACTAATAAATGGAAACCACACAAAGATGGTGAATAAAAAGGCTTTTCCCTCAAACTCTCAATTATTATTCTGGAGTGACAGCTGAGGGCAAAAGAAAAATAGAGAGAAAGCAATGGAGATGGCAAGGGAGAAAGAGAGCTAGTCCTCTGAGAGTCAAACCGCTCTTCTCTGCCTCATCAATATGGAGACGTTTGAGTTGCTCTCAGGTTGGAGAGGTGTGATGAATAATGTTTGCGTGTGTGTGGTTTGGCAGATGGGGGAGAGAGGGATCGGTTGGGATAGAGGGGGAGGTAATGAGAATGAAAGACAGCCATCTCACCCTGATTCCCGGAGCACTCCTCTTCGCCTCCGCCTTCAGCCGAGTGGCTCGCAGCACCGACTTGGTTTTCTTGTAATCCTGTTTTCCTGAGAGAGAGAAAACGAGGCACACAGGTCATTTCTACCATGTGACAATCGGAGTTATATTTGCATTTTGAGTTAGGCTGAAAGCTTTTTTCCATTTAACAGCTAAATAATGTTTTAATAAAACAAATATAATGCACATGCAATTGTCTTCATCAATGTTCTGTTATGAATCATTAAACTAATGGATTTTGCAGAAACATTTTTAGTTGGACTTAATGTATTTGGCTGTTTTAACCCTTATTAACATGACTTAATAGAAGGCTTTTAACCTTCTGTACTAACTTATATAAGACAAATTAGTATTTAATTTATGCAGGGCTGCCGACTTGATTTATCTTAAATATACAAAGACAGACTAATCGCAAATTCTTTTTTACTCCACATTAATTGTTGGCTTATTAATGGTTTAGACATGGCAAGAGTTGAAAATTGGATTAAAAAGGCCCAAAAATAACCGTATCTTCATTAGATGCAATATAAAGAAGTCAGTGACAAGAATGTTGTGTTTACTGTGGTATCAGGGTCAATGACATGGTACTATTTTTTGTCCTATCAATTATTAATTTCTTTAAAACTACAATTAAAATGCTTTTCATACATACAATGACTGCTTTTGTAAAGAAGAATTTCTTTTAAATTGAATTTCTTTATTATTAGTATTTAATACAAATCTGCCAAATCAAGGCCATGTGATGTGACCAACACGCAGAAACAATATGTATTATTATCATTATTATATTTCATATTTATAGTTATTTAATAACTCTTATTTAATAAAATATTACAATACATTTTTAAACATTTTTAAATATAAATACTAAGATGTGTATACTGCACTTACATATATTTGTTGTAAGGAAAATATATTTTTACTATTAAACTTTTTATTACCGTTTTTGTTAACCTGTTAAAAACATGAAAATTTTTAAGAACGTATGTGCTTTAAAAAAATATTCCTTTTGTTTATTGTGGATACCATTAATGAATACTGTTTCACATCCTATTTTTAAAAAGTAGTGCTAGTACTCCGTTCTGTTAACACAGACAGAAAATCATAAGTGCACCTAGTTCACCTCAGTGACAGTTATCATCAGGCAATCTCACTGCAACGAACCCGCCAGGCAAAGCGGCCACCTGGAGCGTATGTGTGCAAGGCGTGCGAGGAGTGTAGTGTCTCTAATTAGAAACAAACAGACGACGGAAAAGAGGCAAAAAAGTGGGAAGGCAACAGCTTGGTGGGCAAAGGAGGGGGCCGTCCTGCGAGCTGCGGCAGACCCGGGTCAGACTCAAGGTCTCCGTGAGAGCTGTTGACACACAGGGGCCGTTTCAAGTGCAACTCCTGCCTCATTAAGACTTATTTACATGGAGTGGGGGAAAGAGAGAGTGTCCTTATCCATCTTCAGACTGCAGACTGTAGGGCTGGATACTCTCAGATGCCTTAGCTAGACACTGACCCCTCCCCAGGGACTTTCGCAGGTCTCTCCTGCCTTATGGTGCACCTTCTGTGTGCAACGCGGGCCTTCAAGAGGCCATTATCAGAAGTAAACATCCTGCTATTTTGTTCCAGCGCTGAATGATGGGAGATGAAGCTTGCTTCACAGAGCTGTTAAATAATGAACAATGTTTTTGTTTGCACAGACTTCTGGAATAGTTTTCAGTTCGGTCTCTGTGGGACAATACCGCAGGGCATTAATGCCAATCATCTGTGCAAAAGTCCAGCATTAAGAAACATTACTGACCAATCCTACCTTAGCAACAGTTGCTGTTTGCCAAACTATCAGGCAAGCTTTCTTTTGTAATATGCGTCTAGGAAAATAGGGCATCTATCAATATTGTCTTTAAATGATCAATGCGGAAAAGCCAGATTTTTAGATTTCTAATTTTTGACACAAATTGTCATTAGATTACAATCAAAATCTTCCTCCTTGTTTTGAATAATATCTAATTCTTAAGCTTCACCATTGTCACCATTTTCATAAGTTCAGTACTACATATAACAGTATATTAATGAGGTTACTTTACATGTGAATACGGTTGTTGGATATTTTTACTTTAAAGATCCACTAAATAGTGCCATTAAATAGTAGACCCAATATTAAAAAATGATACCCAATTAACAAAATTAGTTTAAAACATAAATAAATGAATTTGTTTCTCGTGTTCTGTAGCAATAGTTGCCAGGAGGCGGAGCTAAGAGAAGTGTCGATCCTAGCTTATCGGTTTTCAAATAAATAAAGCATTTTCCGTTTCAACCTGCTTCAGCATGTACAGCAAAAAAAAGGAATTATGTCAGCTTCAAAACAACATAATATGACTTGTCTTTCTCAGAGCCTACAGTATTTTGCGCTCGCACCTGTGGAGATTTTACACGGTGTGGAAAGCAAAACTCGTTTTGTTCCAAGCCAACTGGGACAGATTAGGTGTGTGTCTTATTTTTCTTGAAACTTCCTGTTGTGGTGTAAATACCCACAACAAACAGCCTCAGCCATCTGTTCCAAATGAATAGTTAATTGTAATCATATCAGAGTTAGAAATAAATTGTTTATATAGTGAGACTTTGTGGCTATGCCAGTACGCTGAATCACACGGCATCGAGTTCAATGAGGCGTTTCTCTCTGCGTGAGGACTCGCTGATTATGATAACTCGCTGGCCTTTTTGGCTTTGCCGTCTCACCGCTGTTGAGCTCAAATTGGCCTGCGATACAGAGGCGGGCTTTGAACACACCTTCGCTCATTAATCACCGTTCAACTGCAACGCCGCAGAGCGAAACCTCCCCCTATTTGGTTTCCAAAAGCTGAGTGGAGGCTCTCTAATATAATGCGCCATTGTTTCCTGCGGACTTGAGCGGTATGACCCCTCCGTGCACACTGTGCTGTCAGATGTTGACAGGGAAGTGACAAGAATCAACCCACGAGGTCAAGGGTGCCTTTCAAAACTGCTGCAGCTGATTTCACTTCAAAAGCCACGACTCCTCATCCACAAACAGATCGTTCTGGTGCTTCCATCATCCTGGTGCTTTTCCAATGTAATATAGCTCATTCAAAAAATAGAACAAGGTCTTTTGAGAGTGGAGAAAACATTTCTGCAATTATTCCTGTCATAAGATTGCAAGAAGCTTCTGATAAACCCACTGCCCAATTTTTTCTACCAACAAATAAGTACAGTAGAACTCTGACTTACAAAAATAATCCGTTCCGAGGTTGGCTTCGTAAGTCGATCTTTTTGTACGTCGGTCAGGCTTTTACATGTAAATTGCCTAATCCGTTCCAAGCCCTACGAAAACACCACATTTAATTTTATAATAAAGCTATGCTTGTTCAGTATGGTCCCTATGGTTGAAGGGTAAAGGCCATATTCTTTCGCTATGGCGGACAAGCACATCCCAGCTTCATACTTCTCAATTATCTCCCTTTTTGTCTCCATGGAGAGCATCCTCTTCTTCCCTTTCACTTTAGCAATAGTGTAGCACAGACGAAATGGTAGAGGAACGCCGGTACGCAGAGGCTGGTGGGAGCGATGCTGACCAATAGGAGAGCAGGATGCTGCAGTGAAAGCTAGCGTCTGAGCCAGGAGATAGCCAATGGGAAAGCGGGACGATTGGTGCGAGTTTACGGGTCAGTGGCACGCGAATTTCAAAACAAAACTCGAAAATCGTCGCCTCGGCCGAGATTTCGTTTTTCGCATCTCGATAATTTTGTCGTTACTCGGGCGAAAAAAAAAAGAAATCTTTTATCATACGTCAAACTTTTCGTACGTAGAGCGTTTCGTAAGTCGGGAATCTACTGTACCTTATAGAAATTGTAAGAGTCTGATCAAACAAATCTGGATTTTTGGCATTTGTTTTACAACAATACCATGCATCACTATGAATTTCTTCACATTAAACTTTATTCCTACAATACATGAAGAATACCGTACATAGATGAGCCAAAACATTATGACCACCTGCCTAACATGCTGTTGCTTACAAAACATGGCATGGACTCTGTGAGAGTTCTGAAGGCGTCCAGATCCTTCAAGTCCTGTAGGTTGTGAGGTGGAGCAACCATTGATTGAATTTGTTTTTCCAGCACATCCCACAGATGTTCACTGGATTGAGTTCAGGGGAATTCAGTAGCCAGGGCAACACCTTGAACCCTTCAATCGTGTTCCTCAAACCATTCCTGAACAAAGTGTGCAATGTGGCGAGATGCATTATCTTGCTGAAAAAGGCCACTTCCACCAGGGAACACCGTGAACATTATGAATGGGTGTACCTGGTCTGCAACAATGTTTAGGTAGCTGGCACGTGTCAAATTTACATCCACATGAATGGCCAGATCCAGTTTGTCCCAGCAGAAACCGTGAGCAATGTGATGTAAAAGAAAACAGGACTCATCAGACCAGGTGACCTTCTTCCACTGATTCAAGGTGTATCTTGTCAAAGTCTCTCAGATCTTTATTCCTGTCCATTGCTTTTGCATCCAACATGTTGATTACAAAAACTGATTGTTTCATTACTATCCAACTTCTCTATCCTTAATATGTGGCCTTGTTAGGAGACGGTCAACAATATATCCCCTTCACTTGTGACTGGTCATAAGGTTTTGGCTCTTAATATACAGACATTTGTTGTGCTCATGTTTCATGAAAGCCTATTATTTCACAAAATATACCTAAACATTCCCTTTTACAGGAAACAACATTCAAAAAAGTTTAAGAATCAGTCATTGAAATGTCATACTAAATAAGAACTAATATGAACATTGGATAGACATGCCCACTTCAATGTCTATAATGAAAATTAATTTTAAAAAATCTGTGAAATAAGTAAACAATACCCAATATGAATAATAATTGGAGAAAAAAAAACAAATTGATGCATGTGTAGAAAAACTACAAAAGCAAAATGAGACAAAAGCATATTTGCATGCCAAACACTTTGGATGTAGTGTGAACAGGCCTTCATATGCCAAACTTTCATCAGGCACTGACAGATTTTTACCTCTTTACAGGGAGAGCAAAGAGGTAAAAAAAAAAAAAGAACTTTGTCTTTGTAAATAAAACAACTCATTCCACACAGCCCTTTATCACCGTTGTTGTCTGTGCAGAGGTAGCGAACATAACCTTTACACACATGATGTGGCAAGTGTTGAACAACAGCTAAAAGCACTGTGACATGACCGTGATGGCCAGTGTCAGACCACCTTAATATAACACAGAAAACAGAGAGGATCTGTAACAAGCAAGACCCATTCAGCTCTCACATCACATCACATCAGATCAGAGATATTAAGACACAGATCAGCTGAGTACACATTCACACTAAAACGCTCACAAATTTTAAAACTTAATAGGCAGGGATGCGTTTGAGTGTTTGGTGATGCGAATAATGGTTGGACAAAGGCGGGGAGGTTCATGAAAATGATCTTGACTTAAGGGGGGATGACCACAGAGACCAGAGGAACCCTTTTGGTAGTTGACAGCTCTCTGGAGTCCATTATGCAGCTTAATAACAGTATTTAAAGTCACTGTGTCTACAGCAGCCCTACGAAAGGTACTTGACATCACAAAAGCTTTCTTCCTTAAAAAAAAAAAAAAAAAAAAAAAGAAGAAGAAAGAAAGCAAGACCTGTCAGGATAGAAATTATCTTCCCATTACAATCTCAAATTACGATGTGTATTCTCCTTTTGTGCTGCTCTGCGCTGTTTTGGGCTTTTTTTTTTTTTTGTTAAACAGCGATTCTCTGAAATAGGCTGATGTAGACTTCTTTTCCAAGCAAACTGAGGGAAAGAGAGGGAGGACCGGCAGGGGAACTCAATTGTCCACAACCTGCTGTTATGACTTTGAATTGATGAGATGAAAAAGAAAGAAAACAAAATGAGATCTGTCTGAGATTCGTAGGTTCCAGCAGGAGTTCAGCTTGTTATGTTGCCAGCACAGTCATGCAGCACAGGGACAATAAGGCAAGGTGACGGAGCAACGCAAGCTTAATAGTCCTACTAAAGGGTGGGATATGAACTCACATAAAATCATGCGTATAAGACAGGTTCTTTCGGCGGGGAGATGATATAGGCGTGCACTGGGATCCAAATTACATCAGGGATGTGCCAATGAAAAAAAGACATCATTTTAGTGCCAATACAAATCCACAAGTCTCCATATCTCAACACTACAAATCAAGAACTTCATAGGATAGAACTGAACTAAAAGTCCTATATACTATAGTCCTATATGTACTATACAGTGATCCCTCGTTTATCGCGGTTAATGTGGACCGGAACCCCCCGCAATAGGTGAAAATCTCCATATATGTGTGTGTAAGTATCAGAATGTTTAAAATATGTATATTTATACTTTAAATATAGTTTAATTAAATTTATTTAATTATAAAACCTTAATATTATACACTTACTCTCTCTCATACGATACGTATTATGATGCTCTACACTCATCAATGACTGTAGTATCTGGAGACTCCAGTAATGACGACGATGACAGACCTGTGCGGTTCGATGAATGTGATGATGATGATGGTGATGGTGTTACTGCACTGGTATAATGAGGTCTTTAAATCAGTTCGGGAAGCGCCTCATCTTCAGATATCGGTGCTGGATCGTCAACATTTCCTTCTGAGAGAAGCGAAGAGGCTCCCACTCCACTCGTGCTCTTATTGGTCGATCTTGCGCCGGGAACCAATCACGTGTGTCACCAATCACATTGGCTCGTGGGAACCATCAATTATTTGAAAAACAAAGCTTTAGCAACATAAAAAATGTCTGAGACCTATAAATGGATCTATCCATTAGAATTGTCACTTTTGATTAAGTTAATGCGTCCTAAAAAAAAAGAATTAATTTCTTAAGAATCGTATTGACTTTTGAACGGTAGTGTTTTTTGACAAAAATATTGTTTAAGCTGAAAAAAAGAATCTAAATGTCCAGTTGATCAAAAACTTTTAGTTTATAGTTTTCAGTGAAAAGCAAACAACAAAAACCCGCTCTGTGTTTAACAGCGCATGATTTTTAATCAGAATAAACTACCATGTCATTTTACCCAATGATGTTGCTCCATCATTGAATGCGTTTACATGAACAACTAAAGTGTGAACTCACAACGCCTTAAACGGTGTTATTTTAGCAGATAAATTAGATTTGCTATTGTGGGAATGTCATTTATAAAGATTTGCTAGGTGTTTACAGTGCTGTTTCTCCTCATACAGCCCCAAGCATCCATACTGACATTGTCTGTGTTATTAAACAAACCCCATGTTCTTTCCGCTATCACAGCTGGCATGCTAACTGCAACTGCCATGATTGATAGGCCACATAGCAGCAAAAATGAATGATTGTTTCCTCCAATAGGTTGTTATTTTGGGTTTCTCTTATAGTCAAATGGACCTGTTACCAACTGAACATTCTGATAATCAAGTTCATTCATAACATTCATAAGCAATATAATCACAGTGGCTACAATGAAGGTGAAAAAGCACTTCAGATTCTTTTTAATAAAACACTGGATGAATATTTAATGAAGGGCACTAACATCCATATTAAATAATAAAGCCTACTGGAAATCACAGAGGTTCTCACCGATCTGTTTACGGTACTGATCGACCGGCAACTTGACAGAACTTGCATCCTTTTTCCCCATCCTTCATTCACCTGAGAGAGAAACAGAATAAGAAATATACCAGGCATGAGGAAAGAGTAGGTAAAAGCAGTGAACAGTGAGAACTCCATATCTGTTTGCTTACAGAAAACATATATAAAATGCCAATGCATTACACAATAAATATTTGCAATGGATATGACTCAAAATTCCAAAGGACAGTACTTTTGCTTTATGTGGTTATGAATGAGCGTTCTACTAAACACTGCGGCACAGTTGTTCTCAAATGGTTTTGCTTCAAGACTCAAGAAAATTTCAATGAGATTCAATACACATCACTACGGTTCTTGACTCAAATTTAAAGAACACTTAATACCAAAAAGGTTCAATATAAGGAGAAATATCTTAAATGATTGCATAATAGTTTTATGTTTAAAAGGATGAGAATATAGCAATAAACCTTTGACATTCAGCAGTTTTCCCCCATGCTGTGCTCCTTTTTTCACGTTGTAACCCACCGGTTGCAAACCACAGCCTTACACTAAACTTTTAAGAGTTCAGCATCACATCCTAAATTGCTGCAAAAGTCATGGGTGATTGTGTAAGACGGAAAGCATCTGGAAGCTAGAAAGAGGAATTTGATGTGAGGCACATCCCCAGAGGTGGCGAGGGACTTAAAGGAATTCAATCAAGCGAAGGCTGATCCGAGACATAGTCTATTTGAAAGTCTTTCCATGCCTGCAAGACACCCTTACACTAGTGTTGAATTGCTCTAAATTCCTCTGGTCAAAAATATGTATCTTGAATTAATCAATTGTGGGTAGAAAATGATTTGTGTTACATATAGTTAATAAATGATTTAAAGAATGGGTCAGTGATATATATATATATATATATATATATATATATATATATATATATATATATATATATATATATATATATATATTAAAAATCTAGTTACAGCACGTGCAAAGTACTCAGAAAAATACTATTTGTATGTAATTAATTTTGTATCATTTTTTTTAGGATTAATATAGTTAGTAATGACTCAAAAAAGTCATGTGGTGTAGCCATCAAGTAAAAATAAATAATGTGATGTGTGTTCACACATTAAGTATTATTTTCAAACATAATTTTAAATATAATGGAAAATGTTATTAAATATTGTTTTTTTTTACTTCATAAATTAAAAGAGTTGCATTTAAATTACTGTGTGTATGAACTGAATTTATGTATTTTTCAATAAATGAAAAGATCTGGATAAAAAAATTATATGAGTGTCAAGTCATTGGCCGATTTGCATATGATAAACAGCTTTTGGTATTTAAAAAAAGACCAAAATCATTATGTACTAGTATCTGAATGTGTCTGATCATTCAGTGCAATTTTACATTGGGTTTAACACTGCAAAGATGGTCCATTTATACTAAAGTAGCATACACTCCATCTCATTTTACACTACTCTGACTTCCCCAATAGAGATCTCAGATTGATTTCCATAGCAACCAAAGTGAAAAAAGCACTTCGGAAGGCAAGGAATTTTGAAATTGGTAATGGGTTAAGTGCATTTAAGCATTTGCCATACTTGCAGTCTCATGAGCTGTTTTTATTGCGAGGTGGTCAGGGAGCGCTTTATCAAAATTCTACGCTCCTCACAATACTATTTGCAATCAATACCGCTTCTTCTGTTAAAGACTGGGAAAAAAGGGTGCATGAGCCAAAGGGCAAGTCTTTGTTTCTGATGATGTTTAAACCTCTCTGACCTATTCTCTCCCAGAGAAATCGAGCCGTAGACCTTCGACCTGATCCATTTTGGCTCATAAGCCGGAAATCTCCAGAGGAAAGGTGTGCAGGGTCTATGCTAAGAGCCCAGACTGATTAGCATGGAAAACAGAGAAGAGCTGGAGGAAGTGCAGAGGTGCATGAAAGCAGAGAATTATTAGGCTGTTTTCATCCTCTCTTGAGGCATGTGAGCTGAAACCTGTAAAATGAGTTCAAGGGTCGACTCAGCATCCTACGTTTGATGTCTTTAATCTTTACTTTAAGTTGATGTAATTACAAGGGCTCCACGAGCAACAACAAAGTGGGAGAAAAAGGAATGGATTACTTTTCCAAAAGATGCCAGAGGAAGAGGACCATTACTGTGTTTACACAACATGGTTTGAGTCAAGCCCAAAGGCATGACCTGCAATCCCACAATGACCAAACACTTCCTTTGTAATGAGTGTGACCACTAAAGGAAGTTGACATGCAGGGGCTTTTAAGTGGCAAACATACCAAAATTATTATTTCTGCCAGCTTTATAAAGCGGTGGTGATTCAATGCAGCGATCGGGAAGTTGTAGGGTTACACATTGTGCAATTTGAACAAACTGATTGACTGAACAATTTGAACTGATCTTGTTGTTTTTTCGTCACACTTTGTTCTAATGCGCCAAATTAAAACACAAAAAAATCAAAATGGATAAACAGCTTGAGTATTCCCCCTTCCATGTAAGCGCTTTGAGTGTCTATGATAAAGCGCTATATAAATGTAACAAATTATTATTATTATATATTCGATCTCTACATGGGCAGGAATGAAACGCCCCTTTCAGCTGATTGGTCGACCAAACATCAAACTGTGTCATCATCAGTTGTTCCTCAGTTTATTATTCATTATTATCGTTCATTCATCGACAGAATAAAAGTCCTCCGCTGCTACATTTGCTAACCAGATAGCACACGTCTTCAAGACGTCTGTTAAAGAGCGCTTCATCTGGAAAGCATCTGCTGTGTACAAACATCTGAGAAATGTCTTTAAGATGTCAGTATTACATACATTTTAAATCATATCAAGATATTTTCTAAATGTCTATTTAAAGTCTGACAAGAAACTAGAGATGTATTGCAGATGAACAAACAAACACTCTAAACATACATCTTCCAGATTTAAATACATGGAAAATATACATCTCTGAGATGTATGTGTGCTATCAGGCATACTTAAAGCATTTTTTGTAATTTACAAGTGTTCTTATTACGCATTTTATTTAGATGGCCTATTCTCAAAATCTGTGGTTATTTGGCAAACGAAAAATGCAGCAGTCATAACTTTTGTTTTAGGCCAGTGGTGCCCAATCCTGTTCCTGGAGATCTACCTTCCTGCAAAGTTCAGTTTCAACCCTGATCAAACACAACTGAATCAGCTAAATAAGCTCTTCGGGAGCTCTTGATAATTACAGACAGGTTTGTTTGATCAGGGTTGGATCTGAGCTCATCAAGGAGGTAGATTTCTAGGAGCGGAATTGGGCGCCCGCTGTTTTAGGCCAAAAGCTGTTTATTTAATTAAAACTGAGAATTAATTGATGTCCCTCAATTAATGTTTTTTTTTTTCCTTCAAACCGTTGTGTGACTGATTCACACAGGTTTTCATTTTGGTGTTCATTCCTAATTCCGTTGAATTTGTGATACAGTGACCCACGGCCACTTGAGCCCAGTCCCAAATGGCAACCTAAAAACTCTTCAAAGCGTACATCGCTCGGCTTTGCCACATATATTTTGATAGTTGGTCACGAAGTGTGCCACATATGTAAGCTAAGGGTAGTTGTAGGTGAAGATGCTTAGTAAATTAATGAAAAAGTAAAATTTCATACACATGTAAAATTCTACACAAAAGAAAGCCCTGTCTAGACTCTGTCCCCATACGGTTTGTGTCAAGCCATTCATTAGTTTGGTAGTTTGATGAGAAAGAGATGAAATGTAGTTGCAATAAAAACTGTAGACACAGTTGATGTCGACACAGTTTGATGTTTGGTTGACCAATCAGTGGAAAGGGGCGTTTTATTCCCGCCCATGTAGAAATCGATTATTCAAGCTATTTATCCATTTTTATTTATTTTCAAAGTGTGAAAAACTAAAATATGACAAAACCCACAAGATAAGTTTGTATGTTCGTGAAAATGGTTGAATAGGTGATAAACGATTTCTTAGTTGTTGTTTTTTCTGTTTTGAAGACAAAAATGAGAAAACAATTGATCCGAAGGTACACAAAACTCTAATACGAGTTTTTTGTGTTTTTTTTATCTCCAAAGATAACTTTCTCCAAATTGCATACAGCATGGAAAGTTGGGTGAGCTGTGGACAATTGACAAATAGAGAGATTGCCGAGGGCTGTGTGTACCAGCACTTTGAAGACTCAAATTGAGACCAGAATCCTTTTTCAGGAGCTAAACTACAAAGGTTTTTGGTTTGAAAGAGATTTAAGATTAAAATAAACACCTCAGGCATTTCTTTAAAAAAATGAATTGAATAAAGACAGCATTACACATTTTACTAACTAAGTGTTCAATACAAAAGGTTATCTTGAGTGCAGCTAGACTGAGTTATAACCTGAGGTGAATTAGTCTTAAATATAATTTAAATATAACATTTAAATGTTATATAACAGATTATAGGTTATGGAGTAAGTGATGCAAATCTCAGTGTGACATTTAATAGGCAAATTAGCACCAATGCAATCAATCAGGACAAGAACAAAACATCTATTCGGGGAGAGTCATGTAGTGGACTCTTGATGCCACGTAGTGCAATTGCATCAGATCTACACGGTTTCCAGTTTTCATCCTGCATATCATGTAGCTCAGCTCCTGCACTCCGACCTGAAGCTAAGACAGTCTGCGGAAATAGCCAATCACAATATAGAAGTAGAAAGATTCGACCAATCACAAACTGTGAGGGGGGCGGGCGCTAAAGCAAACACGAATGTTTGGATTCTTTAGGGAACCGTAAAGCGCTGCAGATCGCTACAAATTATGCTTATTGGATTCCCTGGTCTGTAATATATATCTAAACACAAGGCACATTTATTAGCTGTGTGAAACGAGAGCATTATGTCTTAAAACACAGACTTACCACTTAATAGACGGGATGAATCCTCTCCGTAGTTCCTGGTTCAGCTTTGTGTATTTCAAATGGATGTGTGATTCAGCCAATCACGCGTTCGTTCCTTCAAACAAACGCCGACACGTCATTAGTTGGGCGGACCCACAAACCAAGTGTTCAAACCCGAGCTGTCAAAAGCGTTGAAGGAAAAGACTATCACAAAACTAACACATGTACATAAAATAAAAGCTTTTTAATGGATGTTTTATTTCATAAAAGCATCAACTGCAACCCATTTGTAATGAGGAACACCATATCGTCTTCATCTTAGTAAATGTAAATTAGCCTTCAGTTTTTTTCGGTTTCAAAAGACTATTGAGTATTGAAAAAATTGAAAAAGTATTGAAAACATTTACATTAGGGCTCACACACACCGAGCTCAAATTACTTTTCATTATTTAAATTACCTCAATGGAAAACAGCTTAAACACAGATTTTTAATGATTTAACAAATTTCAAGAAATTGTGACATTGTGACATTTTTACATTTACATTTTACATTAAAATGTATTTGTGCATGCATTTGTGCATGCATGCAAAATGCATTTTTAATAGTGTGCTTCATAAAAACATGAATAATAATTATACGAACAAATTTGCCATTTAGTCCCTCAAGTAGTACAAATCTATATGAATAACAAGATGCACACAATCTTAAAGGTATTCCCAATGGTATTTAAGGTGAAAGACTCCTTAATAATGTGACATCGTCATATATATATATATTGTATGTACACACACACAGTATATCAGTGAGTTTACATTCACACAATTCACATTTATGTGTTTTTATAAGAGCTGATGCTATATTTAAAAATGTGTCATACATTAATAAATCATGCAAAGCTTCTCAGGGAACAGGCTAATTTACCTTAACAATCCCATATGTTTGTGCCGCGAGATCTTTACACAATGCTTTGAAACGCACAATGTGAAATTTCAGAATGAAAGAAAAAGCGAAAGGCAGACAGCAAGAGACCAACTTGTTTTCTCTACTCCTCTCTCCCTTTTTTGTTTTATTTAAAGCTAATTTCCATTTCTTTTGTTTGTGTTGAATTTTGTCTGCATAATTGCATCCAGTCTTATTGCTGCCTGGGGCAGTGTGGATTATGGAAAGGCTTGCCACTGCTTGTAACTTATTGAAGTTTAAAATGATTTTCTGCTCTCCTATGGGCAGCTGATTTGAGAGCAGCGCAGCGGTAACTAATAGATCTAATCTGCTTATAATGAGCCTGTGTAACACATTATTTACTCAGCAGAGAACACAGATATACAGAGCAGTTTAGCACCACTTTGATAAAGCGACACAAGTGGATGTGATTGAAACTGTGATGACCTATCCTGTCCTTTGAACCATTCTTGGTGCAAAGAGAATTTTGTTGCTACTGATTCAATAGCCAAAAGCATTTTTTTTAGAAATAAGTACATGTTGTTTCTTCTACAACATATAACATGTAGCTTTTCTCATAGCATAAGGACTCTGGGCAAAAATCTTTTTTCAAATATTTAAATAAGCCCTGCCATCTTCGTTGAGCGAGAGGCTTGCTTACCATGTGTTTTGCATAATTAATTTTCTCATTTGCATGCTGCACCCAATCTTTTGTGATTAATTCAAAGAGGTTAGGCTTCACTAGACTACAGTGAATATTTTGGACTGTAAAAATTTGTTTGTACCTCTGGATGTTTTGGCTGTACAAACTTTTTTTCAATAGAGTAGATTGATGATATTTCAAAAGAGATATTTATGTCCCTTGAGACTGTACTAACTCCATGAGAAGTAACACTTGTCAGAGAATCCATACTTTAACTGAAGTGACAAATGAAATCTCATCAGCACATGATTCCGCAGTCCCCTCCAAACTTAACCCCACCCTTGCTTGAAATGAGGCAGACAGCTTAGGCCTCAGAAAATAACTAGACAACCAGCAGGTCCTTGGGATTGATACAAGATTTCTCAGCGAAAATTTGGTAAAATCGATTTTTTTTTCATTCAACAGACAACATTCAACAGACAGGAAATCCCTAGCATAATTGCTGCTGGAGAGACTGATCGCCTGTGTACCTGAGCTGAGTTTAGGCCGTATATAAGGAAACAGGAGACAATTGGTCAAAAAAGTACAAGGAAAACATGCACATTTCACACATTTTATCTTCACTGGAAGCAAAGCATTATTTGAATTTGCATGAGCCTTTGCTATTACCAATCCTAATTTTAATTTAAAGTGATTTCTCCCCCCACCATCCATTAGTCATGGTAAATCGATAAAAACCCACTGGGAGAATGCTTTGCTAATGACTGGCACGCAGTTTCGCTAGAGCACTCATCAGAGCGCTCTCTCTCTTTCTCTGTCTCTCTCTCTCTCTCTCTCTCTTCAGGCAGTGGTCCTTAATTGCAATATTTAAAAGAGTGCAAGCACAGGAGAAGTCCCCAGTGTGTTTGACATGCTATAACATTATAACTGTACGTTTGCAAATGATGTGGGATGGATAAACTTTAGCCAAACATTGTCAGCATGAAATGAAAATTCACCATAAATGCATGTTATTGAGCTTATTGTGAAAAATCATCTGTGAATATGCTTCTTTTGTTCGTCTTTTTGTTCAAATTTGACCTCAGTTTTTAACTAAACTTTCATAACTGGACCTACTTATCTCTGGCGAAGAAACCAAAAACTATTCACCAAAAATTGAAAATTCTCTCATCATTTACTCACCCACAATTTGATTCCAAACCTGTATGAATTTCTTTCTTCTGCTGAACACAGTAGAATATATTTTGAAGAATGTTGGTAACCAAACAGGAGAAAGAAAGAGATTTAGGTTTAGGAAACTATTTGAGGGTGAGTAAATGATGAGAGTATTTTTATTAGGACCTATCCCTTTAAATCCCATACCATCCCTTCAAGCCCAAATCTCAAAATCCAATCAACAAGTGATTCGTAAAACCAAGTTCCTGCTCTACAATTAAATTTTTTTGATAATCTGTGGATGCAAGTCATAATATGGAAAAAGATTTTACAATTTCCATTTCATCAGAACCTTATTTTCTCACACTATGCGCTTCCTATAAACCTATACACTAAAAACATACAACACACTGATAGTTTAAAAGACATGTTAAAGATTCCAACTGAATCACAGTCTATCTGTACTTTCAAAGTAGTCGCTTAAACAAACTAACAACCCAAAAACGTAACTCTGACATGAAAGGATTCACCATTAAATTCAGTTACTATAAAAATCTGTACAGTTGCCATGCCTAACCCTGCTCCCAAACAAACACACACACACACGCGCACACACATATGCTCACACGCACACACACACACACACTCACTCATTCATATAATATTTTTTTTATCTCTTCTCTTAGTCCATGCCTGAAGTCTATGGTGGATTTCTTAGCTTTATCGCTGTTACACAGAAGCTCCTTCTTGGCAACAGTGTGTGAGCACTGATAGCCACTAAATGAATTTGGGCTCATGAGATGCACAGACTCATAAATGCCTCATGCACTGATAACTGCATATCTTACCTTGAAGTTTGTCCTGTTCTATGCACTAGCCCTGCTACTGTGGATCAATGTACTCGCGGCTTCCAGGACATCCAAAACATGAAGCAGCCTTGCTATATTGTCTTTGTAATAGTCTTTGGAATAAAATCTCTGTAAAGCTCTCTGTTAGAATTCCTCTTTCTTCTCTATATAAACACATATATTTCAACAACACTTGATCCATTGAAACTAACACTTACTATTCGTTTCTGTTTCTATTTATAAAAACAGTAATTAACAACTTTTTTTAATCTATTAAAAAAGACAAAAACAAAAACATGACTAACTGGGACTTATCACATAACATATTGTTTCACTTGTGTGGGTTTGATTGATTCAATTGTTTTTCATAAAAAAAAAACATAACATCCCTATTAAATAAACACAATAAAATCCCATAATTTTAATAATAAATTCGTTTTCACATCATTTGAAAGACTCATTTGAGTGAACGATTCAGTAATTCACTCAGAAAGACCCTTGCTTCATTCTTGTTCATTCTCAGCATCCCCTAACAAATCATTTATATATATATATATATATATGTGTGTGTGTATACACTGTATACAGTATATGCCTTGGCCTATATTTATACTTTGCTACCGGAGTGCTTTTTAAGCACTTTGCTTTTAAATTCAGAATTAATATCCTCAATGTCTGCCCTCACTGAATCCAAAAAATTTAATATTCGGTAAACAAATCTGAGAGATTTCTGTCTTTCCGATGACAGCTACGCAACTACCACTTTGACGCTTAAAAAGTGCCTCTTCAGAAAATAAGGTGATAAGTTTTATGATCTCTTTATGAAAACTACAGTGATAGTTTCATAGGTGTCAAAGGAGAGACAGAAATCTCTGATTTTATTAACAAGATTTTAATTTGTGTTCTAAAGAACGAAAGTTTCACGGTTTTGGAACGACATGAGAGTAAATGATGACAAAATGTTTATTTTTGGATAAACATTAAATAGCCTATGTTTAACTGCAAATCTTATGTTTTAATTAAGCTTTTAAAACGTTTTCATGTTGTCTCTTTAAAAAAACTCTCGACTAATAAAGATAAAAAGGAAAGAAAATCTCGTTGTTTTATTTTTTCTATTTATTTAGCAAATCCTATATTTTAAGAGCATGTAGAAGAGCTCTTTTGAAATAAATCTTGCATAAAATAATGCTAATTCACTTTTGTATAAAGGTTCAGGGAGCTGACTATCTTCAACCTTCTGGAGTTTTAAGGATTAGTCAATAACCTGACCTTGACCAACTCCAACCTCTGAGAAATATCAAGACCCTTAATGGATGAAATCTGAAAATGAACTATGTCTTAAGCAGGAATTCAGAGAACATTCAGTGACCTATGAAACAGAGTAACAGAATTAAACCAGTTAAAGGAACGTGTGTTTCTTTGTTGAATATTCCTCAGCAAACATTTAATCAGAAGAATCTCATGAAACTGCCACTGTGAAACTGGCCTCACACCAGGTGCTCCATGATTCCATAAGATCTGCTGTGAGACTTCAAAAGACAGTTGATATTGGGGAGCGTTTGACACTTTAACCTAGATTATGTGGTAGTTTGGTATCTGCATGTACGATCAGATTTGAGTCGTTTCCACAGCCTCCTCTGGCAGTGATGGGCGGCTGTCTTGCAGCTGCGAAGCTCAGTTCCTCAGGGAGAGAGCGTACTGTTTACACAGGTGCAGCTGCCGGCCTCCCTCATCAACACGCTGAACACATCAGTCTTACTGTTTACACTGGCAAGTCCAGCTCCAAAGCAAAGGCATTTTCAGGCACTGAATTAGCCGTGCACATAGCTGTACATGTGCTGCACTCGTTGCAAAGTACTCGGCACACAGACTAGGATCCAGACGCATATGGGCAAAGCCAACATCTGCATTTGTAATGTTGAAACATTACCCTAATCACCCGAGAGCCTCAACTCTGTAGGGGTGGAAGAATCCAGACACATTGTAAGACCAGAGAAACCCCTTGACTCGCTAATTTCTGTTGTGACTTGACCTCTGTGGTAATTATCCTTGAACTTTATAAACAGTGGTAGCACATATTAACACCCATAAATGGTTAGAAACCACGGCCAGATGCTGGGGAATGTAGTCAGCCTTAACCAGCAGACTGCACTTCTGCCTCACAGACTGTATAAGCAGGAGAACACAATAAAAGGGTGAAATTGTGGAGCTCAGTATGGCGGATGTAGAAACGGAAGTTAAATTAACAGTGCTGATTATAATTTATACTTTTTATAAACAGGTAATTTGACTGATGACTTTAATCAGCTGAATTTTTATTATTATTATCAATGCATTCAATTATTATTTTGATTTGGTCATTATTCTTTAATCATTTGCCAGCATGTACAGTTGATAAAACTTCAAAAGTCGATTTCTTTTTATGATTTTGAAAGATTTCTCTTAAACTCACCAAGGCTGCATTTATTTGTTAAAAGATACAGTAGAAGCAGTACTATTGTGAAATAATATCACAATTTAAAATAATTATTTGAATACATTTTAAGTGTAATTTATTCCTTTGATAACAAAGCAGAATTTTCTGCTGTCATGACTCAAGTCCTCAGCGTCACGTGATACTGCAGAAAACTTTTATTGTAATTGTTTTATATTTTTCAATTTAAGTGTCCATGCTGAATAAAAGCATACATTTCTTTAAAAAAAAAAAAACCATTTACTAATCACAGAATTTTGAACTGTAGAGTGTGCATAAAAAATATTTAATTAGTATTGTAATTATTTTTTAAATTCTTATTTAAAAATATAAATATAGTTTTAAATCATGTTGGTCTATGACGGCATATGCCTCAGCGATGTGGATCTACAAACTTGTCTAAATAGAAAAAAGTCCCACTTTTCAGTGGAAAGATACAATCAACTCTTTGATAAAATAATCAATATTTTCCAGATAAGACAGATTAGAAATACTACACAATAATTTGTGGCATATCACATTTTATGGACGTTTTAAGTAACAAGCAGAGACAAGACAAGCAGTTTTGGAGGTTTGCTCTTTCCTTATTCAAATAAACAGGATCTGTACTTGTATGCCTGTTACCTACACAAACAAAAATAGTTGTTCAAGGGAAGTCAACACAATGTCCGCAGAGTGAACTGGTTTTTTGAAAGTACGCTCCGGTTTCAAATGTCTGAATCAAGAACATTCAAGGGCACTCTGACTGGGAGTAAAGGGGCCCTCACATTATCGAAATGAATTTCTTCTTTGTTTTACTCTCCCAACTGGCTCCATAGGCAAAAAGCATTACTCTCGATCTGCTTGCGCGTTTGTTTATATTGATTTGCCGTGTGTGCATTCACAGCTCTCCTGCCAACTGTACGGTTGCCAAGGCGAGCAGGAGTGAACACAGCAGGCTCCGGGCCCCGTCAACAGCTGTGTCACATATGCCGCTGATCGATATAAACAAACACGGTCGCCCCCGCGCGAGACACGATTGACAGGTATGATTCATCTCGTGCCACCGGAGGGTGGAGGAATAATAAGTACAGATAGATCATCACCCATCCCAGGGAAAGAGTGCCGAGGTTAGCGGGGGACACTGGCGAGATCATTCGCCTCCCACGGCAACACGCGCGACTCCCCGCACACGCCGCTGCAGAGAGAGCAGATTAAAGCTGCGTGATTCCGCCAGTTCTTTAATTCCAAAAGTTCCACACTGTCTGGCTCGGAATAGATAAATTGGTGCACTAGGCTCATCAGTGGACTGGGGTTACTGTAGAGAGTATTCAACAAAGTCAGTGGGGAGGATTACTCAAGTGTCAGAAGGCGGCACCGGCGTGCTTAGCGGAAGCTTAAAGCGCAGTGCATTTGGTGCAGCTCAGGACTGGTATGTCTCAGTGTTCTAAGACGCATGGGCTCTGACAGTGGCACGGCACACAATGGGGAGAGCCATTTCAGGCGTGATGAGAAGTAATGGTTTGAAACAATATTCCCTTGAGGCCTCAAATTGAAACCCGAAACTGTGATATTGTTTCATCCCAGCGCAATTTGAAACGTCAAAACGACTTTGGCGAATTCGATCCACTGAGCACCCAATGGCTGTTGAGAGCCATTTGGAGAGACTCCATAATAGACATCATCTGCACATGCAGATTCCCATGGATGATACACTTGCTGAGTTACAGTATTGCACTGTACCATGGAGAACGGGAATTGTTCATTATAGCCAACACAGCTAGATGCATTTGAGCTTAAATACAGAGGAGGCATTACTGCTGTGCATTACACTCTTTGTTGTCTCCACTAATTCACACTATTTACTGAAAGAAGCTTATTTTATGCATTATGCATATCCCTCTGTATGCATGCAATAAATACCTATAGGGAGACTGTAGCTAGCGGTCACAGAACAAAAGTACAGTTGCATAAATTATTGTTTTCTCCATGTAAATTTCATCCTCAGATTTTCAAACTTTAAAATTAAAACCATACAGTTGGGTTAACAAAAGAACATAATACAACAACATTAAAGTTAGCATGAAATGGAAGCTGCAGTTGTCATGTATTCAAGTTAAATGGCTTCTTGAAAGAGAAATGTAGGGTGGAACTTGATTTTGTGTATTGGGAATTGATGGAATCATGGTTGTGGTTTGCTGTTGATGTTGCTGTGATCGCATATGAGTGACAGGTTTGTTCCGCCCTCACATCATCAGAGAAGAGAAGAGATATCACTGCAAGACGGAGGGAAAGTTATTTTGACTGAATTTAAAAAATAATGATGCGCACAGATAAATCATTTATAAAAAAAAAAACTGGAATATTCCATTAAAGGGATAGTTCACCCAAAAATGAACATTTTGTCATCTTTCTAAATCGCTCTATGTTGATATCTCTCTAACTCCATGTCTAGTTGTTCCAAACCTGCATGAGTTTCTTTTTCTTTTGAGCACAAAAGATATTTTACAGAATCAAGCAGTTGATGCTCGCCATTGAATCCCATAGTATTCTTTTGAAAAAACAAACTCATGCGACTCCAATTAACTTAATCATATGCTTTCACACACATATAGTCTTTCTCATTCCTTGTTTTTAAATAATAATGTAATAATAATTTTTGTAGTCCACAACAATGGTTTGATTTTACTGAATGTCCCTTTTTGTTTTACTACTTAACATATTGCTTTGATTATAAGCAAAAAGTTAAGCACTATAATTTGCATTATTATAATTTGTGGAAGATGGATATTTTTGTATGAAATTTCATATTTAAAATAAAATCAATATGTGCACACACACACACACACATATATATATATATATATATATATATATATATATATATATATATATATACATACATACATACACATAACACATATAATCAATAAACTGATACATGCATGTATAATTTTATTTATAATATTTAATTATAATTTTTCATACACATTGAAATAATAATTTCAATATCTTTTTTTAATCCAGAGCTTTATTCTCTATTCAGACTTCCAGAGAAATTTTCACTGGAAATTACTAGCCCCATTGTCCCCTGTCTGAATACATATATTTGCACAATCATTGGATTATTATTATTTTATTTTTTTAAACATGAGATTTTTTAAACAAATAATACCAGTGGACAGCTCAATCAAACCCCACTCTCACATCAATAAGAGAGTTGGTAGGCTTTTTTTTTTCATCTGCATCAAGTACATGTAAATTCCCCTTCAGCAAAGATCACTATTATAATTAATTGAGTGTGCCATTTAATCAGGAGGGCATTTAGATATGTTTGATTAGAGGACTGAAATCAGAGCCATTGTGTGGAGTTCTCATTATTCTCTTGAGACTGACTGCAGGAGTCCAGTGTCACACTGAGAGCAGACGCTCTCCTAGACGCTCTCACATGGCCATTTCATGACGCTGACTTAACAATCAGGATTTGGCATCAGTGACTTTGTGATGAAGACAAAAGTGAAATTATCATACAATTCAAGTGAACACACAAATGTGCTAATTTTCTCAAATTCTAACGAGTTTAATTAAAGCTTTTCATTACAGTCTAAAGGATCTAGTGCACAATTGCTTTGTCATCTATACACTTGGCCTGATTAACTTTGTGTTTTTTCCTACTTTTTTCCATCTCTCTGTTTTTTCTCTGTTTGTCTTCCTTTCTATATATTTATGTCTCTCTCCATAATTCTTAAAGTGAATACATGAAACCTTATAGACATTTTCCAAGATGTTAAAAGATATGTGCAGGTTGCACATGACTGAAAACAATGACAGCACTCATATTATTAAGGGGAAAGTGGTTATTTCCCCAGTTCTTCCGGTTTAAAATCATCGTCAGTCGAATCATCGTCATAAAATGTGAGGTATATGCCTTAATTCAGAGTGGTGACTGGCTGGAGAGTTTTTGAACGTTTTTCTGCATTATTCATGAGAATGAACTCTTTTAATCCAATCATTGCGCTGTATTATGCATGAGATCGCATTACAGAAGAGAATTAAAATGTCACAAAATGACTATTTCAGTGCTATTCGATCAGCTCTGTTGCCCGTTCAATACATGCATTGTAAAGCGTCTGATATACTCCAAGAAATATTGAAAAACAAACTAGTGTGCCTTTTCGGGCAAAATCAGGCCAAAACCAAGTTCATTATGAGTTTGTTTCAGAAGTTTGAAACAAAAATGTCAAACAAAAAAGTCAAAAATGTTGCTAATATGTTGTAATAGGTAAGTGTGCACTGCCTTCTTAAACGATTCATCACCACAGTTACTCACAAATCAGGCAACCAACTCGACCTAATCTACCCACACAACTGCATCACAAACAACATTATGGTAACCATTGCATGTTTCTAACCATTTCTTCATTACATTTAATGTACAACTTACTACTTCTGCAGTACCAACCCCTCTACCAGACACTTTCAGACGAAACCTGCGCTCTCGCTCCAACTTTGCTCTCAACCTTTTCGACCTATCTGCTGCCTTTGACACTGTTAAGAGCCAACACAGGCTCAGCACCCTCTTCCACTTGCTACTACAAATCTATACACCTTCCACAAAACCTTTGATCAATGAGCTACGACTCGTAGTAGCATCACAGAGAGGCCCAAAATCAATGCAGAATACCTGTCAATATTCAAAAGACAGCTGAAACTCATCTCTTCCGTGAGCACCTAACATAACACACACACACAAAAACCACAACAAAAAATGTTCCTTCCTTGCTTTCAATTTTCTTCAATTACTCCATTCTCCGGGCTTATAATACTTCAAGCAATGTTCGAAACCTTGTATTGTGAGCACTCTTGTGTACTTTTGCCTCTTCAGCATGAATTGCTTTCTTTATTCCTCAAGTTGTAAGTCGCTTTGGGTAAAAGCATCTGCTAAATGAATAAATTTAAATGTAAACGTTCAACCCACCAATACTAGCTATTGTAGTGATAACTACAGTTTAGTGAATAAATGACGTTCAGCAACAACAAAAAAACACTGTGAGTGTCAACAGTCATAACAGATTAAATTTCATCTTAATACTGAAACAAGAGTAGCACTTTGAAAAACTGATTGATCAGACTTTAGTGAAATTTGATTTAATGTTCGCATTATATTTGCTCTTGAATTATTACATGTGGGCAAGTTTCTGTCACGGAACGCATAAACGGGGAGGACTCAAATGCAGGGCAAATGAGTAATTTATTAATAAATAAAGGAAAATATAACATAACAAAGCAAAAACCCACGAGGGGGGAGACATAATAAAACATAAATAACCAACCGGATGAAACAGCCAATCAGACACGTAGAACAAACCTATTGGGAACAACATGTGAAGACAACGACGCCACGTCAGACAGCAAACACTGAGGGAATATAAAGGACACATGAGGGAAGGAGTGATCAGAGACAGCTGGGACTGGTTGCAGGAAACGAGAAGGCGGCGCAGACGCTAACGAGACAAACACGGGAGAAAGAGCAGTGCCACGGTTCTGTCACTAGAAACAGAACTGAACCTGACAGAACCATGACAGTTTCAAACTCAACTCAATGTTGTCAAACATAGCATGAAAATAAGCATCAAAAAAGCAACATACCAACTTTATCATGCATCAGTGTTGACTTTTTATTTTTCTATTAGCTGTTGTTCTGCAAGAGGAGACACAAACACAGAACAGAAATCCATGATTTATTTGTTTACTTTACTCTCCAGTCATTGTCTAATGAAACCACTCCAATTACAGTTTAATGTGACTTAATGCACACATTCTGTCTTCAAATCAGCCTCTGTAATGGCTGTAATATACATATTAGACAGTTTAATTAGATGGCACTTTAATTGTCTTCATGCAGTCCTCCATTAGCAGGCCTTTGGTTTGCTGCTGTGCGAGAGTGGGTGCTGTACTTTCTTTGCCTCAGATGGAGAGATTATTCTAAAGCCATTTAAATGCTATATAAACCCAGCCTGTGGGGTAATGCATAATGGCAAATGTATGAACAATGAGCCATCAGCTATATTTGCCTGGCGTTGCCATGGTTAACGATCAAGCTCAAGGTCTATTGTGCTGCACTCTCTGTATTTCAAAACTGCTAAATTATTGGGACTCGGTGCTTTGTGCAGTTAGCTTAGCAACATGCTAGCTAATATAACATCGGACTCTATCGAAATCAATTTTAGAGATGCTGCCTATGAATACCATTTCAAATCATCAATTTTTAGTTACAGTAGTGGTTAGAATGATGCCTTAGAAGGGAGCTGCCTAAGTAGAAAGTAGCATGTGAGGCTTTGATGTTGCATTTGCAGAAAAGCGCAGTGCTCCTTATTTTCCTGACAGAAGACAGAGACTGTAATAGACATTTTGCAGGTCTTTAATAACAGCATAAACAAAAGGAGACGACTTGCAAACAACTGTGTAGATGAAGCGCTAAACATTTTGAGGGCTTATAATGTGTTTGGAGAGTGAGCTAAGCCTCCAAAGTACAGCTCTCCCAGGCCATTCAGTCTCAGCTACAAAATCTTTGTTGTGGCGTCAACTTGGAAATTAGTTCTTCCATAGGAACATCGTCTCAAATCATCATCTGCTTGTGTAGTATCCCAAAGCGCTCCCTCCCAGCCAGGATGACATGCCCTAAACACACCGCTGTCAACACACAGCCATAGGGCCAACAGCTGGTCTTCACATTGGCCGGCGAATGACTAACACATGCAGCAGAGCTGAATCTAGAAAGTCATCACTACTGTACACATGCTGTAACAATCACACTCACGCTTTCACACATCAATGACTTTAAAAATGAGCCGATGTGCAGAAAAAGGAGGTCTTTGAGGCATTCAATTGTTGCCAAGGTGGTCTTGCGTCTCCCATTTATTATTTTGAAGTCAGAGACGTAATGATTTGAGTTCAGACACTAATTATGCTGACTGTTTAAACACATTTTCTCCCTCCATGACCCAGACAGAGCGGGAGGCACCGGCATTGGCATCACTTGTTCTAGTGGTGAGTGATGTCAGAAACAAATGGACTTCCCATGTGCACTTGAGTCCATCGTGAGTTCCAAGAACAACCCACAGAGATGTGAAGAACTGATGTTTCTCTATCCAGCCTTACACCAGATTACTGTCAAAAACTGGAGAACTCGCAAAGCGGTTGCACTGATGAACAAATCAGGTCCTGTTTTGCCCTGCAAGTCTGAGCCAGTCATAAATACATAGGAGTGATGTACTCACAATGGAAATGTCAGGATCACTCAATTTGCTTTTGTCATCATGTCTTTATAGCCCATGAAACTTGTGGTTAAACATATTTTCCCTGCTCAGATATATACCTTCAGTCTGTTACTCTAATCAGATTTCACATAAAATCCTGAAAGTCGGCATGAAACGGAAGTTTCTACCCTATTGTGATGTATATCTGAAATAACATTACAGATTGATATCTAAATAATAATAATAATAATAAATGGTTTCTATAACAATAAAAAAATGTAGGGTTGGACTTTTTGTTTTCCTATTGTTGTGATCTCATGTGATTAACAGGTTGCCCTGCCCTCACGCGAGTAAACACATCATCAGAGAAGAGAAGAGAAGAGAAGAGAAGAGAAGAGAAGAGAAGAGAAGAGAAGAGAAGAGAAGAGAAGAGAAGAGAAGAGAAGAGAAGAGAAGAGAATTTTGAAAGGGTGCCAATCATTTTGTCCAGCCCATTTTTGGAATTTTGTGTGAAAATATGTCAAATTTGCCTCCTTTTTTCTGTTTTGTTC
Source organism: Rhodeus uyekii (assembly GCA_037043235.1). Lineage (NCBI taxonomy): Eukaryota > Metazoa > Chordata > Actinopteri > Cypriniformes > Acheilognathidae > Rhodeus > Rhodeus uyekii. The sequence continues at coordinate 5,050,994 of JAWRVZ010000033.1, forward strand.
CAGTACACACAAAGCGAATGAATATGTGTACAGCAAAACTTGTGTTAATGCGATACTTTTCTGTGAGCAATACTTGATTTTCTGGAAAAATTTCAGGGGTGCCAACAATTTTGGCCATGACACATAAGCACCAAGGCTAGCAATTCAGTTATTTAGGTTTAGGAAATGTAAGTATTTCTCAATATGATGTAATGCATGTCAGGTTCACAGCCAATATACCATGTTTGTTATTGAAAGTAGAGACACTTTGATTGAATTCCCTTGTCCTCGAAACCTGGCAGAGATCAAACATAAAAGGTGCTCGACATCAGAGAGAGCAAATTGGCCCTGCGCTGGAAGGATTGGTCCAATCAACCTCCAACCGTATAATTAGTAATTAGATTGGGATTAAAGTCAACGCAGAGTGGAAGAGCGTGGCCAATTCAAATCAGCATATGAAATGTGATTAAATTAATGGGAAAAATTGAAATATTAATGTTCAGATTTGCAGCCGGGTCCCAGGTCTCGGCCATCAGTCATGAGCTGTTTGAACTGTTCTTAATTACTGACTCAGAGGGATTAGAAGGGGAGAGGGAATACTCTGATGCTGCCTTTCTCTTCTTCTCTCTGAGTGCAGGGCAATGCATAGATCTTCATCTCTGGCAGAAGCTCAATGCTACTGTAATTGTGCCAGGGTCTGAAACAAATACCTCCTTTAAGCGTTGGCTAGCTCTGTGTCCAAACTAGAAATGATACGACAGCGATAACAAATATTTATTGTAGTGTTCCCTAGTCTCACTGTTCTCTGTAAAGCTGCTTTTTCATGCTTAATTTTTATTGTAACAAATTAATCTTCTTCTATAGAGGGCAAAAAGGAAGATGTACTGTTAACTTGAAAGAAACATATTCAATATTTTCCAGATAATATTTGTTTGGGTTTCAGTATAATGACAAATAAATGCTAATCATTTGATTTTAGACAGACATGTCTAAACATGTCTAACAAGCTTACAGTCTAAATAAATAAATGGATGCACTTCTTTTCTTTTATGAAACATTGATGCATTGAAGAATAATGAATACACCTTAAAGCTGTAAAATCCTTGAAATATACCTTATGAATAAATTAAAACCCAATGGGTTAAGGCAACTCAAATCATCTAAGGAAGCCAATATTAATTATTGCTCATCTATTTCATTTTAATTCACAAAAACATTATCACAGGCCTGTTTTGCAGCTCATCATTAGTTAGCAATGGTGCACATACATGTGCTAATGTAACTCGCAAATATCGTTGCACTGGCATGCAAATACTTTGAAAAGTAAAAAAACAAGCATATAATTTGTTAGTAAACTGCTTTCTGTTCATAAAATAAACTTAAATAATATATGTACATTTTAAACAATCTTCTGGATTACCTCTATATGCATACGAGAGAGTTGGACCTTATATCACAAATCGTCTCGGGTTACGTATGTAACCCTGGTTCCCTGAGGGGAACGAGACGCTGTGTCTAAGCACTAGGGGAAATAGCCTTGCGTGAGTCACGTGAAGATCTATGCAACCAATGAGAAACGAACGCGTGTGAATGCGTCACTGCCGGCCGCAGCCGGTGACGTCATGAGGAAGAGCATAAAGCGCGTCTGAAACCGGGGCGCGTCAGCCATGAATGCCTGAAGCGGGCCCGGAGGCGCCAGGAGCTGAGGCCAAGACACAGCATCTCGTTCCCCTCAGGGAACCAGGGTTACATACGTAACCCGAGACGTTCCCTTTCTGGGAACTCGAGCTGTGTCGAAGCACTAGGGGAACGCTATGCCAACGCCACCTCAGCGACGTCAGCATCCGGGTGTGTCCCAGCTCACTGAGAGAGCACCCTGGTTCCCGGGGCGGCATCGAGGTCTAGCTGGTAGAACCTCATGAATGTGTGCGGTGAGGACCAGCCAGCCGCAGCACAAACATCAGACAAGGAGACTCCGGAGAGGAGAGCCTTGGATGCCGCCATGCTCCTAGTGGAGTGGGCTCAGACCCTCAAAGGAGAAGCATGTCCGGCCGACTCGTAAGCTAGACAGATAGCCTCGACTATCCACCTGCTTAGTGTTTGCTTAGAAGCTGGAGCCCCCTTAGGGGTCCTAAAGCCAACGCAAACGAACAGTTGGTCCGACTTACGCCAAGTGGCAGTCTTGGAACGTAAGCGTCCAGTGCTCGCACTGGACAGACCTTGTTCTTGCTCCTGCTCCTGCTCATGATCATCAAATGGGGGAGGGCAGAAGGCCTGCAGCGTGAAAGACCGAGCCACCTCAGTGGGAACCTTGGGGATATAGCCTGGCCTCGGGTGGAGAAATGCCTTTCCCATCCCGGGCGCAAACTGAAGACATGAAGGGGCCACTAAGAGGGCCTGAAGATCCCCGACCCTCTTGAGCGAGGCGATTGCCAGCAAAAGAAGGGTCTAAAGAGAGAGGTACTTAATAGAGATTCCTCTAAAGGTTCAAGGGGTGGCTGGGACAGGCCTAGGAGTACCACGGACAAGTCCCAAGCCGGCACCCTGGTCTGTGCCGCAGGTCTCAGCCTTAGTGCACCACGGAGGAAACGAGTGACTAGGGGGTCCATGCCCAAGGATACCCCACCCAGAGGTACGTGGCAAGCCGCTATAGCAGCCACTTAGACCTTCAAGGTGGAGGGGGACAGCCCTGCCACAAATCTTTCTTGCAGGAACTCCAGTACTTTGCCAACTTGACAGGTTACTGGGTTCACCTGCCTTTCACTACACCAAGAAGTGAAGAGCTTCCACTTCAGGGCGTAGAGTTTCCTCGTGGAGGGAGCTCTGGACTGAAGGATGGTCTCAACAACCTCGGCTGAGAGACCGGCCTCTATGAGCTGGGCCCCCTCAGGGGCCAGACCCACAGTTTCAACAGCTCTGGTTGCGGGTGAAGAATGCAACCTTCCGCCTGGGACAGAAGGTCCCTCCTGATCGGGATCTCCCAGGGGACCCCGTCGAGGAGGGACACAAGGTCCGCGAACCATATTCTGGCGAGACGGACCTTTTCCCGGCGAATCTTGGCCAGAACTCCCGGGAGCAGAGTGATGGGAGGAAAAAGCGTACAGGTGTAGCCTCGGCCACGCCTGTACCATAACACCCGCCCCAGAGGCCCTGGATGTTTAAACGAAAGCCACAGAGGGCAGAGAAATTCTTACGGAGGCAAACAGGAAACCTGTGCCTGCCGTATCTGTCCCAAATCTGCTCCAAACAAGGGGACCAAGGGTTCCAGCCCTCGGGGAGAACCCCTGGTTTTCAGCCACCACTGCAGGGGTCTCGCACACAGTCGGCCCCATGGAATAATCGCTGGAGCCGCTGCATGGACCCTAACACCTCAGAGTGTCTCACGTGAGTGGCTGCCCCTCGATACTCTTGACGGTTGAACGAAGGCTTGAATGCGCTCGGGGAAGAGCCGAGCCAACATAGCCACTGAGTCCCAAAGACTCCCAAGAAAGTGGTTCTCTACGTGGGAGAAAGAACACTTTTCTTGGTGTTCAGCGTAAGAGTGTCACTCGTCGCTTAACAGCTCAACGAACGGCCTGGATGCTCTCGGGGAGGAACCGAGCAGACATGGCCACTGAGTCCCAAATGACTCCCAAGAAAGTGGTTCTCTGAGTGGGAGAAAGTACACTCTTCTTGGTGTTCCGCCGTAAGCATCAACGAGAACCAGGAGTTCTTCCGCATGCTCAGGGTGCGTGGGCATCGCCCCGTGACCTTGATCGCGAAGCGGGTTACCCCTCAGGGAGAACCCCTGGTCTTTAGCCACCACCATGAGTGGCTGGCCCAGCTTAATGCTCCTAACGGCTAGACGAACGGCCTTAATGCGCTCGGAGGAGAGCCGAGCAGACACGGCCACTGAGTCCCAAATGACCCCCAAGAAAGTGGTTCTCTGAGTAGGAGAAAGTACACTCTTCTTGGTGTTCAGCCGTAAGCATCGTGAGACGAGAACCAAGAGTTCTTCCGCATGTTCAGGGTGGGTGTGCATCGCCCCGTGACCTTGATTGCGAAGCGGGTACCCCTCAGGGAGAACCCCTGGTCTTAGTCTTAACCCCAGCTCCTCTGTGTGCAGGCACAGCACCTCAATGTTGTGCTGCTAACTGCGGCGACTTGGCCAGGGTAAGCCAAGTTGTCGACATAGTTAGTACAGAGGAGCTTAGAGCAGCCGGACCAAACACGGAAGCACTGATACTGGTACGCCTTCCCCCCCCCAAGGCGAACCACAGGAACTTCCTGTTGTGGAAGGATGGGAATGAGGGATTTATATGTCTCTGATGTCGATCGTGCCGGACCCGTTATAGGACCTAATCTGTACTACGATCCGCCTGAGCGTCGCATCTCTTCGCATCAATTTGAGAGACAAAAATCCAGAATGAGCCGCAACCCTCCATCCTCCCTTCGGAACTATGAAGTAACAGCTGAAAAGCCTGGACTTGCTGTTCACGAGGGGTCCATACCCGATGGCCCCTTTCGCCAGCAGAGTGTCCACTTCTTGCTCCATGACCAGAGCCTACTGAGGGCCTACAACTGACTGTAGGACCCCCGAGAACCGGGGTGGTGAGACCCCGAACTGAATGGCGTACCCTAAGGTGACCATGCGCAGGACCCACTGAGAGATACCGGGTAGCCGTGACCACGCATCCCGGAACTCTACTAGGGGAACCAGCCTCCCGGGGCTGGCCTCTTGTGCTGATAGCATGTCCACCACTGGGCCGGGATTTCCGGATTCCCGGGTGGAGTGCTCTAGGACCCTCCTCGGAGGGGGTGGTTTTCCCATGGCGGGCTGACTGGTCAGCTGCTCCAGGGATACACCACCTTGTTGCAGCTTGGCGTCAGGGCCGCTTGCTCTTAGCCTTCTTAGCGCTCAGGACAACCCTCAGATCGCCCCTCTTGCCAGAGGCTTGAGCCTGTCGACCCGACCCCCCGGGATTAACCGGAGGAAGACGGGTGGCGACACTTCGTTTTTGAGCGGCCCTGTGTGAAGAGCTTTGAGACCTCCCTTGACTGGCGGTCTCACGTGGAGGGCGGCGGGGAATAACTTTACTGAACGCCACCTGCTGTCGTGCAGCCTCCTGAAACTTGTCGACAACGCTTTTTACGGCGTCGCCGAACAAGCTCGAAGGGGACAGAGGAGCGTCCAGCAAAACAAATTTGTCCTATCTTTCATAGCTGACAAATTGAGCCAAAAGGTGTCTCTCCGTAGCCACCAGAGCTGCCATGGAGCGGCCGACAGAGTAGGCCATCTCCCTAGTGGCCCGAAGAGACAGATCCACGGTCCGGCGCAGCTCTGCCACTGCCTCCGGACCGATACCGCCGCCCTCGTTGAGGTCCCCAAGCAACTCCGCCTGATATGCCTGCAGGAGGGTCGTGCCGTGCAGACACGCTGTGGCATGACTTGATGCGGAGTATGCTTTCCCCACCAAAGACGATGTGACGCGCATCGGCTTGGAGGGGAGCGCCAGAGCTTTAATGGAGGACGCAGACTGAGGGACGAGGTAACTCGCCCTCATCCACTTTCTTCAACCCTCCATATCAATGATCTTGAGCCCCACTAGATTATTATACATCGTAATATTACGTGTATAAATTTTCTCGGAGGCTGGCCTTCCCCAAAATCTAGATACCTCGGCATGTAAATCAGGTATGAAAGGCATTGCTCGGCGCGGGGAAATGACGCGAGTCAGCAGATAACGCTCGTCTAACATACTTAGGACGAGCGCTTCTGGTCTCTTGTAGCGATTCTAAGCCTAAGGGAAATGGTGCGGATCTATGCGTGCGTGAGTCGTTCTGTGATCGAACACACATAAATCTGCACAAAGGGGAATTTGGATATTAACAGTTAATTATAACGGATTATAACAATTATTAATATCTATGGCTTGATTCGACTTGTAGAATTTTCTTTAATTCTAGAAAAGAGTTCAAAGGACGGATAATTTGTCCAGCAAATATTGACCTTATAAACTCTATAAAAAGGAAAGGTTTCTTTTGGCCACAAAGAAAGATCTTTCCATTAATTTGTAACAAGGATCGGTCACCATTAAAGTGACTTATGGTTGAACAATTCAGAGGCAATCACGTGTGAATATATATATTTTAATAATCGACAAACAATAGACAAACATACACAGATTAATTGAGTTAAAGGGAAGAAGAGAGAATAAGAGAGGGAGAGTAGGAGAGACAAAGGAAGGTAGTATTACAGACAATAACCTATTTGAGAACAAGCAAGGAATCAGACCAACTTATTGGTATACACTCAAATCTCTTAAAGATCGTTTGGGCTACTTGCATGTGTTTGTTTCTGTGGCTGGTCGGAATTCGTGCGTGTGAATTCCTTAATCTAGTCCGAGGTTTGCGTCTTGCTGGGCGGGTCCGTTGGAATCCGCGGTAAGTTCAAATTTTGGTTCTTTGTTTGTAATGTCCTTTGTGGAAAATGGCGCTGGATCCAAGAATCCGCGCCAGAGGAGAGTTGGAAGAGGAACAGGAAGAGTAAGAGAAGAAAGAGATGTTTGAATCTCAGGGGTCTTATAGAAACATTAGGACACTCCCACACCTTGGCTGTGGAGCCAGTCGCTGGCTTGGAGGTGGAGGCTGGGAAGTTTCCTTTTGTCTCTGTTCAACCTAATCTGCATAGTTTATGATCCTGTGTGGAACTTACTCCGATTCGATCAAACAAGGGTAGAAAATATGTAATGCATTTCAGCATTAAACAAAATACAGATTGAGAAAGAGCAGGCTGAACGAATTCAAATGATACCAAGGAAGGTAGTAAGACATAGAGGGGTTTCGTTTAAACGATTATACACATTTAAACATCTAAATGAACTACCTAAAATAACTAAAAAGACTGCACATGGAGGGCATGCATACATACATACGAATACATCAGTGTTATACAAGTTTACATAGTGTATGTAGGCATTTTTGTATATTCCATGTGTGTGTGTGTGTGTGTGTGTGTGTGTGTGTGTTTTCAGATGTGCCATCCTGTGGAATGTATGTAGGTATGTGGGGGGTGAAGGGAGGCCTGGAGGAGGACAAAGAGTTTTATTGCCCCAGGGCTGTAAAACGACTGTCCATGCAGACAGAGCTGCATTCTGAGTTTCCAAGTCTCATTCTGTTAAATCAAAAGTCACAATCAGATGTTTGTTTTTTGATCGATCAATTTGAGACACCGTCCAGACGCTACATAATCCCCCTTTATGGCCGATGAAGTTCATGTTTGGACATCATCGGACAGTAGATCAGATAGTTGAATGGCAGGTGGATCAATGATGATCGATGTGTAGTGGCAGTTGAATCAACAGGTGCACTGACAGTGTCATCTGTCATCTTAAAGTCAGTTCATGTGAGGCAGGTGTTTTCTGGTTGCTGCAGGTAGTGGTCAAGGCTTTTGTGTACCGTGAGACAAACATGTAGCAAACTGACCTAGCGCTGGTGCTGGTGGAAGGAGGACAGCAGGTAGACATTAGTGCACTTCCAGGGTGTCTGCAGGTCGGAATGTTGCTCTGTTCTGATGGCAGTGCCGAATGGAGCTTGTTTGAGCTGTGTTGGGCGGAGAGTCAGAAGTTTGTGGTGGCACAGTACTTCTGTGGTGGGTCCTGTTCAGGGAACCGTGTTGCTCATGCCAGCAGCTCAGGTGACTCTGAGGCAGGCACATCCGGCCATCTCAGTGCAGTTTCCGCTTGACACCTGTGCGAAATGTCTGAAGTCGGTTGTTGTTGTTGACAGCTGTTGGTCCT